>CAOLHI010003376.1:0-181718 GCA_948474755.1 Ctenosaura bakeri | reverse complement strand
AAGATGGGCAAAGCGGGACCAAGGGCCTTTCCACCCTACACTGTTATAGAGCTATTATTCCACTTTCAACATCCTATGGAATCCTGGGGTCTGCAGTTTAGGGAGGGGCATTTAGAATTCTCAGTCAGAGAGTTCTTTGGCCTCAGTAAACTAAAAACCCCAGAATTCCACAGGATGTTGAAAGTGGAATAATAACATTATAATAGTGTAGGATGGAAATGCAGAGGATTCAATAAGCATAGCTGTTTCAATTTTTTTTCTGGACTACTAAAAGCAGCCCTTTTTCTCCAGCCAGTATTTGTGGGCCATGAGCATCTTTGCTTCTTGTGCCAAAAATCCTGGTTGTGACCATTAGTACTAATGAAACACTCCTGTACAGTCCTGGATAGATGGAAGGGCAGGCCTCAAACCAACATTATGTCAACTGAGGAAAACAATGTATCTGTAGAGTTCTGTTGGTTTTTCCCGTGCATAAGTGGTAATGCTTGTTCTTGTAGTCCCTGGGCAACTGAAAATTACACCAGTTTTCACCACCATCCTTACTTGGCAAGCATAGTCTACAATAAGGTAGCCACAAACACTACATTATTTGCATTCTTGAAAGGACAGCACTGGATACTGACCATAATCTAAACCTGAGGTTTCTGCTTAGCCAATTATTAATTTGCTTACAATGCTAAATTTGCTATGACCTAGTTTCTATGAACTTAATCTAAAGTTAAAATGTTTCTCTTCATTTTCTTCATTTCATTTTCAGCTTCTTAGAAATCAGCAACCTGTTCAACTTGGCAATTACATCAAGGAAAGCAGATTTTGCAGAACTTTGCTAAACAGTACTGTACCATATTCTTTCATTTTTGTTATTCCAAATACCGCTAAGGAGTTCATTGATTCATTTGTTTACAAAACTGAAAGTCAAACAAGCCTCTACTTAAAAATGCTTAAAATAAAACATTGGGAGGATTGATTATCACTTGGGAAGATGCAAAGCGATAGTTTTGTCAAGACAAGATGAAAAATGAAGTATGCTTTAATTCAAAAGAGTTGTGCTTGGAAAGGTTAGATTTCTGGATAAGCAATTCATTTGAATTAAGTGCCCTTTGCACGTTAACACCAGCCTGGGCAGCATTTTTCCATGGTTTCACCCCATAATGTGTCTGTTTTATGTAAATAATCACATCTAATTATTTTCACAGAATATTCATCATAATAAGAACAGTATGGTTTGCAGAGATGCAGACCTTTAAATTTTATTAAGTGCTATGGGATGAGACCAGCTGTCTTCCACACTATCCATTTAAACACTGACAGGGCACCAGAAAGAACATGGGATTCAAATCAAGTAAGGACAGAGGCAAAGGAAACATCCTGTCTCAGTAGCTCTTTCTCCACAGTCTGCCAAACAGCTGAAGTTAAGAGGTACTCCGAATCATAGAATTTTTTTAATCAGAGAAAAGATGCTCTCATCACTAAAGCAACAGAAGGGAATCTTGGGCCATGACCCTAATTCAGTCTACTGGAAGCTTCCCATTTGGCAGCAGAGGTTCTGCATCTCTGTATCCTTCTCTTCTGATCAGTGATGGAGATTAGGAGCTATTTAAAGCCTGGGAAAATTCTGCAGTGAAATGTGTTGCATTTTACAGTTCCGGGAAGTTTTGCATGGAGCATACTTTGCATCTTTGCATACTTGGCATGCCTGAATGCTGCTGCACTGAGACAAATTGTCAAGACTTACATGTGGACCTTCCTCACCTTACCTGGACCCTTAGTGCTTTCTACTGCTGGAGGGCAGCCCCTGAGACCACACCTAAACTGGAAAGATTCTGCACCACTGCTGTACAATAAGGTGTTACATATCAAAAATCCCCAACACATGCTAGAAGTGAGGTTCTCACACACTCCAACCCAATAGACTGGATATACAACAGTATTGAAAAACAGTTTGTTATAACTTGAACACAGCAGGATAATTCAAATTCTTTATTTTATTTTACATTAAGTATACAGGAGTTTGTTGCATTTTTATTCATGCATATTCAAATTTGTTTTATCACTCTCTCACTCAATCTGTAAAAAAGTTTATTTGCATAAATATTGTTGGCATAGACTATAACAGTTTTCTTCATGTTTAACAAATTTTAATGTGTTCAAAGAATGTCAGGATTAGAGGTTAGGTACAATTTCTTCACTTGAACTGCTTTTGCTTGGTAGTTTCAGAAAATGCTACATAAATCATACTCTCGCACAGTGGCAGGGCCACTAATATTTAGCAACTTAGCAATTGCTAAGAGACTTACTGGTCACCTTCATCAAACTTTAAAGTCCATTGTCTTTATGTTCTGGAAGCAATTCTACAGAGAAGCTCAGTCCCATAATATTTATCTTTATTACAAGTATTTACAGCACATATAAATCAGTGCAACTTTTACTTCCATACCTTGACAATACCATCACGCGAAGCAGTAACTATAAACCCTTGAGTTGTCTGGAAAGTAGCTATATCTGTGATAATATCATGGTGTCCAACTGGTAAGGATTCTGGGCCCCTTCGAGGGGTTTCATCCGAAGGACCCACCTTCTGCTTGTTTTGAATTTCCTGTTCAAGAAGGAAAAACATGAAGTATGCACTGCCAAGAACCATGCTGCTCTAGTTTCAAGATAGTTTTGGCTTCTGAACCCAATAGGTACAGAAGATACCCTCTGTTTTGAAATTTGCGAATTGCTAGTGTCGTCAGTGCTGCTGGGCTTGCTATGTGGAATAAGAATATACAATGCACCCTCTGTATATTTGGGGGTTCCATTCCAGGAACTCCCACAAATGACAAAATTCACACATGCTCAGGTCCCATTATATTCAACAGTGGCAACATGCACATGGACATTTCAGTGTGTGTGTGGCTGCCATTTTAGGCATAGGACATGATACGGACACTCAAATTCACATGTCCAGAGGCCACAGGTAAGCAGGGCACACTGTACTTATAGTGTAGCAGTATGCAAACAGATTGCCCTGTTAGTGAGTTTTAGCATAAAAAAGAGACAAAGGAATCCAGTAGCAATTTTGAGACTAATTAGGAAAAAAGCATTTCTGGCATAAGTTTTTGAGAACTAGAATTCACTTCATCTGATACAAGGGCAAGATTCATCTGATGAAACCGAGTGTAGTCAGTAAAATCTTATGCTAGAAAAGTCTTTCTCCCAGTTAGTTTGTAATGTGCTTACAGTTGCTCATCAATCACGATATCATTAGTAACAGAGACACAATTACCATTTGACCTGACTATTTCAGGAAACAACCCTCTTATATACTTTACCAAAATGCTGCAACACTAAATTATTTAAAACACTTATATATTTCTGTAAGCCACTATCAGTCCTATGATGGGAAGAAGGTGGGTGACAAACTAAATAAATAAAATAGAGTTTTTCCTTCCTCCCAGCAGTTCATGGTAATGTACATACTTCTCATACCATTTTGTCATCACAACAAGCCTGTGAGAGAGGTTAAGATAGGAGAGATAGTATCTGGTTCAAAGTTTCACTGCATGGTCAGTTTGTTCAAACTCTATGAATTTATAGCCAAGTGGAGAGGTACTCTTGTGTTGTAATAAAAATGCACAAGAATTAGCAGTGAAAGCTTTACATTCTTACCTTGCTGATGGTACAATTTATCACTGGAACAGAGTAGGGGATTAGCATGAATGCTTTGCATAATATTTTAATCAGAACTGTTTTGGGGTTGGCACCCTGAGTTGCTTAGTTTAGATTTGAGAGGCAGGCACACATGCAATTTGTGAGCATAATGCAGGTGTCACGCTGCAATCCTGTATGGTCCAGCACAGGACAGAAGTTCTGCAGGTGGAGCTATGCTGCAACTGACCATTCATTGACCTCCAGATCTATTCTAGAGTCACTGCATCCTTCCCTGCCAGCATATACAGCCATTTCATGCCTGGCGAGAGCAGTGTATAAAAGAAGCATCCCCATAGCCACATGCAACATGATGACATCCTCATCTTCGGTCATCTAGAGGTATCATGAAGATGGTATCTCCCCTGGCAGATAAGTATGACCTAGAAGTATCAGTGGATGATGCAAGTATTTTGTGTGTGACTATGAGGATATATACAGATGCTTTTCCACTCCCCTAGCTCTCACCATGCACACAATAATCGGGGCGGGGGGCTGAACTGATTTGATGGTGGGTCCAGGGGAAGTTTTGATCACTGCAGAGGGACGAAGAGAATACCAAACTTCACAGTGCAAGATATCCAGGCATAGCCTTTGCTTGCACATTCCTATGCCACTAAACTAGATGCTAGCCTCATAGATAAAAACAATACATCTAGTTGTATTCCTGATATCTGTCCCAGACATATTAACCCACAAGAATTGTAAGATTTAAAAGGGGAGTACAAGTAAATATAAATTTATGCAGAAATTATTTAGACTTAAGTGAAAATATGAAGCAATATACCTGAACTACTTCAGTGCCTTCTATGATCTTTCGATAATAAGATACAGATGGGGAGCCAGAACTTCCAGCAACAATGTAGGACCTCTCAGGATATGCTAAATCCCAGAATCTACAAAGAATAAAACAAATGACTAAATGACTAATATCTTCAGATACAACACTGTCAGACTTCAAAAGGAAATTATTTAAAACTGCTGTCATAAGAACAGTAATATAGCTTACAATATGTATCTGTCTAGTCTGGAATCTATTCATCTTTCATGGTCACATTTATTCTAGGGGAAAAAAGTATGAACAGTACTAACAATGTTCTTCATTTTCAAGCCCTGCAGCCTGACCCCAAACATGTTTATGCAAAACCAAGCTGCACAAAGTCACAAATCTGCAAGAGGATAATCTGTAATATATGGTACACAGTTCCTCCCTTCACTACATAATTCACAAAATTAGTTAAACTAAGAAATTTCCATTTAGATTAACACTCCGATCAAGTATAAAGCTTCCAGTACATATATGTAGTGCAGTTAGATAGAAAATTTTAGACTTCATAATAAGGTTTCAGGAGTTCCTACGCCTGTGTCCTATCTACAAAGTGACTGAACATGTTCTCTTGCAAAGTTTGCTTGCACTTGATGCAAGCAGGTATGTTATGTGATTTATGAGAACTATGGGATTTTATGCAGTCAAGACTATAATCTGTAAAGTTATAAGATAAACTTTATTGAATGGTTACCTTATCTTCATGTCCGATCCTGCAGTCAGTAATATAGGATTTCCATCTGCTGGGCTGCAATATATTCCATGAACACTGTGAGGTGAAGGCTAATGGATGGAAAGCATATATTTTAAACATTTCTTGCTGTTAACATATTTTAAAGTTTTAAGAAAGTTGGTTATCAATTAGCAAACATGTTTTAAGGTATTACAAGTGAAGATACATGCACAACAGTAGCATCTAAAGAAATAAGCAAGACTGTAAAAGGCAAGTTACCCTGCTACAGCTGTTGTTTTTAACAGTATATACATTGAACTATAGTTAAAAGAAATCTGAACGGGAAAGCAATATGCTGCCCAAAATCAAAATCTGGAAAGCCAAACCTGCATTTCAATTGAAAGAGGAGGAGCACTGCTGGCCCACAGTGTGAAGCGTCTGTCACCCGTTTCCATATCCCACATGGAGACTTCATTATTGCCTTGGACAGCTACGAAGAAGCAATTGATAAAAGTTACTAACTAAAATTGCACTATAGGAGTTATAGATATATTGTTGGATTTGCTCTTCCATTCTGTTCTATCAGTGCAAAAACAATAAAGCAGGGAGAGTTGGCTTAGCTGCTTCCAGCGTTTATAAATATCTCTTCTTGTGAACACTGTTTCATTTACCTTTGAAGTTGTTTTCTTCACATGCTACATTCTTATTTTAGCCACAAACTACAAAGAGGTGGGAAGGAAATTATAGCGCTCACGTAGGTCCTCCAACTCATGCATAGTAGTCACCAAAAGACCTAACAAATGGTCCTGCTGCTCCCAGATCTGACCCAAGAAGTTTTAGAACATGCTGCAAAAGACAAGTCCCTCCCTGGTCCACATGCAGAAGCTGACTGAAGTTGAATCTTGCTTTAATAGAGGTGATGTGACAGCATCCTTTCCTTTACCTGAGACAGCATCCAGGATAAGGGGACCAAGGATATGTTGTGTGGCATGCACAGCTCTGTTCTCCAACATAGGGAGATGGATGCAGAGTTTATGAAGAACAGCTGGAAGGCTTCCACTGCTGTCCCCACTCCTGAGGTGACCGCCTCACTTTGTCTACTGATATGTCTTGCCCTATTCCTTAAACGCTTTCACCTGCTGTTCTCCTTATCTATTTACCCCAAGCCACAGCCATGGTTCTTAAAATGAAGTATGCAGTTGCCGAGAGCAATACTTCAAGTAGAGGCCCTTAAAATGCTAAAGACTATTTTGAAGCCAAGGTTAAAATGCTCATGGAAATGGAAGTCTTTTTCTGTCATTTCCTCCATGTGCTGCTCTCCCTCCACTAGTTGGAATGTCTAAGGGAGAGTGGAGGTGCTTTTTTCAGTTCTTCAGTAATGCCAGGGTAAGGTCCACAGGTACAGTCCTACTTCTTCTTCCATGTGTGTGCTGGAAAAAACAACCTTTTGTGAAAGTCTTAAATTCTGCAAGGAAAGAGTGTTAGTTGTACCTGCAATCACCCATGATTGGGAAAGGGGATGCATCAACAGCCGTCTGATCCGTGCCCTAGAAGGATGGGAGTGGCTTGAAATGGGTAACTGGAACCTCATATCCCAGCATGCCATAGTTCCGCTGCTTGTACCTTGTGAAGAAAAATGTAATCACTACCCACAATTTAATTTAATGCCTTTTTAAAGCTTCAGCAACCCTACCAAAAGTTTCAGCAACCCTACCTGTACATAAATCAGTATGTCTAAAATGCACCAAAACATCACTCTTCTACATTTATCCTTCTTTATACAATGCATAAAAAGTTTTAGTCTACTTATCCCCATACGATGAATGGGTAACAAATCACAGTTAATTCCTATCTGACAAATGGGAAAGCATGGTCGAAAAAATATCATCTGCACACATTAAGTCCATGTTACATAAGGGAGTTGAAGCAAGCTCTGATTTATACAGGGTAATTTAAACTAGCTCTGCTCAACTCTCTAGGAACTTGATAACACTGGCCCTCCTGAAAGCATGCATGTGTGTTATCATTCCCACCTGATATTTGTGCAACTCTAAATACATACCACTATTTAAAACAACAACAATATATATCTTACCAATGCAGAGCCAGCACTGATGTATGTCAACAGCAAATGAGGTTATAAGTCCCAACCGTAAATCATGCTTTAATGTCCAGGCATTGTTAGAGGATCTCAGGTCCCAGCCCACTAAAGAACCATTCACAGTGGCATACGCCAACACTGACTGGGCTCCTGAATTAAAATGATGCATGTCAACCACACAGCCATCATCCTTTTGATCCAAACATCTGGATGGAGTAAAGCAAAAACAGCATCATTGTATCGTTCACTGACATTTTGTATGGCCTGAACTCTTGATGAGATTTCTCTTTCTACAGCCTTCCATTACTTTTATTCCATTGTTTTGATCATAATTTGCTGGAACTACTAATTGTGGATCAACAAAGGTGTAGCAGACTGTTACAGCTCACTGTCCACACACATAAGAGAATGAAGGGCAGAATGCTGAGGTGATCAATTGTGCTACATGAATTCAGACAGTAGGCAAGTCATTTCTGAATGCTCCCAATGTTAAACTTAAAAAGTAATTCAAATAAAAAGAAGAGTGGTGCTACATCAAAGGGAAACCTGATAGCCCAAGCATGTACTCAACAGCATGCATTATTTCCCCTGACCCCTTCTTTTTACTACTCCAAAGGTCACACAAATACTTTCTGGCTGAAATACATTTGAGAAACAAACTTTTCTTTTACATAACTTGAAACTCTGCCTCTCTTTCTTACATCAGAGTCATTGGGTGTTTCTAGTCCCTTCTCCTTTAGTTGTCTATGTGCAAGAAGTGTTTCTGTTTGATATTTCTGTTTGATTTAAAAAAAAAAGAATCACAAAAAATATGTTCCTGCAGTCTGAAATAATGTTAATTTTAGCACTTTAGGATTCTAACGATTTGTTCTGTCAGCAGTATGTACCAGACCTGTGTCTTCACTAACGATGCTAATGGAGCAAAAAAAAGGATAGATGCATACCTATTTTGAATTGGGTGAATCTTAGGAGACTTCGGCAGTTTTGAAGCTTCAATTCCAAGAAGTTGGATGGCTCCATTATCGGAAGCTATAGCCAAGTAGTGGGAACCCTGGCAAAAAGTAAGAGTTGTCACACGGCCTCCAATTCGAGAATATGTCAAAATTGATCTGTTGTAAGAAACAAAAAGGGACTTTTTTAACCATTCAAAAAATCCACTTAAATTCAATAAAAAGAAAAATTCCAAAAAACAAACAAACAAATAAGCTTGCAAACCCTTTGTTTATCCCAGCCTCTTACACAAGAATCTGCCATATTGTGAGGACAGAATTCTCACCTCACAAGATCTACAATTTACAAGATTTCTTCAGAACAAAACTTACAAACTGGGTTACACGATTTAAGACTAGTTGAGCATAAGAACTGTTTACATGACTTATAATGTGAGTTTGAGGATAACACTTTAGTATGTGTTCTTCAGATATGGGGAAAAAATGGATTACTTTATCTGGAATTTGATTTCATTTTTTTTTATCTAGTGAAAGAATAGGTGTCTGATATGACAAGAAAGGAGAATACTGCAAGGAGAATATTGAAAGTAAAGAGAATCCCAGGACCTGAGGAAAAAAAATCCATCCACTCCCTCTTAACTCTGTAGGAACCCGTTAACAACATACATCAGGCAGATGGCTACCTATAAAAGCATGGTCTGTGAGATAGCTTTTTGGACTGTCTCTTCATGATGGAGTATGAGTATTTCAATTGTTTTAAAAACAGCTTTTTTTGCTTACGATGCACATTTTCTTTTCAGTCAGACTCTTAACATCATTAAATTACCTTACATTATTAGACTGTACAGGACAGGCCTATTAATATTTAGAAAATGGCTGTAAGGCACTTGAAAACACAACAGGATATAATGATAAAATAAGGACATATGACTTATTGTAAAATGATGAACTGGAGTTACACACTTGCAACAAAAATGGCCTCAGTCCTCTAATACACTGTCATATTCAACTAGACACAATTACTAGTGCAGAAAGGATATTATGCATTACCTAGTGGTAGTAGTTTTGCCCTCCATTTTCTGACTGTTCCAGATTTTCACTGTTCCGTCATTTGAGCATGTGGCAAAAATTGAATGTTCATCAGAAACTCTAATGCGGTTCACTGCAGACTTATGTTCATGAAGGTGAGCAACAAGAAGCCCTTTAGGATGCCAACCTAAAGACAGTAGCCAAAAAAAAGTGTGTTTCCCATATCTGGCAAAATCACAAAAGCTTCCTCTCCAACCTAAGAAAATTAACAAAGGCAATAATACACACCAAATGCACCAAGCACTATTCATACCCAAGTATCATCCAGTACTGTCCTGTTGATGTTGAAAGTTATTAAGGGGAGAAGCACAACTCAACATATGTAATCTTTCTCTCAATACAGCAATAGCATGTGTATTTCTATACCATTTATCAGCTAAGTGCTCTCTAAGCAGTTTACAATATGTTAGCTAATTGCCCCGAAAAGCTGGGTACTCATTTTACCAACCTGCGGAAGGATGGAAGACTGAGTCAACCTGGAGCCTGGCAGGATCAAACTCACAACCTTGTGGCTGCCGTACTGGCATTTAACCACTGTGCCACCAGGGCTCTCTCTAGCAAATTCTCTGATGCTATACTCAGTGAAAGTCTTAAATATGGCTATGTGCTCCACTGTACATGAAGATAGCGTTGAAAACAATTCTAAAGTAGGAATTTGGCATCCACAAAGAGCAGCGGTTCTGATAGCTGGACCAGTAGTATTAAGAGGAAAAACAAACAAACAAACAAAACAAACCTTCATGTTACATTAATGTAATATAGGACAGCAGGGGCTTACCCTGTTTTTATCATATGCTAGTGAACCAAGTGCATAGTATCACAAATTAAAATTGAAATTTTAAAAAAAATTGTGGAGTTTAGATTAATCATATTTTCTGATCCATAAAGGATGCTCTCACTTTCAAGTGTTTCCTCCATTCCGTCAATGGGAAGAAGACGATATGCATGGTCCTCTTTTTGTCTTTCCTCCAGTAACATCATTATTCCAGCTCACACATACGGGAGCTCTACATGTATAATGCTGAACACATGGGGATCAAAAATGTGTCACCCATTCATCCATAACAGGATAAGCAGGTTACAAATATAATGTATATAATGTACTGATTCCTAATGCTTTGTCTTTTTCAGCAAAGTAACACTATAGCTTTTGAGTGGACAGAAGCTAATGTAAATATTTCAGATGTACAAAAAAGATCAAAAGGTATTTGGCCAATGAACATCATTTCTAAAATGCATCCTTTCTTTCAAAATGCTTTTTGAAAGGGCCAGTTTATACATACGGTTTGTTTATACGAATGTCAAATGGTACATGGAGACTAAAGGATTTGGAGTAAGGATCACACATCAGTTACAAAAAATAAATATTAATAAGTTTCTGTCTTTCTTCATTTACAGATGGAAAGCTAAAAGCTTCATAAATGTACAATTGTACACAGATACCCATATTAAGGTGAAGTGAATCCTAAGTGGAAGAAGCAGTCCAAAAGCCCGTTCTCAGGTTCCCTTTTTGGACATACAGAATAGCATTCAGAAATGTTAATTTAGTACCCTCCCATCTGCCTGCCAAATGGCAGCTAAAATGAACTCCTTGAGCTTTTGAAAATTTTGCTTCCTGCTGGAGACAATTGGCTTGTTTTAACTTGAATTTTACTGCAGATTATTTCAGTTTTCCTAAGCTACCTTAAGATTCCTTTATAATGAAATTGTGAGCTATAAACATTCTAAACAAATTACATAAGAACAAACTGCACAAAAGAATAATGTATTCTGAACAATTCAGAACTATTCACACAAGCAGATATTTTGACTGTGATATACTAATAAACCATTAGCCTCCTAACACATACATCAGGACAAAAAAAAACATTATTAGCTTATTTAACATGTTATTATTTAAATAAGATTATAGTTTCACAAAGGAAAACAACTGGCCCTCACATGAAGTAGACTACATTCCTTGTTTGGCTTTGTCTTGTACAACATGCTAAAGAGAGATTATTCTAGCTGAGATATTGGCCCCAAACTCTCCCTAAAATGTATGTTGTACCCTAAAGGCACCAGATCCCATCTGACCTTGAAAACTAAGCAGGACAGCCCTGGTTAGTACTTGGACAGAAAACAACTAAAAAATATGAGGTACTATAGGATATATTTCAGAGGAAAGAACTGGCCTCTGAGTGTTTCTTGCCTAGGAAAACCCTATGAAATTAATGTGGTGGCCATTAGTTGACAGGTGACTTGAATGCACATACACATGCACACAGATGTTTGCTTTACCTAGCTGCCCCACAACACACACACACACTTCTTGCTTACAATCACCCCACCCTGCATTCAAGCTGGCAATATTTATAGTGCAGTACAATGCTTTTACATATCTTGCTACACTGCCTAAATAATACCCTTATGGATATGTTACAAAAAGTTCAAAGAAATTCTAACTTAGAAATATTACAGTTTTGTTTTTCTATTTACTTTGCAGGCAATCATCTGTCATATAGCAAGGTTAGGCAATCATATGTCATCTGACTTCACTGATTTCTATATGACTCCCATATTGCTTTGTATAATGATCTGGTAATGTTCTAGCATGGGGCTGATGATTCTGTGGGTCTCCAGAGGTTGTTAGGCTGCAAGTTCCAGTATCCTGAGCCAGCATAGCCAATGGTGAGGAATGCTGGGAGCTGGAGACCAAAAACACCCAGAGGGCTACACAGTTCCCGCCCTCTGTTCTATTTCACAGAAAGAGGAAATCATAAGCAGCATTTCCTCCCAGCCCCACTCCAGATTTTTACGCCAACCAGACCTTGATTGTTACAGGGCTAAAATAACAGGTTGGAATGAATTACAGTGACACAGTCACCTGTGACATGCTAATTTTTGTATAGTCTACAAGCACATAAACAATAACAAGAACAACATTAACTTTTTTGTACAATGAGCAACATTTTATAGCAATTTTTAAAGAACATTTTTAGAAGCAGTTTGAGTGAATTCTTCAAAGTTTAAGGCTATTCCCTTATCAATTATCAGGGCTTTTATTTTAAAGAAATAACCACTATAATGAGCGTGCCCATGCCAGGTTCATAGTAATGAATTACTGGGTGGAAGAGGGGTGTTATAAAATTATTTTTGAAAAGTACTTTGCTGTGTAACTTCTTAAAAGACAGAAATGATATTTTGGTGTTACTCTGATAGCAGCACTGCTTTCTGTTAAGAGAATGCCAAGTATCACCTGGAGGTGGTGGCTTGCTCTCCCACTCTGCATTCTCCATCATTTGCTTGGCAATTCTTTCTGCGTTGCACTGTTCACGCTTCTGCTGGATCAGCTGTTGAAGTTCTGTTTTACAAGTAGTGATGCGGAGCTGATACGTGGAGGGTGAAGCTATACTGCTTAAGACCTGTATGGTTGGTTTCCTGGCTTGGACAACTGTTCCATCTGCTGCCTGAAATCAACAGATCACATAGAATAATCTTGTTTAGAAGTTATGTGGACAGTGTATTATATTTCAAAGAGAAGGAGGATGTCCTTTTTTGGGATGAATTCTTTTATCAGAATATCCACTTAAATCTCATTCCCACTTTGCTTATCAATAAATAATTAAGTAAATGTGGAAGAGCTGATGCAATTTTGATACATATTATACATCATAAATGCCTACAATGGTTACCAATATTACAGGGTCAAATAAAAACAGTATGTTACCACTAATGTTAACTCTGTTAACACAGACCAAGCCATATGACAAAATGACATTTGCCATAATGGACAGAAACTTAACAACTCATTAACATGTAACTGTAATTAAGAATTATCTGCCCCCGTATCAGATAGCCAAAGAAACACTGCACTAGCCAATATACTGAAGCAAACCAAAAACATGGTGGGTGGAAATGCAACCCCCAAAACCCAGAATATAAAACAGACTTCAGCAAACACTGAAAGGACAGTAAAATCAATACCAAGCATTTCTTTTTTCCTAGAGCCAGAATCCAGAAGGTACAGGCATGCAGGGAAAGTCCTCCAGTGTTGACCTCAGCTCTCAGACTGGTTAGGGATTTAAAAAGATTTAAACAGGACAAAACCAGCACCTTCAGCCATATGCTGAAACAAGTAGTAGGAAGCCCCATAAAGATTCTTACGCATAGGAGTAACATATATCAAGTAAGACACTGTCAAAAGTACAGTTCTGAACCAAAGTGCCAAAGATTTTTTCAAACACTTGCCAAAGACTTCTCCATGTATTACACTCACTGTGACTGGATGTTATTGAGGCATGGATAATCATGACAAGTGTTGTAGAAGACAGCCTCTTTTTAAAACTGAGATGAAAAAGCCAAGTACTCTATCCAGCACAAAGATGGAACTGCAAGATGTTTTAGCTGCACTCCCAAACATAAGATCAACAGCTTTCCCCATCCTATGTATCCCAGTGGCAATCAGGGAAGCATTTGAATGGTGAATGCCAGGACCCTCTGAAAAACAGCAGCAATCATCTGAAGAAATAGCTATGATCACCATGACTGAAAAAGGTCCTGCCACAGTTTCAGTGACAGCCATGGGAAAACTGTCATGTTATCAGTAGAAGGTACAAGTGACACACCATGTTTTTAAAGCAGTTGCACTTCTGAGGATACTCGGGATGCACTGACTGTCATCCAGTTTTGACTGTGCAAACCAGACCTTAGCTTCTGTGTAAAGTTGTGGACTCCACCAACCAGAAATAAGAAAACTACTATCATCCACAGGTCCATTTACCCTGATACACGTGAATCAAGAAGGCTGGATCTTGCCAGTGGTTGTGAACTCTTCAGTGTCCTTCCTCCATCCAATTTGTACCACAGTGCCCAATTTAAAATCTGATTCAAGCTCAGAGACTGTACTTTCAGGACAATTAGGAAAAAAAATAGACTTCAAGCCTTATTTCAACCAACTTTACACACACACACACATTAACTATTATTAGAAAGTAAAACCTTGTAAGTAATTGAGCGCTCAGTCAGAAAAAATTCTAGAGACTAAAAGCTAGCAGCCCTTCCGGTTCTAAAGATCATGTAAAATGCAAATAAAAATCCAAAACTACCTGTGGAGAGGATGACAAAGGAACAGACATGCCAGCTGAAGACTCAGATCGAAGAGGTTTCCCAGTCTGGATGGCTTCTTGATCCGTTGCTTGACTGTGCCCTTTGCTAATTGGCTGAGGTATGTTGGAAGGCTCCAAGGAGCCAAACATACTCTTCCATTCTTCATTCACATTCGAATCTTGTTTGACATTTTTCCTAGCTGAAATTAACAAGCCCCAGGAGGAGGATTATCAAAGAACTTGGCAAAATTTATGGTAATAAATCATGACGACTGGCAGGACACTAGCAGCGTACGCACATACTAAATGAAATATCCTTGTTTGTTTTGGCTACATGTTAGAGGGAAAAGGCTGAGCCCAGCAAAAGTTTCAAATCATCACTAGATTAAATCCACAAAACAATGATACCTTTATTAGCCAAGCAAAATGCATAAAATACATCATGCGAGTTTTCATCAGGCACAGATGAAGTCCTATATTTTGTCTCAGATGTTATTTCTGTTGTCAATTAAGATAGTCTGCAGGGTTCTCAATGCAGGAGAGGTCACTTCCTTTCTTGGTCATGGAGGGACTAATGCCAAAGGGCATAAAAGAGAGGTAACAAAAGTTCAATTCAATGAGCAACAGAAAAATAACTTCCCTGGAGATCCAGGCTGTTCATTACCATTTTTCTTGTTCAGTATGATTTTTAACATCTTTGTTAGATGAAGAAGCCAGTGAAGCTTTGAAAGCCTGAATTATGTATTTTGCGCATTTTGCTTGGCCAATAAAGATATCATCACTTCATGGATTCTAGATTTTGTTGTATTTTGCTGCATGGCCTCTGTATATGCTTCTTGGAATATTCAATTTGATTCCCCAAAATGGCTTCTATCTTCTAAAGCGATCAAACCACAAAGAAATATTTATACAGAAAAGTGAATAAACAATGATTGCATTCTGTGCAAAGCTAGTCTCAGCATTAAAGAAGTCACTATATAATACAAGATACATAACCTAAGAGGCCATATATGATCATACTCCCAATAAGAAAGCAAAACATCAGCTGTACGCCCAAAATGGCTAATATTTTTATGGGGTGGGATTATTTCACAGATTCTTTTCAGCTCGTTTGAAAAAACACATATAACAATTAAAATACAGAGGTGGACTGGAACAAGATTAAGGCATGTGCAATTGGACTAACAGAAAAGACTTCCCTATCTTCTCCACAGGGCAGACCCTCCATCCCCTTGAAGTAAAATGTGACATAGGAGGTTGGGAGAATCCACTAACAGAGCAAACTGTATGGCAGAGGAAAGACTGAAGTAGAACAGGGCATCTCTCCAGATTAGATGGTGGCAACTTTTGTGTGTAGAATTCTATGCATGGAACATAGTATTGCCTGATTCTCAGAGAGCTAGCCTTCAATTTACAGCTTTCCATATTAAACTGGAACCACTGAGTCCAGGTGTTGTATTTTTTTTTATGGGCCAGAATGGCAGGAAAGTCTGCTTTACAATCCCAACTGCATATGCCTACATCTGGTTCCAGCCCACAGTATGGAGATGGGATCATTCCCATCTAGGCATATTTTCAATCTTACCATTTAAGTTATTAAAAAGAATATAGATTTGAACAGTGAGGCTGTACTAACCACGTTTGTCATCAGATTCCTGTTTAGTTTTGATAAGATCAACTTGTCTCCCAGTTATACCCAAAGCTGCCAAGTCAATCACTCCTTTCTGGGTGCTGTCATGAAGATGGCTCTGGTCTACTATATTGGCTTTGGCTTTGTTAGATTTTAACATGAAGTCTTTTAGGGCTAGCAGCTTGTCTTCTTCTTCTTCGGTCATCCCCTATCCAAAAACAAAGCAAAAGAGTAGAGAGTTAAACTTACATTTTTCTCAAGGCAGAAGAAACCCAAAGGAATACTTCAGATTTCACATGCTATGTGGCAACTGGGGTCAAAATAGATAGGGAAGTAAAATGTTTATGCAATTACTTAGTAACTGTTTAGCTCTGACTAATGCCCTTGTAAAAATAATCACAGTGGGATGGTCCCTGGTGACTCATTCAAAAATACACACCTTTGGGATATCAAACTGATCTGAATTCGCTACTGAAAGTGTCCTTACTGAGTGTGAAACAAAAATAAGGGGCGTGACAGTAAATTATCAGAACAACCTGGGCCCAACAGATTGAAGAGCAATAATTCAAGTTCAAATCCTTATGCAGCCATTTTATGCTCTACTCAGCTATTTGAAATAACTATTTGAAATAACTATTTCACTGTCTCTACCCCACCTCAGAGGGCTTTGAGAAGGATAAACAGATCATGAAATAAGCAAGACAAAAAAAAATGTAAGTATTGTATCCAGTAGCAAGCAGTGAAATAATCATATACCTGATTTGTAGTAGCCGTACATTAATACAGTTTATTTATCTGCAAATGGGGAGTTCACACAACTGATGTGGGGATGATGCTTAGACTGGAGTGGAAATTGGGAGGGCTCCCTGTTGACATAAAAACACAACCTTCTACTGAAACTCTGCCTCTTTGGACACAGGTTAGTGAGAAAATACGAGGGGGCACCACAAAACAATTTTAAAACATACAAAATAATGATCAGAAGTGACTGAAACATTACTTCTGGTTTCAACAGCAGCAATCACAATGGCCCCTCCAGCCACTCATGCTTGTACATCCCTGGTTTGGATCATTTCCTAACACTTAAATCTGTGGTGGCCAAATGTGATCCTCCAAATGGTTTGGACTGCAAGTTCCGTCACTGCTTATTGCTAACTTGGCTGGCCAAGTTGGTGTGATGTCAAAATTACAGCTGCCACCCCAGGTTAAATTAAAGTAAGCACCCTATTCTTATTAATGAGAATGACCAAAATGTGGATGGAAAAACATGCTGAATTCTGTGTTGTTTGAAAAGGCCACCTTTACATGTGTGATTTCTTTACTGCAAGAATAACAGATTTCTAAACTGGAAAACTGTCTAAAGTGGAAAACCGTTTGAAGATGGCAAAATCTTCTTTACCACTTGGCAAGATGATAATATGCAAGCTATGCCTGAGCAAAACAGCTCACATCATATCAAGTTGTATCTTTCTGGATGGCTTCTCTTTGCATGCAGGCCTAGCTCAAGAACAATTCATTAGCTCTTAAAATAATAACACAGGTTGAGCCTCCCTTATCTGGAAATCTGAAATTCTTCAAAACCCAAAAGTCTTTGGAGCCAGCTGTCTGCTTCTGCCTTCAAGGTGGCAGCTGTGGCATTCCTGCTTGTTTGTCTCTCAGATCCTCAGTCTCTCTTTTTCCATCTTTTCTTTCACCTTTAAAGCAGCAGCTATGGTGCTGCTGCTCATTTATCTCTCAGATCTGAGGAGTGCCACAGCCACCACCTGAAAGGCTGAAACAGGTAGCTGGCAGAAAAAGAAAGAGACTGAGGATCTGTGAAATGGTGCAAAGCATGAATTTGTGCTAAGCACTATACTTGGGATTCCTGCCATTTTACAGATCCTCAGCGCCTCTCCAGCCTTGCATCTCATACACAAGGAGCAAACAAATGAGACACGTGGCTATTCTAAAAAGATACTGTATTCCAAAATCCGAAATATAGAACACTTCTACTCCCAAGCATTTCCAATAAGGGTGGCTCAACCTGTAATGTAATACTGCATGAAAACTCCATTGCTAATCTGACAGCAAGGGACAGAAAATAAGACAAATATTCAGAGACTGTAGTAATAAAACTATATGCTGTAAAGCCATTTTCAAAGTGTTATTTTTAATAGCACATATGTTGAATTTTATATGTTGTTTTGTTGTTTTATGGCACTATAAATTATCAGGATTCTTCACCAATGAGAACCTATATAAAAATAATATAAATAAATATTTATTTCTCCATTTCCTCTACATTCCTCTACTTGGGAATCATGGGCTCAATCCACTTGAAGTTCTCCAGCATCAGACCCTCAATAAAAGGGCAATGGAGATATTTCACACCTCAGACTCATTTTTAAAGGGCTTTTGCAGGAAGAGAAACCCACGCCACGGGTATACTACCACAGTACTTTTTTCCATCTTTGATCATGACTCTTCAGCACTGTCATTATCCTGGCAATTAATTACTTGAGAAAGCAGCTTCTTCAGTAGTTGTGCAATTGCTGGATCTTCAGGGGGTGGGCAATCAGGAAGAGTCCCATTCCTTTTCTTTTGACGAAGTTGCAGTGTTCGGAAAAGGCTTCCTATGTCTTTTGATCGCAGAGCATAATCAAATATAGAACGGCTTACAGGCTCTTTGAGGACACTCAACAGGACTATTTCTTTATCTATCTGCAATTCATGAAGGGGAACAGGGAATCAGTCAGATCATCATAGAAATGCAATTAAGGAATCTTAAGGGAAAAGATGAGCTAACCTCACTCACAGAGTCTAGCTTCTGATCTCAGGTTTCAAGAGAGAAAGGTTTTAAATTTACCAGAAGGGAGACTGAAGGGGAAAGACAATAAAGATTTGCCCAAGGTTGCTTGGACTCTCTAGGCTTTTTTACTAAAATGGTCCTCAAACTAAAGTTTTGATTAAAAATGGTCTAATAAATAATTATTTCTTTCTGCTATCATTTTGTTATATGACAGAACTCACATAATAGGGTTTGTAAACAAGAACACTAGTATGTTGTTGGCCAGAAAGAGATTACAGAAATCAAAACTCCAGTGGCAAGGCCGCCCTCTCTCTCCACAGAAACATCCAAGTGCAGTTATCATGCACTACATATGACCACGATTCAAGTTTTCTAACCACCAGCAGCAGCAGATGACATGGAATGGGGATAGTAACATGCTGCTGCTGTATTATATAATAAGTATTGCTAGTCAATAGAGCAGTGTTGGTGGGGATTCATCACCTAGATGATGGCTCTGGGAGCACCTTCTTGGCTCATTTAGCACGTGTTTTCATTCTCACAGTTAAGGTATGAAGACTTTAAGCTAAATCATTTTAAGGCCCTTTATGTTCTGCAACGTAAATTATTATCTACACATGCAGCAGATTCATTACCTGTATTATTGGCTGAGTGATAAAGGGATGCAAGTAAGGCATAAGTTTGCAATAAACATCAGCAATATTCAAATGCTGTGCTACAACAGTTATAAATCCTACTGCTCCATAGCGTATCCAGAGGTTAGGATGGCAGAGAAATGGTGCTGGGGGAGAGAATGCATAAAAAGAGAAGCAGATTTCAAATAGATATTCAGTCACTTTATATTTAAGACCAAGATACACACACACAAAAATTTCATACTGAACTCAAAATGATCCCAAGGTTGTTATTTTATTCTTCTGTCTAGAATCCCTTCAGATTATGATCTTACCTTGTAAGCAGAAGCAGTGTTTGATTTCATTCTACTATAAATCTCTACTGGCTTTGCTCAAATAAACCATCCTTGCAAATATATATAGGAAGGACAGTCACTATCTTTCAGGCCTTCTTGCTTGGTCCTTTTTCTTGCCTTCTTGTTGGCTCATGGTGCTACTGTCTCCATATACATGAGTGGCCCTTTTCCCTCTCTCTTCCACCAGAAAAAGAGAGACTAACTTCCATCAGGAGAGAGACATTCCTCCTTGTTTTGCTCAATATGGAAAATATAGTGGGTTTTCTGGCTGTTGGTGTTCTCACTTCCTCCCAAAAGTGGGAAGGGAGGAGAAAGATAGACAGCAAATGCTTCTTTGACTAAGGTTGCAGCTCTGAGCATGGTTGAAACAAAAAAACTCCTGTTATCCCTAAACAATTACAGGGCAGGGCCATTTTAATCAGTCCTTTATTAATGGGCACCAATCTATATCTACTTACACCATTCTGAATATGATCTAGTCACTAAATGGTGTCATACACCAGCTCTCTATAATGACAGTGAAACTATATGCCGTAGAAAGAGATTAAAGCAGAAAATCATTTTCCAAGAAAGATGGCTTACCAATATCACAGGCAAATTCATATATATGTGGTTTCTGCAGAAGCCCTAATTGGCACATACAGGTAAGGGCATTGAGAGCCTTATAAATGACAAATTCTTCCGCATCACTAAGTCCTTGCTGAAGCAGAGGCTTTAGAATTGATGAGCTTTGCCAGCCAACATAAGCAGCGACACCTGCAATCCAGGCAGAACAAATGTACATATTACTATACCTAAAAGCCACCAGCCCTAAAAGAAAAGTCAGACAGAGAGACAGAGTTGGCCTATTCAGTCCCCTCAAAAATTCCTAATGAGGAACACTTAATCTGAGCTATGTCACAGTTCCATGCTAGAAGAAAAGCAGAACACGAATAAAAACAGAAAAAATAAAAGTAAATTTTCAGTGTTAGTGCTCATTTTGTTTAGGTACCCATAATTAAGTTGTGGAATTCACCCTCATGAGATAGCATAATAGCCAATAGCACAGATGGTTTTAAGATGATCATATGTTCATGGAAGATAACTATTAGCTGCCATGAAGAGTGAGGAAGAGAATCCGAACGGTTGCTTTAACCACCACAAGCTGGAGACTAACCAGGGATGCATTATAGCCACGTAATGGGGGTGGGCAATTGTGGTGGTCTCCATGAAATTTTTTTGCCTACACCTCCCATCAGTCCTAACCAAAACAACCAATGGTGAGGGATTAAGTAATTTGTAACTGCAGGGGGCCATTGCAGCCCAACCCAACGGATGTCTACATTATCATCCTTTCCGTGTAAATTTCTTGGAAGCATCTGTCTGGCCACTGCATTGTACCATTGGTCAGATGAATGAGGACAACTCTTATGTACTTAATATTATCATTTGGGATGTTTCCAGGGGATCCTAACGTTTTGAATCAAAAGGAACTATGCAGCTATTCCATTTTCTTCCTTAACGATATTCTCTCATGAGAAAAAAGAATGCGTAAGAAACAAAAAACATGGTATGGCTACACATTGAAGACAGCAGAGTCTGGACCTCCTGTAAAATCCTAGCCTAAGTCTAGCCTAGCAAATTACATGCTTAAATCTAAGTTCTTTCTTCTGCTGTCACAACAGCTTTAAGTAAACATGAGCTATTCAAATGCAGGAGTTATTCATACATATAGATTATACCCCTCAACTCCTCATTTTAAAAACCAATCAACCAGCCCACATTTAATACACACAGAAAGATGCTCTTCACTGTCAGGCACATACCCACTATACTGTCAAAAAAGGCTCCTCGTAGATGCCAATCATTCTTATCATTAAGGAAGGTGATCATGTGGGACAGGAGAACATCATTGGCTTTCTGACGTCCAAAAAAGACACACAAGCGAGTGATTCCATTTTCCATCAAGGTTTGTTTCACAATGTTTTCTGGATCACTCAGCAATGTGACAACTTTCTGCTGGACCATTTCATGCAAGGCTTGAAGCTCTGCAAGAAGACAATAGAAATGGAGTCAGGGAACCTTGCATGTGTATCCATGACCGGGAGAACTCTTCCATGTGATGTATTATGTGCACTCAGCAGTCTTATTTTGGTTGTCATTGTTTCTGAATTCTGTAACATTTATAACGCTTTAACAAAAATAAATTTTGAAACACACTGCTGCAGTTAATCTTGTTACAGCACAGGTATTACAAGCAACATTTTCAACAGGTACATGCAGGGTGCCTCAACAAGAGTACTTATTTATCACATGGCAGCGTACAACTAAAATCAAATTTAAACAATTTATTATTCAAATCAAGGAATACTTTAAGCCTATTAAACAATGTAACCATCTAAAACCATGTGCATGGACAGATTTGGACAAAATTAGTCCCCACACACTTTAATATATAGACATGTTCTAAATTTGTACCAGGAACGAAGTCAAAGTCAGTGTCTGCTAGCACAAGGAAGGAAACAAACAAACAAGCTAAGCAATGCAAAATGGAAAAAAAACCAACCACATACTAATAAAAAAACTCTGATTAGAAGTTTGAACATAAAACACCAAATATAAGGAGCCACACTGGGGCATGCATAAACATAAAAACTATAAAGATAATCTGATTTGATTGTGTCACTGAGAGTTTTGTCCTTTGTCATTCACCTCTTACATTCAGTAACTGGACATTATCCTTTCATTCATTGCCAGATAATGGAAATTTACAACATTCTTCTGGAAGCTAACTATCAACAGCTTGTTTTTTTTTTAAACAAACACAGCCCAATTCTATGTATCTTTATTGGAAATGAATGGCATCGTATCTTAGGGGGCTTACAAATAAGTTAACTGTAAATATGACCATACTCATAGTAATTAAAAAAGAGATACATCACCAGTGTCATAATTTTCACTAGGGTGTGTTGCATCATCTGCTTCTTCACTGTTTGGTTCATTTTCCATGTTCAGATTTTTCAGCTGGACTAGTTCCAAGAATCTCAGAGCAGTTTCAGCCAATAATGCTATGTTCTCTGCAAAGATTAAAACAATTTTCAAAACAAGCTTAAACCTTTTGAAAAGCAGCTTTAAAACAGCTCATGGACAGGCTACACCTAAGAACAGAGAACAAATTCCGGCAGTGTGAAGTATAACAGAATAAACATATCTTATACTGGCTTAATACAAGCCACAAAACCCACACCAAAGTCTTGCAATTCTTCCAGGTTTGGACTTTTGGAATTCCTTCCTTTTGAAAGTTACTTGTACTTCTGGTGTGCAAGTAAGACAGCCTCTTTAAAAGACTATGCCATATTACCCAGTCACCACCATCACATCCTGCAAGTGAGCTCTGAAATGCACTCTGGTGACTACTAGTAGAAACAGAATGCTGAACTACACAGGTTTCATTCAGATACATAATCAAGTCTAATAATGCCACTGCCCCAAAGCCTACCTTTGTAGCCTGACAGTTTCTCAGTTGAAGTGTTTCTAAAGCACTATAGATCAAGGAGCTCAGGAATGACATCTACAGTGCTCTCACAGCTATGGGTACACTAGAAACAGGCAGTTGGAGAGACCACTAAAGATCTGCCAGAACTGCTTGTTCCAAGGCACCCTGCAACAAGGAGAGAGCTGTAGATGTCATTTCCCATCACCCCAATCTCCAATGTCCCAGAAATACTTCAGCCAGGGCACTACAAGACTGTAAAAGTAGATTTTGGGGTCATGTTTGATCATGCACAAATGTAAATGTGGATTCTCAGCAGTTACAAGATCATCAGTCAAGCTTACAATCTCATAACTGCTGAACAGGATGCCAGCCAATGTTTCGTATGTCAAAAATGCAAGTAACAGGGAACACTTGCGCTGTTGTTTTAGACAGCAGTAAGACACAGGGAAAAGTGCAACACAGAGCCAAAACATGTTCTCACTGTTAAAATTATCCAAATGTCCAAATTATTAAAAAAAAATTAGAAGTATAAATTCTAACCCAAGGAAAACCAGATGTGGCACCTAATAAAAATACAGATCTGTGTAAATTACACTGATGTATTTTATTGTTAGTTTCTGAACAGAAATATCAAGACATTCAAATGATTCTCCTTCTTCTCTCTCTACCACCCTCTCTCCTTACCAGCATAAGCCAGTCGGACTATCGTAGCTTCATCTTGGGCCAAGTGTGCAATACCTGGCAAGATGTACTCCGGGTAGATATTGGTATCATTACGTGGCACCTCTTTGACAAGAGCAAGAACTTTAGTGAGTGTCCTAACAGCTTCTGCCCTCACTCTGGGTACAGTATCATTGCTGAAATGCAGCAGATAGGGTGTGATACGATCCAGCAGGATTTCCACACTTAATCTGGGTGCCAGCTGGAGAATCAGCTCCAAAGCAGCTAGCTTTGAATCACAGTACTTGAGGGTCTGTAGGCAGGAAGTTATCACAGACACCAAAATGACCAACCCATTTTCCTTTGTTTCTCCCTCGGCTTTTTCTGTTTGGTCATGGCCACAAAGGTTGTGAATTATATTGTCCAAATCTTTACGTATAACAAGGATGCGCTCATCTGCAGACACAAATGTTTCCTTGGCAAATTGTGCCATGTAAGGCTGCAGGAAAGTGTAAAATATTTCAGGAAATGCATTGTTACGTTGTTGTTTCAAGTAGTCTTCAGCTGCTAAACGTTTTTCTGGATCACACTGGATCATTTGGGTAACCTTCAGATAGCAAAGGGCGGGAAAAACAAAGCAAAGGGGAAGGAAAAGGAAAAGAAAGGATCATGGTTATTGTTAAGTAGGTACAGAAAACACAATAAGCTATTATAAAAAATACAAAATTATTTACCAGTTCTCGTATACTTCGGTCTTCAATTTTATTCAGGACTTGATCAGGAGCGAAGAGGCCATTTCTGTACGCCAAAAGCTGTGACAAGTCAAATAGAGGAACACCTTCTGTAAAGAGCTCAGCTATCACGCAGCCTGGAAAACACAAGACAAGTACCTGAGAATTGTGACTCTCTTGCCTGCTGGGTCATAAGCAAACTGAGCTGTGATGTACTATTATTAGCAGAGCTACAGAAGTTTGGTATCTGCATTAGTGTATATACAAATGTAAGACACTGTTTTCATACCCATAATCTCTATCTGAGACACTTTTTTAAAAAACAAAACATTTTTTTAAAAAACAAAAACTTTTCCATCACATTTTATTTCCTATATCTAAGTTTTCATGTACCTTTGTTTTTAATGCTTTGCCTATCTAAGACTCCTTCACATCTCTGAGTAAAACAAGGGAATCACATTCTATAGTTTGTACTAGGCTGTGTTTATTTAGACTGTGAGTGGGAATATTACAATTTTAAATTTCCATAATAAGTATAAATCATCTTGTATTCTTTGCACAGGAAAACCTTATGAAATTCATAGGATTACCATAAGTCAATAGGTGATTTGAAGGCACAGGAAGGTGCACACAGAGAAAGAAAGAGAGAATATTTTTTGGTAATATGAGCAAACATTCAAATATCTGGTCCCTCCTAACTGCAAGGAGCACAGTCCACCATGTTAATCCATGGTCTTGTGAACCTGGCTCTTGGGGTGCTACTTTCAGACAGGCTGCATATTCTTCTGAAAGCTTCAGAGAGATGGTCTTTCCCATAGCCGCAATTTAGCTGCAAGTCTTTAGTAACCCAGTTACTAACAGAACCAAACATTGGCTAACAAAAGATCTGGGGGTTTACAAAGACTCCAATTCGAAACACAGTAGACGTATTTCTCCTTAATCCTGTAGCTTTAAAAAAGAAATGGCAATACTATACAGTGGTGATGAGATGTGAAGAAAGGTCTATATAGGATATATCTTTTCTTCTTTGGTATCTTAAGGGCCTCTGAAAGCACCACTTCAAGCCAACCTGAACAAATATATGCAAGAAATCTGATCCACGGATCCAAGAAGTGCATTTTACATAGACAAATTCAAGAGATGACTAGCATCTCAAAACTATTTAATCAGTAACTTGCACAAATAATCCTAGTTTGTGTATCGGATGTTTCAGCCTGGAGGAAAGGTGCACATAACATCTGTTAACGTTTTCTGCTATTGTATAGGTGCAAGAATATTTAAAATGCCAGTAAGCTTATTTTAAATTAATTGCCAGCTGACAGCAGAGCACAGGATGAAACCATCCACTGCCAAATGAATAAAAATATGCCATTGTACCATTATCAAAAGAGACCACTTAAATAAAACTCCTCTCAAAGCATGCCTGGAGAATCTGTTTCTTTATCCTTGCATTAGCTGAAGGACATTTCAGCTACAACATGGACTGCTGTTGATTGACACAGTAACAATCAAGGACTATGGTAGCATGTTGGGCTCTGCCATCATGAAGATGGATTTGGAATCTTTGTTAGAACCATGGCCAAGTGTTAGCAGCTATTTAAAGAAAGGGATAATTTTTTATTAGTGACTTTGTTAGATATTTTTTTGCCATTACTTTGGCACTTTGAGGATGGGAAAAGATATGAAAACTGTGAGTGAACTAGGGAGTAACATTTTTCCTTTAGCAACCTGCTTGTACACTTCTCAGCACCTGGGAGCTGGGGTAGGGAGAAGGCCACTTTGGTATTCCTTGCTTGCTTCTGCACTGTACAACCCTTGGAAGGTTTCATCAGCCTCACCCAGGGGGCTCCCCATTTAGCCAGCCATGAGAAACTAGAATGTTGACCAGTTATGATCTGGGTAGAATGAGTTATTTAGAGGCCCACACCTACCACAGGTTGTGAGGGGATGCTGTACTCCATCCATGAAACGGCTGGAATATTTCTCTGCTGTATATCATACGTTGAATCACTTACCACCATTAACACTTATAGCAGTAATACGAGGTCTTGGAGAAGCCCAGAATTACAGCCAGTTCCAGAACTGAACAACTACCCAGCAATCAACACTATCTGGACCACGTGGTTTATGTAAAACCATAATTTAAGCCTAAATCTGCAAAACAGATCAATATAAACAGAATCCCAGAAATACAAATAAGTCTCACAGTCTCACTGGGAAACTGTTTTGGCTCTAACAAGATTAACATTAAGAAAAGGTGAAACCCCAGCAAAAAGCTTTAATGGACCAAAAGTAATCACATCCTAGTGACAACCTTTAATTCTACTGCTTATGGTGTGAATCTGGATTTAGCCCTACTTGGAACAGAACCACTGAAATCAACGAGAAAGATAAGTTATCATTAGAATCAGAGGAACTAACATAATTTCTATTGTTTTCAGTAGATCCAACCTGGGTTGACTCACGTGACCAATCATCCCACAATGGCCTGTGAACAACAACAACAACCTATTACTGCTACTATTTTTATATGTGAATTAAATGTCTGAAAGACCCGACTGGAAGATCACAACCTATATGGAGCCAAACAAACTATGAAGTCATCACTGAGATGGAGATAAATTATGAATAACCACAAAAATAAATATATGTTATTTTTATTGACATACTTCACAACTCTAGATTAAAAACACATTAAGAAATATCATAATATCTTTCTTAGAAAAGTAGTACTATATTTCAAAAATACATATGGTAGAAAGACATGTCTTGTGGTTCTTGTATATGAAGTACTGCCTGTATGTGGCACACTAAAACATAAGGAGAAAATGAGGCCGTAGTGCTTCATTCTTATTTGCTAGTTATCTACGTTAAAATATTTGTAACCTTATGTACATACTTATTTAGTACATAGGAGTTTTCAGAGACACAGTTCTCCATGGACAAAAGTGGTACATCTGCAGAGAGATGCAGTCTATTTCATTTCAAGGAATTTCATTATGGATTTCACCCACATGTTGAGAACTTATTTGTGACTTTAACATGGCCCAAAATCTGTATGAACTCCTTTATCATAATGACTGTGAGTCCTCCCAGATACACACAGCCTGATTTTTTTCTACTTAAAAAAATGAGGATTGAAGCTCCTGGAAGCTTCCAGGAGTAGTAATCCTCCTTAGAAACAGCGCATCTTATTTCGTATTTCCTCTCCCCACAAGGGCATTTACAAAATGGGAAGTGGACATTAAACCACTCTATATTTTATTTTTGAAGACCTGTATGGCCTATGGCAGGTTTCCTGCAGATAAAAACTGACACACATCCCCAACTCTGGTCTCAAGATTTAGCTGCACTAATGTACCTCTGTCGGTTTGCAATTGGAAACTAGAGGGCAATACATTCAAGACTAAATTTCAGAAGTACCACTCATTTCCCATGAATGTACAGTAAAATAATGTAGGGTGTTTATTTTATGACTTCAAAGTACCTGCAGAAAAGATATCCATTGCACGTTTCAACTCCCCTCTGCTTCGTTGATTACTGTTGGCCAGGTCCACCAGGGGAGTGGATGGATCTCTCATATTCTCCAGTTCTGTGGCAAACATGCTGCCATCAACAAAGCGCTCTGGTGCAATATAACATGTCCTCCTTCGTGATGTATCAAAGAAATAATTGAAATCTGCAGGGTTGTCTTCTGGTAGGTAGGTTGGTTTAAAACTTGCAAAATCTGTTAGAAGAACCCAGTTCCAGCTGGTCACCATGACATTCTCAGTTTTGATATCCCCATGACGGACCCCAGATCTGTGTGCCTGGTCCACCGCAGTTAAGATCTGGAAAGCTATCCATCTCTTTTCAATGTTGTTTAGGAATGGCCGAGTACTGATACGGTCATAGAGATTGTCTCGAACATACTGCCTGAAGAGCATGGCTGCTTTCTCAGACAATGTGGCTTTCTGAAAAGGAAGACAGTTCTGTGCCGAGTGCAGCCTTATTTTCAGTTCCTCCAGCTCTTGTTTATAACTAGTTAAGGGCAATGTTGGATCTTGAATGGCAAACACCTTGACAACTACCAGACCTTCTCGATGCTTGGCTCGGGCAACTTTAAAAAACCGTGTACTGCCCAAACTTTTGTCATACTCAAAGTCATGGATGTCTGAGAAATAACTGTCAACAGAAAGGATCTGAGAAGGGGCAATACCAGCCAGCTGGTTTCCCATGGCAAGACCTTTCCTTCAATGTCACAACTCAACCTAAAGAAGAAAAAGAGTTACTTGTTCATCTCAGTTGCTGTGTTCCCTTCAAAATATCTAATGGTTGCTTCTGAATAACACAAAATTCTGAAACATAATTTTATTCTGAAACATACAAAATAACTTTTGTAAGTGGTTGCATTTTAAAATATTCATGAAAGTTTAATCTACAGATTAATTCTTTCTTGTTTTATTATTATTAAACTAAGCCCATATTTGTGATCTGATTTAACAAGAGTACAATTATGCCCTTGAGGAAAACAACAAAGAGCCTGGTAGTTCTTTGTTGCACACAAAATTTCTTCTGTGTACAACTGTGGCCCGCTGCATTAGTCTTTAGGAAGGAGCAGATAACCTGTAGTCCTAAGAGGTTCTGAAATACATCTCTCATTATTGGCCTTGTTACCCAGGACTGATGGGAGAATAAGTCCAACAACTTCTGGAAGACTAAATTCTGCCAACCCCTGCTCTAGCACTCCTTCATGACACCTACAAATCACACAGCTGTGATCATGATAGAAGGCTCTTACAAGAAACCTACCTTTAAATAGCACCTTATCTAAGCACATCTGTTCTATACCCAGTAAAGTGGATTTTACCATGATCTTCCTATCAAAAAAAAAAAAAAATACTCAAAGCAGCTTGCAAAAATTTGTAAAAGCTACAAAATCACCTATGAACTAACGGAAAGGCTCTTCCATAAGCCTCCAGATTTCTTTATCTGTGGTGTCCCTCCCCACCCAAAGGATCATTGTAACTTTATACGCTGCAATGGTTGCAAGCGTGCCTTGAGTGCCTTGAGTGTTGGACTGCAACCCTAGAGACCAGGGTTAGTTCCCTGCTTAGCCAAGGAAAGCCACTGGGTGACTTTGGGCATGTCACACACACTCTCAACTCCCAGAAACTCCACAAGTCAGAAACAACTTGAACACACATAACAAAAACAACAATCAGTAGGTCTCAAGTGGAGAATGCCAGAGGTGAAGCAGCAGCTGCTGCTGTAGATCTTGGTAGAGAGACATTTCCACTACATATATTTATCTCAGTTAATCTGAACCTCAGCAGTCCATTTAAAACTTACACAAAAAAGGCTGGGATGGTCCTCAGCCAAGCAAAAAGATGTTTATAGTAAAATATCGGGGGCTTTTCACATTTCAAAGTTTGCTGAGAGATGCCCTTCGACCTCCATCAACTTAAGGCTGCTGTGAACTTTCCTTTCTTTAAGTATTTACCGATTATGTACATTGATTAACAATTCTTTATAAAATATCAAGTTCAGCACGAATGTACAACAAATAATACTAAAAGAATAAACTATGGCACTGTTAACTAGGGAGGACAGAGTTTGAAGGGGTTGGGGAACAAAAAGAAAGGAAAGTTATCCCCAGTTAATCTTTCCATAGGTTGTTGGAGGTTTGTCTATTTTGATTCGTGCAGGTTACCAATGAAAAGAGTATCCCTTTTTGGAGTACAATCATCCCTCCACATTCGCTAGGATTAGGGGCACAGGACTTCCATGAAAGTGAAAAAAAACATGAATAACTCTAGGCCCTCCCAAGCCATATTTAATACACAAAAAAAGGTATGATCACCATATTCAACCCACCATGAATTCCTCTGAGGCATCAGGGTACCTTCCCAAGGCAGAAGTGTGTGGCTGGTGAGGCTTACTGCCACGTCCACGGCTGCCCCACGTTATTAATAAGGACTTACAAGCCTGGGTTGCAATTTCTCAGTCTCATGAGGCTTGCAGTCCCTATTCAAAATGGCATAGGGAGGCAGCAGAGCTGGTAGCAAATAATCCATGAATAATTAAATCCACAAAAGTGACACCTGCAAATGTGGAGGGCTAACCGTAATACTACTCCAAATGCTATGTGTCTCTACCAAAATTACTGTCTTCTTTGCCTGTTTCCACCACACCACACCATCGCCCAGCTCTTCCCAATTTCTTTCCCAGGTTTATTCCTCCATATACTTTTTTTCCCCAGCAGCAGCGTTCTTCTCCCTTTAACAGTTCAGACCAAGGCCATTTCTGCACTAGACTGTTATAATGCCATCATTCCACTTTCAACATCCTATGAAATGCTGGGGTTTGCAGTTTAGGGAGGGGCCCTCAGGCAAACCCCAGGATCCCACAGGACGTTGAGAGTGGAATAAAGGCACTCTAACAGTCTAGTGCGGCAATGGCCCAACATCCAGCCACTCAGCCCGCTGAGCCACCATGTTTAGAAGGAAACTCAGGCCATTTCCGCACTAGCCTGTTATAGCGCGATGATTCCACTTTCAACATCCTCTGGAATCCTGGGGTTTGCAGTTTCGGCCCCTCCCGAAACTGCAAACCCCAGGATTCCAGAGGATGTTGAAAGTGGAATCATCGCGCTATAACAGGCTAGTGCGGAAATGGCCTCAGCCCACAACATCAGCCTGGGCACGCAACTGTTAAAGGCACAGGCACCTGGCCAGACAAAATAAGGGGCGAAAGTGACACACCGTCAGTTGCAAGAAGTTTTTCTTTCCCTCCCGTTCACACACGCGTCTCATCCCTCCTCCTTTGCAGCGGTCTATCTGTTCGGGTAGGAATGAATGTGCGTGAGGAGAAAGACCTGTAAGGTCCCTCTGACACACAGAACACCCCCGTCTTCCAAGGAAGGGCAGTGAGAAGCCGCGTCTTCAGCCTTCTGAGCCACCGAGGCACATCCCTCAGGCAGCCTCCTCTCGCCCGCCCTGGCTCAAGAGGCGCCGAGCCGCCGGGGCTCCCCGCGCGGGGCCTCCTTCCCCCGGCCTCCTCGGCGTGACTCACCAGCTCTCGCCCGCTCTTCCCTTCGGCTCGAGGGAGCCCAGCCTGGGGGAGCAGGGTCGGGAATGCCCCAGGACTCCCGGCTTCCTCTGCTACACGGAACCGGTAAGCCTTGCACCAGAGGAAGGAAGGAAGGCAGGCAGGCGGCGTCGTGAGCTCACATCCTGGCAGGGTGGGGGGAAACAACCCGGCAGAGAGGAAGAGGGAGGCTGGCCGGGCGGTCGAGTAGGCCGTCAGTCGCCCATTTGGACGCCGTTCCCGCCTCGCCTGGGAAGCTCGCCGGAGGCAGCCGCAGGCACGGAGGCCGACCAGCCGCTTCAAGAGGCTCCCCTCAGACGACGAAGAAACAGGCGCGCCGGATCCAGAGAGGGAAAAAATACATTCGAAAAGGAGACCAGGGGGTTGAAACGACCCGAGTGGCTCCACGGTTACCGTTCAATCCTATTCTTCCTCCCCAGGCCATTTCCGCACTAGGCTCTTGTAGCGCGATGATTCCACTTTCAACATCCTATGGAATCCTGGGGTTTGCAGTTTCGGGAGGGGCCGGGCTAGGATTCCATAGGATGTTGAAAGTGGAATCATCGCGCTACAACAGCCCAGTGCGGAAGTCGCCCCACTTTTTAACCTCGTAGCAACGGTGTAAAGGAGACCGGCCTGAGATGCTGTGGCTGTTTTAATGAGCTTCGTGGTAATTTGGGGTTCAGATTTAACTCCTCCTTTGTATTATTACTCCCTGCTAAAGTCGACCCAGAGAGCCAGCATAGTGTAGTAGGCCATTTCCGCACTACACTGTTATAGTGCAATTATTCCACTTTCAACATCCTGGGGAGGGGCGTTTAGAATTCTCAGCCAGAGAGTTCTTGGGCCCCCCTAAACTACAAACCCCAGAATTCCACGAGATGTTGAAAGTGGAATAATAGCACTATAACAGTGTAGTGTGGATGTGACTGTAGTTTGACTGTTGGACTGAGACCCTTGTGACCAGGGTTTGATTCCCTGCTCGACCATGGAAACCCACTGGACGACGTTGGGTGCATCACACAGTCTCAGCCCTTAGAAAACCACTTGGTAGGTTTGCCTTAGGGTTGCCCTAAGCTGGAAGCAACTTGAAGGCACACAACAACAAAAAGAGTCGACCTGTTGAATCAATTGGATTTGCCTTTGTGCTAATTCAGCATTGAGCAATTGATTAATTGAGTCTAATCAAGACCAACTGATATGATTCCAATCTGAATCACTTTGGTTTTCATCCAGCAGAACCTCAGCTTCAGGCTACACTGGCTCTCATTGGTGTTGCAACAAAGAGTCTTGTGGCATCTCAGAAACTGGCAAACATAAGGAACTTCCATGGACAGTCACCCACTTCTTTCTTTCCATTGCATTTCAGATAGATAGTATTTCGGGTATATATACACTGAACATCCTTGGAGATGTAAATGTGGATAGTAAGGCTTGATGAAAATTAAATTCAGAAAGTGCTAACAGCTCACACACACCTTTGCACCTACTCCAAGGACTCACCTTGCCAATTTTGCATAACTATTTATTTCAGAAGAAGATCAAGCTGGGTACTTCACAACACTGCCACATTTTGTACCTTCAAATATTCAGTCCCTGAGACTTCATGTTAAACCTAGGGATGTTTTAATACAGTTCCACTCAGTTTCATGAGATCAGCACTAATGTGGGTATTTTCACATTTGCAGCAATATTTCGGCCTAATTCTTAAGGTGATAACCAAAGATAGAAGTCGGAATTAGAAAAAAAGAAACCAATTTTCTTCTGCTATCTTGCCTGTTTGCATGCAGGCTGTAATATATCACCTCCTGATCAATCAATGTACTGGTATGATTATGTGCAAGGAGGACTCTGTCTTCATGTACTTCATGTTGTAGACTAGTCCACAAAAGGTTATGACATATTAAATCTGTTCCTCAATGTATGTCAGTATTTTTCTGTCATCTGTCACAAAGGAATCTGCAAGTCAGAAGTTGTGGCCCTCCAAGTATTGTGGATCATGTTGAGGGTTGCTAGGAGTTTTAGATCAAAAACTTTTTGGAGGCCATTCCCAATAATAATAATAATAATAATAATAAAAAACTATCCTGCCTCTCCACATGGATCGAGGCGGCGAACAACATGAAATACATTAAATACATTAAAAGACATTAAAAACATACCCAATCCTCCCCACCCAACAACCCACTTAAACCAATCTCTTAAAACACACAACAATTCACAGTCCATCAATTAACTATTAACAAAACAACAAGACAATTGATGGGAGGCGATGGAAATGCTAGTCTTGGAAGGCCTGTCAGAACAGATCAGTCTTGACTGCTTTTTTAAAGCAGTCAAGACTGGTGATGTGCCGGGTCTCCTCCGGAAGGCCATTCCATAAGTTGGGAGCGATAGAAGAAAAGGTCCTCTGGGTAGCCGCAGCCAACCTAGTTCTGACTGGCTGCAGTAAATTCCTCCCAGAGGACCTTAGTGCGCAGGGTGGATTATATGGGAGAAGGTGATCCCGCAGGTAGGCTGGCCCCAAGCCATAAAGAATCAATACTACTTATTACCTTTTTTGTAACTTCAGGCCCATCACAAATGACCCATACAAGACACTCTTGAAAATGAGAATAATATATACCAGTTTTCCAAGGGTGGCACTTCCGAGATAGCTCTCTTTTAATTCAGCACTGCCACCACCACATTCTATACCAGAAATGTCACAGAACAATATTCCACTTTAATTGTTGTGGCTGCATGCTGTGGGATCCTGGGGTTGATACTTTGGTGAGGCATTCCAGCTTTCTAGCTGAGACTCCTAAATGACACTCTCTAAAATTCAGATCCCAGGATTCCATAGAATGTTGCCATAGCAGTTAAAGTGGAATTGCCGTGATATAACTGTAGTGTGAAAGGGCTTTGTTAATATATGTTCAGTTAATGGAGAAAAATGGGCTAATTCTTTAGTAAACTGACCATTTTCATAGACTGGACAGGAAACTGATCTCTCCCAACTAGTGCCTAGATTGACTAGCCTTTTACCTGAAACTGTGTAAGATCCATCCTCCATCAGAGCAGGAGTGGGAATTATCCAACCCTTCAGATGTTAAAACTGCAAGCCCCAGCAGCGCTAACCAGCATAGCCAATGGTGACAGATGCTGGAAGCTGCAGTTTAAAAATATCTGGAGGGCCACACACTTCCAGCCCCTATTGACTTAGTGAATTCCAGATTTTTTTATTTTTATTTTATTTATTTTTTTGTGATAAAATGCTTATCAGCATAAGTCAATGCATGTTGTTTCAATTTTGGCCACAAGATGGCCCTATTTTCCTAAATTGACAAAAACACTTAAAACACTGAGCTGGTATAATGTGTGAGATGCTGTTAACCTACTCAGTGATAACGCACAGATATACTTAGCAAAGTATTTAGGGCTAGTCACATCTAAAATTAAAAACAAATTTATGACTGTTTCCAAATAGTATAACGCAGATTTCAAAATCAGGCCAGTGAATGGCTGACAGTATGTGTATGATAAGCTGTTTTGAAGAGGTTATTCAATGACTGGGGGGGTGGGGGAATGTAACCCAGGCATCTAACCCAAGTACAGTTACTTAAGGTTCCAGGAAAAATACATTTCCAAACATATACACAGAGAGTGCATAACATATCTTTTCTTGTGTGCTAGTTAGCATATCCTGTGTGTGTCTACGTGCTTTCCTGTTGACTTACGGAGATCCCATGAGTTTCACAGTGTTTTCTTAGGCAAGGAACACTCAGAGGTGGTTTTGCCAATTCTTTCATCTGAAATATAACCTACAGCACCTGGTATTTGTTGGCAGTCTCCCATCCAAGTACTAACCAGGGATGACCCTGCCTAGCTTCCAAGATCAGAAGGGATATGGTGCCTTAGGGTATCTAGGTATATGTGTATAGGAAACAACTATTTTGGTCTCATTATACATTGCCTTGTAAGTGCTTTATTCTGTAGTTACAGCCAACCATAAAATATTCAGATATAAAATATTCAGATTTACTCTATAACTTAGACAAAAAGCAGCATTACTAACTGGGGAAGAAAGGAATGGCAAGGTTAAAGGTAAGCATGATAGAAAAGAATGGTAGGAAGGAGTTAAAAGGACTAGAAACTATCAAGCCCTCTGGAACCATGAGATAAAATGGCTAAGAGGAGTAAGGCCAAAGATAGGAGATCTGTTAGAGACAACAAATCAAATTTGACATACAGAATCAGATCTAATCAGTGCCTTACAGATCTGTGCATAAAGAGGAACAGAAATAACATTACAAACCTAAAATAACAGAACATACAACTTAATGACAAGCTGGGGGTAGAAAAAAATGCCTATTTCTATAGATAATATTTAGAACATAGCATATCCTAAATGATACTAATAAGGCAGTTTTCAGTGGTTATGTTTTTATAGTTTCTTTCCTGCTAGAATAAAACCCCTTCTAATTTCTTTATCATGCCTAAATATTTGGTCAGGTTGGTTTCTTCTGCATTCACTCATTTATCTTGTCTTTTGTTCATGAAGAATCCAGTCAGTATCATGGCCAAATTGTTATCTTCCCACATTGGCTTAGTAACCCTTGTCTGTTTTCGAGTTGCAGTCTTTAACCTGCCTTGCAGTAGCTTTCCCCCAGTACTTTTCACCAGCTAAATTACATTTAGTTCTTATTTTGTTGTATAAGTAACAGGAATTAAAATATTTTACTGTCATTTCAGTTTTTGAACAATATCTACCAGGCTCAAGCTGCTTGCAGTACTCTTCCTGAACCACCTATTTGGCAGTTCAAAATCCAGTGACCCCAAGGGCAACTTCTAATTACACTCATCCTTAGTACTGAGTTTGGTGCCAATATTATTGGCTCCAGTTCAGGGACAGTCACAGCAACTGCAGGAGTGAAACTACATCTGGGATTTCAAGAGCATATTTTCAGCTGTCTTGGAAATTAAAGTAGGTGTGGTGAAGTTTTGGAGAGCCTGGCATATCTCCTTTGCAGTTGGGGTCCAACCTACTAGCTGTTTTACATCTTCCTTCTCTCTCCATGGCTGCAGTCCTCTACAAATCTTTTGCCATTATTTAATCTTATGAGTGTATCCTTGCTTTTATCCTGTAAATAATTTTAAACATAATTTCTTGTTTGTGTAATTGTGTTAATAAAATGGTTTAAAAAAAAGGAACAGGGATTTGAGTTCAGAAAACAAGTACTAATTCACAGATGAAGTGCCAGTGACTAGCTGAAAACCTGTTAAGGGAATTATTTCAGGAAAACAGCTTCAATAATGTAATGAGCAGCAGGAACTGTTTTAAACCAAAATAAATGGGGAAGACTTCATCAAGCACGATTTCTTAACATAGCAGCTTGTATCTTGCTGTATGGCTGCAGCACTCAAATGCACCATTAACTTTCAGTTTTGCTATAAGGGTCGATGCTGTGGGACTGTAATAGGGAATATGGTGCTATATTAAGTACTACATGGAACCACACTTTGACTCAAGCAGTCTGTGAAAGATTCATGACTCATCAGCACCAAAGGGCCCTAGTACTGAAAGGCCTGCCCTGAAACTATTTTTGTTCCATAAAACTGAGGCTACAAGTTAAGACTGCAAGCTAGAGGAACACACTGGTTTACATACAGTACTTTCTATTGCAGTCTGATATGTGTGTACTCAGAAATAACTCCCACTCATTTCTGGGGAGCTATCCCTAATCCCAGATAAACAGATCTTGGCAATGTAAAAGTGCAGTCTTAATGAGCAATTTGCCATTTCTGTATACACTGCTATAGTGCTATTATTCCACTTTCAACATCCTGTGGCATTCTGGGGTTTGTAATTTACTGAGGCCAAAGAACTCTCTGGGTGAGAATTCTGAATGCCCCTCCCTAAACTGCAAACCCCAGGATTCCATAGGATGTTGAAAGTAGAATAATAGCACTATAACAGTGTAGTGTGGAAATTGTCTTAGAAGTCATTAGGCCTCACTGAAAATGAGCCCATATGAAAACCTTAGCTGCCTGATTTCCTTGAAGACGTACATACCTGTGTCACAAAAGTCATAGCCTCCATGAAAAATGATGTCACACATACTCCAGCTTGCCAGCCCTTTCAATCATACCTAAAGCCACCCACATAGAGAGATGAGTCTTTTATGTTAAGCCCAGGGAGTTCTCAGGCAATTGGACAATGCACTCATTGCAGGATAACCATCTTGGTAGAGCACTGGCACATAGCTGCAAGATAGGGAACCCAGCAGAGTGTTTAGACTGAGAGATTTAGAGTCCCAAGAAGCAAGCAGAACACAAACCAATGATGTGAAAGTGTATGAGAAGATAAGAAAGGGTGCTTCATATCACCTCTTTACCTGGCCAACTTGTCTGGATCTCCCTATTTGTAGAGGGACTCATGTCTTGGCTCCCTCTAAATGTCTCTGGAGAGCCAATATAGTGTGGTTGTTTGAGCATTGTACTATGACACTGGAGTCCATGGAAATCCACTGGGTGACCTTGGGCAAGTCACTCTCACTCTCAGAGGCAAAGGCAAACCTCCTCTGAACAAATCTTTCCAAGAAAACCCCATGATAGGTTTGCCTCAGGGTCAGGATAAGTCAGAAATGACGTAAGAGCACACTACAGCACCAAAGTGTCTCTGAGGCTACGACTTGCTTAGGTATATCCTCCCAACTCTGGCAGCCCAGAAAGTCCTCAGACAAGCTGTTGATACAAGTCCTAGGTGATAGATAGCTCTTCATTCCCTTGCAAGTCAGATTCAAAAGAGTAGCCTACAACTCTTCTGTTATCTTGCAATTTCTCTCCTTCAGAGCCATCCAAGGGTCATTTATTGGCTTCTGGGCTCACTTTTTTCCCTCAAGTTTTTAACTGAGGCCATCAGCTGCTCTCATTCACTCCTGAGGCCAAGGAGTGAGGAGAAGGGGAGGTAATGCCTCTGGTGAGCCTGCCTTTTCCACAATCTCATTTGCTATGTATCTGTTATCTTCATTACATGCTTTATAAAATACAATTATAAATTGTAACTATAAAATGCAATTATAATATAAAATAAGACATTTTCTTTTTTTAAATAACAATACTAAAATTTAGTCTACAAGAATAAATAACCAGCACAAATAAAAATCAATTGATCATATGTAAGAAAATTGACTATTCAAAGATACAAGATAAAAAAAACTGTTATCAACAGCTATTGGTAATAAGTTACTATATGATGCTAGAGAGACCTGGGAGAACAAAAATATCAACCTACCATGTGTTATCATGGTTATGGTATGTCAGGTGAGAGCACTAGATATCCTTTTGATATCAAATAATTTGGCCTTTGCTTGACCTTTCTCTGCCACCCTTCTCCACACGTTTGCAGAGGTCCACCGGACAAGCACGTAAGGCCGCGGCCGTTAATGGTTGTACATTCCAAAACCTCAGGCAGGCAGGCAACTTAAGCCTCTCCGTTGCTTTAGGGAAAAACCTCCCTGCAAACCGGCTTTGCTCAGTGCGTATACACAAAGCTGCACGGCCGAGAGCCGAGCCATTCCTTTATGTCGGGCCATCAGCGTACTGGCCAAACTATTGTCACCCAGCGTTAAGCTCATCATGCAAAACCTGACCTTTTCCAACTCCTTTGTCCAGCTCCAAATTTCCATTGTTCTCACCGAGCATAGCATAGCCTGTAGGCACGATCCACCCTATAAAAAGTCCTCACTTTTGGGACTACCTCGGACTACTTTGAACTTCCATCCCGCCTTGCTGCCGGTTGTCTAAGGGAACTCCCCTCAGCGAGCCACGCTGAGCTTTCCCTCCCGGAACCCCATCTTTCTCTCCAGGACTACGAGACCAGGTGTCGTACTACCCAATCCCTTGAAACTCTCCATTTCCATTTCTAAGTTAGCTAGTATTTGTCGTGTCTTTCGTGTTGCTTGTTCTTAATAAAACTTACTATCTGTTACTTTAAATTTGTCTAACTGCTCTCTGACCTGACGCTGTATACATTGGGTAAAGGATTGTAGCGAAGTTTCCCTGCCTCTCGTTTAGCTTAAGAGAGTGTTCAAGCTTAATTCCCCCAACTTGTGCTTTTATTTGGTTATTTGGGCACCCCTCCCAGGACCCCCAACATACAGGGTAACACATGGAAAGTACATTATGGTGAACATCACATAAACCTTTATCAAGATACTAGTCTAGAAATGGTTGAAAAATCTTCTTTCATGGCCGCCTTTTTGGACTTTCAAACTCAGGAGACCTTTGAAGAGATCCTGCTGATTATCATAGGGCCTGGTTTCGTGTATGGGAGAAGAAAGATTCCTAAGTGAAGTCCTATTATTGTTTTGTTTCTGGTTTTAACTGAATGCAGGTTAATTTATTTTGTTCCTGTTCTCTTTAATCTGATGGCAATCAATCTCTTAAAGTGAACATCTGATGCTTTTCCATACAGTCAAATCTCTTTACTTACATGGCCAGTAATGAATAAAACCATAATTGTCATGGCTACTGAAGCAACATAAACAAGGAATGGCATTTTTGATTTTTAAAAAGTGTCTCAGAGTAGATATTGATCAAAATTTCTTTCTCAGACACACAAATCACAGACTCTAGCAGACAAATATCATTGCTGTATTCCTAACAAAGAATTTAAGAACTGATACCAAGAACTGGTTGTAGTTTTGGTTTTTTCCTGACTACAGCAGTGGCAGATCTTGGAGTATGTGGTGCGGGGCAGGGCTACGGCACAAGAGGCATGGCTGCGATGCGTGGTGGCATGACCAAGTGCACAGTGGGATGGCTGTGGGCCAGGATGCCCCCAAAACATTGCCGTCCGGGGCAAACTGTCCCCTGCCCCCGTCCCTATGTGACTGGACTACAGGAAGCCCTTACCTTTTGACACCTCATTATCTGACAACTCACTCTTTTGCCACTTCCAAATTAAGACAAGTTCCATTGAGTTGACAGAGGTTCCACTTTTTCATCTGTTCTTGCCTATGGAGGCTTACTTGGTACTACTTGCACACACACACACTGCTTGCAAAGAAGGCTGAGAGCAGCAGGGAGAGGTACTAAGCTGGCTGACAGACTTTACAAGTAGCACACACAGTCCCAAGTAAGCCTCCATAAATCCTTCACACTCTCCATGGTAGAGTACATTGGTTCCACTTTTCAACCAATTCTGTTTTTTGATAGTGCCCCAGTCCCTCACCTGTCAGATGTGTGTGGGAAGCCTGTATTCCTAACTCTCTACCACTACCTGGATTCTGTAGAGCTATGGTGGAGAACCTGTTGCCCTCTATGTATTGTTGAAGTCCAACTCAACTCAGGCCATTTCCGCACTAGAGCGTTATGGTGCTATGATTCCACTTTCAACATCCTATGGAATCCTGGGGTTTGCAGTTTCGGAAGGGGCCACTCGTACCTGGAGGCTAGCCCTCTCCCAAGGAGAACAATAAGGATTTCAGTGGAGACAAAGCCTCCGAAAGGTCAAAATCAGAATTGATGAGATTTGGCCAGCACTGCCAATTGTTAGAACAGTATGTAGATGAGGAACACTTAGTGTTTGTATAGAGCAAGCAGTTCGGGGCTGAGAGACCTTGCATTTGCTTAATGGTCGGCTGTGTCTGGAGGGGACTACCAGCTGTGCGGCAAATGGTTGTTTACTGGCGTAGACCTAGCATGCATAATTAAGGCCATGCGGCCGTGCCTGCCTACACAGGCTGTCCGTGACCCTTTCAGACACGTGGAGTTCATCTTATGGAGTGCCATGTGGAAATATTAACCATAACCAATATGAAATTGTAGACCTCGGGCTTGGGCCAGATAACCACAGTAACACCATACAAAAGGCAGGGATCCAAAGTGAGACATATGCCATTATGGAAGGGAACGCCAATACTTCTTTTAGCCAGTTGTAGAGCCCAGTCCTGCCACAATGTTACTGCAGTCTCAACGATAAACATGAGTTCACAGATTAGACCCGAAAGACAGAGACATGTTAATAAAGGGAAAGCTGTTTTACAAAGTTCGTTTCTGTTTTCTTGAATAGTGAGACAGGAGTTAAACTAATTGTTACACTTCTATTCTTTACTTCTAGAAAAGGAAATTACAGCTTTATTTATTCATTTATACTTATGTATTAATAATTGCAGTATAATAACTGAGGTCCTAACTCCATTTGATCTCCAGACTGTGGTGTAGTAGTATCAAATATGTGTGTCTCAAATGTCTCAGATTTCTGGATAGGCATTTCTTGCTTCTTAAATACCACAAATAACTGAATGAGGTAATTTGCGGAAGCCATGCGAAGGAAAAATTTTTATATGTTAGTTTGGAAATGGTATTTAACCCTGTTAAAATTGAGTCAAATAAACGCTAATCATTCTAATCTGTGCTGGAGGGGTTGCCAAGAAACTGGCTCCTACTTTCATATGTGGTGGGAATGTGAAAGTGTATTGAAATTTTGGTGGTTAGTTTTTACAGAAATTAAGGAAATAACTAATCAAAATATACAGTTAAATCCTAAGGTACCCTTGTTATCAGTATTTGATAAGGAACAAAGTGGCCCACAAGAGAATTAATGTCTATTCTATTAACTGCAGCAAGATTAAGGATAGCTAAGAACTGGAAAATAAAGCAAGATACTCACTTAAATGAATGGTATAAAAAGGTATGGGATATAGTTATTAACGATAAATTGACTTGTAATATCAAAGTAAAGAAGGAGGAATTAAAAAGAGACATTTTTATAGATACGGGGCAAATGTATTGATTATGTGTTACTAAAGGGGAAAGGAAGTAAACCAAATGAACAATAATTACAATTTTGAACGGGGAATGGAACTTCCTAAAGAGAATGAAAGTGGTTATACCTCAAATGGTCCCGGTGGTGGGGAGCACTTACGACTTGACTGTAGAATAGATTAAGTTTAAGAATATGTGGTATATAGCAGTTTGTTAGTATATATGTTTATTATGTATTTGGTATTGTGTTATGTGTTTTGTAGTGTCATGTATTGTTTTGTTGATAAATAATCTCTATCTATCTATCTATCTATCTATCTATCTATCTATCTATCTATCCATCTAGCTATATTAAAGCACAGCACTGCTTTGTTTTAACTCTGCTGGTATGTTGTAAAAACTTCACAACTTTCCTTGCCTTCATAAATGGTAGCTAATGAAAAAGACCAAGACAGGAAAGCACAACATAATGATGTGGTATCATTTTTTTTATATTAGAAACAATGCAATCTTAGGAGTTCAAATCTTCTTTAACTGGCCCAACACATTTTGAAATATATTTTTGTTTCAGGGCTAGTAAGAACACGGAACGTTTTATATATCACATACAGAATCAAAGTAATATTACTAGAATGTTATTAATATATGAATTTTATAAAATCCCATCTGGTATTGGAAGTTAAGTAAGTTGCAATGGGCTGTATTGCAAAGGAAGGCAATGCCAAATCACCTCTGAGTATTCTATAACAGAACCCTGTGAAATTCTTCAGATAACATATGTTGACAAGTGACTTGAAGGCATTTATTTTACTTTATATATTTTATACAATATATAAAACAGTCATGTGAGTGTGTGCATGTGTGATGTATATAAGATAATGCTAAGAGTAGAACCAACATCATTAAAATATCATTATTTTTAATTATTTTAGTATCATTCTTATATAAAGTGCCCATTTTTCTTCTTTGTGATGGCCAAAAAGAGGAAGTATATTTCAAAATATATTTGAGTGTTAAAATCTTTATTTTTTAAATCCTCTTTCAAGATTTAACCCTCCCCCTGGCTTTCCTTGTTGTTAGTGTTTTCCCTCCCTGGTTCACCATCTTATAAAGAAAGATACCATCACATATTCCTGGAAGAGAGAAAGACTGTTGTTTTTATAGCCATCACCCATTTCCAATTACATCTAGTCCTACTCTGACATGGGATTCTTTCAGTTAAATCTGTTTTGGCTCTCACTTTGGTCATCAGACTGCTTTCTGAAAGTGTTTTCTTAGGTTTCACTGAATAGTTTTCTCCTGACTCAAAAGCTTGGATCAAGACTTAACCATATTATGAAACATACCCATTCAATTCAGTATCATTATGTAATGGAGGACCTTTCCGCACTACACTGTTATAATGTTATTATTCCACTTTCAATATCCTGTGGAATTCAGGAGTTTGTATTCTCAGCTCTGTGGCTGAGAATTCTAAAGGCCCTTCTCTAAACTGCAAACTCCAGGATTCCATAGGATATTGAAAATGGAAAAATAGCACTATAACAGGGAAGAGCAGAAAGGACCAGAGTCTTTTGTGTAATGAGTAACTCAAGTGCTAACTTAAGTCCCACTGATTTCACTGGATCTGCTGTAAGTATGACTAGGTCTGTACCCAGGCCAGTCTATTATACCAGGTTGATTTAGAAGCTAGGGTTGGGCAGGGGCTTCCTGATTGAGATGTATGCATATTTATTCAGTGGGATTAAGTCCCACCAAACTCAGTGATCCTTACATCTGAACAGAAATACCTAGGATTGTGCTGCCAGCATTATTTTAATGGTTGGGGCTGTATTTCTTCAGAAATTTCAGTATTTCTTCAGAAATGTACAATGCCATGTTTATCCAACCAAGAATTATACCTGAATTAAGCCTCAGTTTTTATCAAATTTATTTCTTAATACAAAAAAGAAGTAATTTATTAAATCCTATCTGTTTCAAGGAAAGTAACCGGGGAAACATCGCCTCATTATACACATAAGATTAAAATTTTTGTAAAAAAAACTATTTTGTTGGTAGTCAAACCAGAAACCTTCCACATAACCAGGTAGCTTACTGTCTACCAGCTTCAGCGGGATATATGCAATCTAGCTATGTAGCTAGAGAATTTTCTGGGGGAAAATAATGTTGTATTTTATTTTCAGGCTGGGCACAGAACTCTTGGATATAGGAGGGATGGGAATCATGCAGCCCTCTAGATGTTATTTAGCTGTAGGCCAGCGTTTCTTACCAAACTCTCACTATTAGGTTACCCAGCTTTGGCTAGGATGGCTAGGATTATTGGAAGCTGCAGTCTATCAACAATTTGAGGAATGGATGATTTCACCTTTGTGTTACAGGGTGAAGAGTCTTTGTTTCCATTTAAAAAAAAAAAAGTTATAGCTGGGAGATTCTGGGAATTGCAGTTCAAAATATAAGCTCTGCTTGAAAGCTGCAAGGAAGTAATTTGGTTAACTATTTATTGCAGTTAGACCACTGGTGTGTTAGCAACTTTCTGCAGAGAAGCTGCCATACATACGCATATGATAGAGGATTTCTCAGTATTGCTAACACTTCTCACCTTTCATTCAGAGTGCTAATACACAAACATAGGGACAGGTGTTGCTGCAACCCCGCATTTTACGATGGTATGGATACTGATACTGATGCTTCAGCTTCCTAAACCTAGATGGACACTGCAGCCAGATCTGTACAGAGTTCATGCCAATTCAAAAACAGTTCTCATTAGTATCAGTTACCACAGATGGGAAACTATCAAGATGTTACTATCAGTTGTGAAAATACTATTTGATTCTATTAGGCAGCACTTCTTCTGAAGCTAGATGCAGGATACAGTATAGCTGATTCTTTACTACAGAATGTAGCAACTGTCATTGAAAATGATACAAATATGCAAAACATCAAGTCAAATACAGTAGCCCTTCGACTTTCGTGGGTTTGACTTTCACAAATTTGATTACTCGTGAGGTGCCCACTTGCCTCCCCCTCATTCACCCCCTTCCATTCCCTGGCCTTTTGGTCAGGCACGCTGCCTTGCTTCTCTGCACCCCAGCAAAAGGCAAGTGCATGGGAGAGGGAAAGGTTCACATGCATTCAAGTGTTTCCCCCTTCATTCTCCTGCCTCTCGCCCTCACGGGCAGGAAGAAGGCAAGGCATGCAAACGGAGCGAGAGGGGAAGTGATTTTGCTTCCACTGTCTTGCATTTTGCCCCTGCAGGCAGGAAGAAGGCAGTGTACATGAGTGACAGGCAGGCAAATTGGAGAGAGGGGGAAAGTGTTTTTGCTTCCACGGCTTGCTTCTTGCCTGTGTGGGCAGAAAAAAAAGCAGGTCATGTTGATGATAGGAAGAAGAATGGAGGGGGGCAGGAGGGGATGGGAGGAGAAGCACTCACTCAGATGGCAGGTGCAGTTATTTGCAATTTTTGACTTTCACCGGGGGGGGGGTCTGCATCCCAAACCCTAACAAAAGTTTAGCGGCTACTGTAATACATTAGAATTGGAGAGAATATTCTTTCTAATAGGTTGCAGTATATTTCCACTTAGTATGCACAAAAGAAACACAAACTGGAGAGTACCCAATGGAATCCACAGGGTTAAAAAACAGCGACATGCCTCAAAGTGGTCAATAGATGACTGCTTCATTATAGAGAAAGCCCAACAGGCTCACAGAAGACTAAATGAGGATCCTGACCTTCTCCAACTCCTGTTAACTTCCCTCCAGGTTTTTTCATGGTATTTTCCCATTTCAGCCCACTTATATCAATATGTCCTTCAATGATATCTAACTCCATTTTTCCCTCTGACCATCTGCTAACATAATAAAACTTTGGGACTTACAACCTTTCCACCCAACACTTTAATAGTGCTATTATTCCACTTTCAACATCCTGTGAAGTTCTAGGGTTTGTAATTTACTGAAGCCAAAGAGCTCTCTGGCCGAGAATTTGAAATGCCCTCCCTAAACTGCAAACCCCAGGATTCCCTAGGATGTTGAAAGTGGAATAATAGCACTATAACAGTGCAGTGTGGAAAGGCCCTTAGTTCATATGTTTCTTTTTGTCCAGTAAATGAAAAGAGATTGTCTGCTTCAGAAAACTGCTGCAGTTAGACTTCAAATCAGTATGTTCAGGTCTGGGCATTGTACAAAGATGAAAATGTTTTTCTCATGTAATAATATGCAAGCAGAGCCAGTGTGGCCTAGTGGTTAAAGTGTGGGCTAGAACTGTGGAAGAGGAGGAGTCAAAACCCCACTTGGCCGTGGAAATTTAATGGGTGACTTTGAGCAAGTTACACTCTCTCAACCTCAGAGGAAGGCTATGGCAATCCCTCTCTAAAGAAATCTTGCCAAGAAAACCCCATGATAGGGTTGCTTTAGTGTTGTCATAAGTTAGAAATGGTTGGAATAACAATAATAATAACATTGTGTATTTTTATCATAAAATCATGTGTTTATATGATTATTTTTACATTTTTATATAGCCCCTGAAGAAAACCATAAGAACACATATAGTCCAAAACATGTTGGGCTTTCTCTATAATAAAGCAGCCGTCTGTTGAGCACTTTGAGACATGCCTCTGGCTTTTCCTGTGCACACAAGGCATACCATGATTTTGTTTATGCAGTTTTTGAGAAATTTCAGATAATCATTTGAACAAATGGCAAGAACTGTAATCCATTTAGGGCAAAATGGAGTTGAGAGGTCAGTCTAATTTGGAACTACGAAACCACCACTCTGTAGATCCTGTTTCTGAACAGGTCTCATGCAACTTGAATTCAATGTATGTTAATTATTCAAAGAATTATTTGAAAACAATTTTCTGTGTCTGTCAGATTGTCTCTAATGGTTCATAATTACTTGTCATTTGATTGTCTGCCATCTCATTTCCAGAGACTCATGGTGACAGCAAGCTTAATTGCTTATGCATATAAGAAGAGAGTGGAGAGAAGGTACCATGTTTACTCAGACATGTTGAATTACCACTTCTGAAGAAAGGGGATAATTTCATTTCCATTTTTAATTTTATTAGCAGAATGTGATCCTTGTTTTAGTCAAGATCAAATAAATCTCCTTCCTTGTTTTTACTTTTAGGCTGCTCTCCACCTAAGGCTAAGCAGTATGATAAGGAAAAACGTGTAGTTTCATTTTAAAATAATTTTGTGGCATCTAAGAACTAACAAATCAGTTACGGCATGAACGGAGAAGAATTACACACCTCTTCCTTGATGCATTGTGTTATGCTGTAGGCTGCTGTTCATGGAAACTTATTCCATAATAAATCTGTAAGATTTTAAGGCACTGGTGGGCAAACTCTGGGGATCGATCGTCCAATTTTCTGTTCTCTATCTTCTGTGGGCCACATTCCCACCCATCCTCAAAAAACTGGAAGTTGTCAGAAATCCAGCTGTAGTTTTGTAAAGCTCTTTTACAGAGTAATTGTCAGTCCTGGAGGCATCCTGGAATAGAAACCACTCCTTTTTTGGGTGAAAAAAAAATGTAGCAGGTGGGCTGCAAGGGCCCATGATCTGCAAAAATGGGTTGCGGTTGCAAGCAGTTCATGCATATCTTTTTCTATCCTTTCATGCCCTCCAGCTGTCCTTACTTAGCGGGGGACAGTCCCAATTGATTTTTTGTTGTCCTAGTTTTCCAGCTCCTTTTAAAATATGTAGATTTGCTCCCCTCTCACTTTTCTCCTTAGTCCTCAGCTTACTTCAACTGCTGCAAATTGCATTCAAAGTACAAAAGTAGTTTGCACTCAGTTAATTCAGCTGGGGGTAGAGGAGGGGAGGGGAGGGTAGAAAGAGGGAGGGGAGGGACAGAATCTTGTCCTTCTCAGTAGGCTCAGGCCAAAGCAAACTGTTGCAGCCTCTTCTAGCTAGTCTATTCTTTCTCATTAATTTTTGCCATCCTGATCACACTAAGGCCCTTTCCACAGGACAGTGGCATTCCAGTTTAGGGACATGAGATGAGCCGGATTGCAACGGGCTTCCGCATGACATCGTTGTAGTCCTGCTCTTCTCATGTTGCCAGCTGGCACGGTCATGGGGTGTATTACTGATGAAGAAACTCCATAAATGACCCCCAATTGCGTGACGCTTCCATTGCAGCCAGCCATGCAGAAGGGCCAGAAGCATGATCATGCACTTCCTTCCCCACTGCAGCATAGGAAGAAGGACAGCTGCAGTGCAGAAGGAAGGGGTGTGTCCCTTGTGCTCCCTTCCACAGGCAGCCGGTCAGGTGTGCAGGGGAGCATTGCAGACATGCTCCCATCCTGGCAGAAGCACTGACGGGATGACACCCACACGACAACAGAGCAAGGTAAGGTGAAGAAGGGCCTAGGATGCTGCTTGGCCACATGCATCCTGGTATTCATCCATGAAATGTTGGAGGGTGTCATGAGAGTCTATGGTTTATGTTGCAACAAATTAAGAGGGCTACTCTGGACAAAATTAAGTACCAGTTTATAACCTAAATAAAATGTCTGGAATCTATATTTTAACGCTATAATCCTATGTGTGGTTAATCAGGAATAAGCCCTACTGCACTGTGTGTGTGTGGCCAGTGGCATCTCTGACTTTTTCCTTATTATTTTTTTTAAAAAGTTTTCTTGGCCTGGAAGCTCCCGTCCAAGATCAATTTGCTTTTGGAACTGCTGTGTAATGGACAGAAGTAAGAATGGTTTTGACTATAATAAAATTTTATCAGGCTTTTTTTGCAATGGTGTCAGTATTTGAATTTTCAAGATTAGCAAATCAAATTTACATACATTTCACTCAGAATGTTAATTCCACTTAAAATGGTACTCTACAACCTTCAGTTTCTCAATAACATCAGTGTATGAGAGAATCCCAAGGTGTTTGCATCATTTACAAAAATATTGATCATTTTCCATTAAGCCAGACTGCTTCTAACAATAGATGGTTTGCTATTTGAGCTTAAAAACTTCCTTAAAATCCTACTGGGCATGTGGAACTCACTGGACATAGTTATTTGAATCTTTGTCAACATTGCCTAAAACGTCACTTAAAAGCTTAATCCTGGGCACCAAAAACTGACTCATGTAGTCTGACATTTCTTCTGAGGACCATCCCTACTCGAATTGATTTTTCTTGATGTCTGACCTTGGTTCATAAGTAGAATTTTTTTAAAGGGGATGTTTTCTGGAGTTATCATAATCAAAGAAACCACAAGTACCAGAATGTCATGGTTCAGAAATCAGATGGGGGAACCCACATGCCTGAAAACTCCCCCAAATCAGAAACTTGTGGAAAAGCCTTACACATGGGCACAGGGTTCTATCTAAGATTTCTTCCTAATATGGTAGAATACATACAGTGCATCCTCCATATATGAGGGAATTCCATTCCAGATTCTGTGTGTAAAACAAAAAATGTGAAGGCTCTGTCCTGGTTATTGTCAATGGGTGCAACATCTGCTGACCTATGACAGCATGAGTGTGCTCCCGGAGCATCCACTAACAATAATGGGACATGAAGCTTCACACAACCTCACATTCATGTGTGTGGAGGTCACACCAACAGAGGATACACTGTATTAGCTCTCAATTTATTTTTTTCCTGCCTGGAATCTCTCCAAAGATCGTTGTTTATCTGCCTGTGTGAGTTTGTGGGTGCACCTGCCTGTCTTCATATCGCCTGTTGACTTATGGAAATTTTTTATAGGTTTTTCTTAGACAAGGAATACTCAGATGTGGTTTGCCATTGCCTTCCTCTGAAATATAGCCCAGAGAGCACCTGCTGTTCCTTGGTGCTCTCTCATCCAGATGCTAACCAATCTGCTTAGGTTCTAAGATAAGGTGAGATGTGGTATATTCAGAGTATTTAGGCTTTGCTTCTCAACTACTCGCAGCTGAGAAAAGTTATTTGCATGAAAAAGGAGTACGGAGCTAAATCTCAAAAACACTAATGATCTCCACAAAGTTTGCTGTTTTCCTTTCATTGCTACTAGCATTTTAAAAAAAAAAGTACTGGTGGCCCTTCATTTTGGAAGGTTTCTCTTTGTCAAATTTCATTATTCAAGAGTTTGTAGCTCCTCACCCCCTACTCTCCATCTTCCTTTCCAAGAGCCCCACCTTTGCACCCACAGGCCTGATTCCTGCATTTAGCAGCCACTCAATTCAATTTGATTTTGAAAGTAGTTGCCACCACTGGCTGAAAACCCCCACCCCCTTAAGCTGCTGGTCTTCCGTCCATCTCCCATGGTTTAAACAGATCATCTCCTGTCCTTTTTACTCACTTTCCCAGACACACACACACACCTTATTCAACATTTAGAACCCACACAACTCAATGGAATTTTCAAGGTGGCTGCCTGGGGATCCTCCACCCTTTCCTCTCCTTGCTTTCTTTCCATCTCACATTGTTTATACAGATCCATTTCCTACCCTCTTTACACAGTTTCAAAGACACCCACCCCACTATCGAGCATTTAGAAGAAGTGTGTGTGGTGGGAAGGTGTCCAAAGATGGTAGGAGATGGATCTGTTGAAATGCTGGGAGATATTTTTATAAAATGTTATATAGATGGTGTATGACGCCTGTAAAACTGAAAAAATAACAGGAAATGGGAATGGAAAATGTTGGAAATGCGATGAGAAAAAGGGATTTTTTTTCATATGTGGTGGACCTGCAAAATAGCAAAAAAAATTTGGAAAGAAATACATGATGAAATTCAAAGAATGTATGGTTTTAATTTTGAAATGAAGCCAGAACTTTATTTGTTGAATATGCTAGGGCAACAAAGAGAAATAAGATTTCATCAAAAGACATTGTGATATATAATAACTGCAGTAAGATTGATTTATGCTCAACACTGGAAAGAAGTAAAATATATTGATATAGGAGAATGGAAATTCAAAGTCCTGGATATGGTAGCAACAGAAAAGCTAAATTTTTCACTTAAAAATAAGCCAATCCAGGGATTTAAAAGAGAATGGCGAGAAGTATTGAACTGGATAAAAGAATGAAATAGGGGGAAAGAAAGAAGGCTATGAGAAAGAAGGAAGACAAAATGAGGTGATAAAACATAAAATGTAAATAGTAAAATATAAGCTAAAAGTAATAGTTTATGATTGTTGTAAAATAGAGATAATGTATGGAACTGAATGTTTATATGGAATGGAATGTTAAACTCATTCAACTGGGAACATTGATGTCTGGAAGTGGGGAGGGGTTTTTTTTTACTGTTTTTTTCATTGAAAATTTTAATAAATATTAAAAAAAACCAAGAAATGTTGGGAGGTAGTGGGCAGGCCACGAATGGAAGGAGATGGAAGATACTGCACCCTCCCACCACCATTGTTGCTGATGCTTGTTAAATCAGCTTTAGCAGTCGTATGAAGTGGTTGTGCTCTGAAAACCTTATTTGTAGTTTTTCCACTTTCACGAGGGTCTTGCTTCCCCAAACATAGCAAATGTCGAAGGCTGATTGTAATCACCTTGTTCTGCACTGATTGACCACAGGTCTTTAGACGGGACTTTTCTAGCCTTATCCTTAACTGGAAGTTACTGGATCTGGAATCTTCTTCATGCAAAGGGTGCGCTCTACCACTGAACTACACTCTCATTCCAGACTGTTGGGTATGACTGGTAGCTTGTAGTATGTGCTATTATTGTTATTATTTATTTGTTGAATTTATATCCTGTCTTTCTTCTGGGATAGACATACAATGCTAAGTTATCAGTTAAAAAGTCAACATTGGCACCTTGTTGAGCATGAATTTTGAGTCTCCTATTACTTTTCCTAATACCGTTTGTAATGTCCATAACACATGCCTAGTGAGTGACGGGAACAATTTAGTTCAATCTCATTTGCTTCCTTGTTTCACTTCCCCACAACAGTCCTATCCTGGTTATATAGATACTATTATAAAATAACTCAATCTCCCATGCACAGTTCATTTTGATTATCATACTCCTCAAAAGCTAACAAAACAGGCCAGCTGTCCTGAAGATGTTTCACACCCCCATTTGGGTATTACCCACTCCACAATTAACAGCCCTTTGAGGAGACAATAGTTTCGTCAGACCCCATCAAGGTATTGCCTTGCTGCAGATTGTGGGTCTGTTTTCTGCTCTCCCTCCACCATTGTTCAATATGGCTATCTTTACTTATCAGCCTCAAGAAAAAGGAAGCCAGATTGCCATGATTGCTGTATCACATAGACTTGACAAAAAGTTGCATCTTTCTAAAATTAGAGTACGGTAGCAGTGAGCAGCACAGGCCAGTGCTATAGAAACTGCACTGCGAGATCCTTCGCTGTCTCCTGCAGATGGAATTACAGGATATACACAGAGTTGGGCAAAGCATGAATGACATTATGCATCTATGCCGGGGCAACCTATTGAGTAACAAATATTACCATTTAAATGGGAAATTGAAGATCCTTTTAGCTGACAACTCTATCTTAATCAGATCATTATGGAGTGGAGTATTGGATGCTTACTCTCAAAGTCAGTTGTGCTTCACATAGGCTTCACTAGTACATCTGTAACAGAGTAATCCACAATCCAGGAAAGAAAGAATTGGTTTTGCCAAGCCCAAAAATTGTTTATCACAAATGTAACACTCACTAGCCCCAAAACAGAATGGATCATGAATAGACACAATTGGATTGTATAATGTCCTTGCTGCTAGCCATGACCTCCTGCCTGGCCTTGAAAAGGAAACAGACAGTAGAAGAACACCAGAGGCTCCTTGCTGCTAGCCATGCCCTCCTGCCTGGTCGTGTAAAAGGGAACAGACAGGAGAAGGGAGAAGAACATCAGAGGCTTCCTCTGCCTTTGTAATGAGGTCGGACAGTGGAAGGAAGCAAGAAACATCAAAGGCAGCCTCTACTGTCGTTGGCCACACCCTCCCCCCGATCTTATAATTAAGAGAGGGAGGAAGGAAGGGGGGGTAGGAGTGGGTGGGGGTGTGAGCAAGCGGGGGTATTTTTTCATGATGGGGTTGGATGTTATAGATGAACAACGGGGAGTGACAATAAGTATTGTGCTGGGCAAAGGGAGATATGGTGATAGCAGGGCAAAATGTCATTACAGGGGAAGGAGAGATAGATGTTTAATACCTATCTCACCTTCCGTTCGCCCTGCTACCCCAAGGTGTCTGGAGAGCGAACCAAACCACCCACAGAACCTTTCCTTGCTCCTGTGCAATATCAGGTCAATGAAAAAGAAAACTTATATCCATAACCTTTTAAAGGATGAAGAAGCTGACCTGGCATGCTTTACAGAGACCTGGCTGGAAGACAATAGTGGCACAGCCTGGGTCCAGGTCTTGCCAGCTGGATACTCTGTCAGTAAGCAGGTAAGGGGAAGTGGGCGGGGGGGGCAGAGTAGCCTTGTTTACAAAGACAATCTTGTGCTGACCAGGATACCTGTCGGGAAAACAGACCACTTCAAGTGTATATACCTGAGCCTGAAGGCAAGGGATAGTCTACGGATTCTGTTAGTGTACTGACCACGCTGCTGCCTATCAGACTCCCTGGTTGAGCTGACAGAGCTCGTGTCGGAGTTGGTGTTGGAGTCGCCCAGACTTATGGTTCTGGGCGACTTCAATATCCCATTTGAGACCAGTTTGACAGGTGCGGCTCGGGAGTTCATGGCATCCATGACAAACATGGACCTATCCCAATTAGCCTCTGGGCCAACACATTGTGCAGGTCATACCCTCGATGTGGTCTTTAGTATGGAACAGGCACAGCCGTGGGTGTAGATAATAAATGCTACCACCTTGTCTTTTTTTTTTTTAATTTTTTAAATTTTTATTAATTATATAACTAAATCACAAATACAAAACAAGAAAAAAAAATTAAACACCATGTGATATACATAATAGTGAATTAAAAAAAAATAATTTTTTTTTCTTTTTCTTTTTTTTCTCTTCTCTTAAGCAATACTAACTTTCATTGTTATTTTGCACCTTTACCCTTAAATTTATAAATCTGTTCAACTATTATAATTACACATTTAATTCAATATTTTTCACATCCCCTTTAATCTATTTCTATTGTTAATTCTTTTAACTTTTTTTTTTAAAAAAACATTGACATCACTTATCCTTTTAAATCTATAAATCACAAGTTTAACACACACACCTACTAAGAATTACAAAATATACAACATAAAAGAAAAACAAAACTAAAACTAAAAAATACCCCCCCCCCAGAGCCAACTTTTTATTTAATCCACTTTCCAAAATTGCCATTCTTCTTTTGACAGGGTAGTATTACTATCTCTTTTCAGAACTTTATCCAAAAATATTTTCCAAATTTCTTCAAAATCATTCCCTTTAACCAAACCTTTCATAAACCTAATTCTACATGTTAGTTTATCATTAATTGCAATTTTCCACACTTCGTTATACCATTCCTCTATTTGAAATTTTTCATTTGCTTTCCATTTTTTTGCTATTATTAATCTCGCTGCAGTTAACAAATTTGTTATTAATTCTTTCTTTACTTGAGTACACTCAACCTTATCATATATAGATAACAATGCAATATTTGGACATACTGGTATATCTGCTCCTATAATCTCTTTTATCTCTTTAAAAACCTTTTGCCAAAACTCCATTATCTTATTGCAATTCCACCACATATGCATATATGTACCAATTTCTTGACATCCTCTCCAACATAATCTTGAATATTTCTCATCTATTTGATTTAATTTCACTGGAGTCAAGTACCATTTCCACACTAATTTATAATAATTCTCTTTTATTCTTATTGATAATTTTTTTAAATGACGTTGTTTCCAAATTTTTCTCCATGCTACCACCTTGTCATGGACGGATCATTTCCTGGTCAGGGTTAGACTTATGGCTGCTATCCGCCCCTGCAGGGGTGGTGGACCTATTAGAATGGTCCGCCCTCAAAGGTTAATGGAACCTATTGGATTCCAGAAAGCCCTGGAGGGTCTTATGGTTGGTATCGCCAGTAATCCTGTTGAAGCCCTAGTTAATACCTGGAATTGTGATCTTACTAGGGCTATCAACACGATTGCTCCCAAGCATCCTTTCCGGCCTGCTTCAAATCGTAATCCTTGGTATACAGTAGAACTCAGGAATATGAAGCAGGTCGGACAACGACTAGAGCGCAACTGGCAGAAATCTGGACTCTTATCTGACAGGACATGCTATAGAGAATTCCTTCATTCCTATGGAGTGGCAATAGATGCAGTGAAGAAGACTTTCCTCTCTGCACGTATTGCGTCTGCGACTTCTCATCCAGCAGAGCTGTTCAGAGTGGTAAGGGATCTGACCACTCCTCTGAACTCGCTGTTAGAACCTAGTGTAGCTTGCTGTGATGCTTTGAATAATCATTTCGCAGATAAAATCTCTCAGATAAGAGCTGACTCGGATGCCGGTGTTATAGCAGAGGTTACAAATGGAGTGTCCGGCGACTCCGTGAACAGGATTATACTGGATCAGTTTCAGTCAGTGAGTACCGAGGATGTAGACAAGCTCCTTGGAAATATAAGAAAGACAACTTGCCCTCTTGATCCCTGCCCTTCATAGCTGGTCGTTCAGGGAGGAGTTGCAATTAAGACTCGTTTAAGATATATTATTAATGCATCCTTCAGGGAGGGCAATTTTCCAGCTTGTTTAAAAGAAGCTGTTACTCTGAAAATTGGGGGTCCTGCGAGGGGCGCCCAGCTTTGCCAATTAAAATACTGAAGACGGGAAAATTAAACTCAGAGCACAGTTTTAGCTAGCAAAAGGCAGGGTAACGCAGCGAGATCTTTCACCCTATGTCTACGGCTTCAGGTCAGAGAGACAGTCAGCAGGATTTTAAACAAACAAGTACAACTTTATTAAACATAAACAGTAAAATCAACAACACGCACACTAACTAACTTAAAGAATAAGAAAGGGAGTTTTAAGGAAAAGCAGGTGATACGACACCTAGTCACATTGTCCTGAAGAGACTGGAGTGGAGGAAGATGGGCTCAGCGTGGATGCTGAGGGGAACTCCTGAACAAACTGGCGGCAGGACGCAATGGATGTTCAAGGGGAACCAAAGAAGTTCCAAAACTGGGAACCTTATATAGGATAGATCATGCCTGTCGGCTATGGCAAACCAAAGAGGAATAAAAGGAGTTTCGATGCTAGACAAAAGGATGTGGTGAGGTCAGTGTTAACATGATGGGATTTGCACTGAAAGACAAAAGAGTGGCTGGTGAGTTGATGGCCCTCTGAAAAGTATGGTTTGGCGGGAAACCATGCCACTATTGTGGAATGTGGGTATGGGAGTCCCCTGAAGCTACATGAGGCTTAAGAGTTGCTGGCTTGAATGAGGAATGGAATGTGAACTGTTAATCAGCCGCAGCCAGTATGTGCCTGTTTCGGAAAACAACCCAAACACGTGCAGCAGAGCCACCGAGCGGACTCTAGCCAGGGCCAAATTAAGTGATATCAAAGCGATATCTAGGAGCCCCCATTTGGGATAACATAGCCGGCATAACAAAGCGATTATATGGCCGCTTCTAAAAAAGCCCTCCCTAGATCCCCTGGATATGAATAATTATAGACCAGTCTCCCATCTTCCATTTTTAAGCAAGGTGATCGAGAGGGCTGTAGGTCTTCAGCTCCAAGCTGTCTTGGATGAAACAGATTATCTAGATCCATTTCAAACTGGCTTCAGGGCAGGATATGGAGTCGAGACTGCCATGGTCACCTTAGTGGATGATCTTCGCCTAGGTATCGAAAGGGGAAGTGTGACCCTGCTGGTACTCTTGGACCTCTCAGCGGCTTTCGATACCATAGACCATGGTATCCTTCTGGAACGCCTGAGAGGGCTGCAGATCGGGGGCACTGCACTTAAGTGGTTCCGGTCCTATCTCTCAGGTAGATACCAGATGGTAATGCTTGAGGACAGCTGCTTCTTGAAAAAGGAGCTTAAATCTGGCGTCCCTCAGGGAGCCATCCTGTCCCCAATGTTATTTAACATCTACATGAAACCGCTGGGAGAGATCATCAGGAGGCATGGAGCAAGGTGCTATCAGTATGCTGATGACACCCAGATATATCTCTCCATGCCTCGGATAATAGCATCAACTAAGGGTGGCATCTCGCCTCTAAACGAATGCTTTGAAGCAGTAATGGACTGGATGAGGAAAAACAGACTGAAGCTGAATCCAGATAAGACAGAGGTACTTGCTGTTAAGGGCCCCAGCCCAGGTATGGAGGTCTGTCAACTTGTTCTAGACGGGGTTACACTTCCCCTGAAAGACTGTGTTCGCAGCTTGGGGGTGCTCCTGGACTCGCCACTTCGGATGACAGCTCAAATTGATGCGGCAGCCAGGAGTGCCTGATACACCAGCTGTGCTCCTTCTTGGAGCTGGAACACCTAAAAACAGTGGTGCATGCGCTGGTAACTTCACGGCTTGACTTCTGCAATGCGCTCTACATAAGGCTACCCATGTGCTTAGTCCGGAAACTTCAATTAGTTCAGAATATGGCAGCCAGGTTGGTCACCGGTAGACCTAAAACTGACCATATAACACCAATTCTGAAGTCTTTACATTGGCTGCCTATTAGTTTCTGGGCACAGTACAAGGTGTTGGTTATTACCTTTAAAGCCCTTTACGGCTTGGGGCCAGCCTACCTGCGGGATCGCCTTCTCCCATATAATCCACCCCGCACACTAAGGTCCTCCGGGAGGAATTTACTGCAGCCAGTCAGAACTAGGTTGGCTGTGGTTACCCAGAGGACCTTTTCTTCTATCGCTCTCAAGTTATGGAATGGCTTGCTGGAGGAGACCCGGCATATTACCAGTCTTGACTGCTTTAAAAAAGCAGTCAAGACTGTTTTCTTCCAACAGGCCTTCCCAGACTAGTACTCCACCGCCTCCCACCAATTGTCCTCCTGTTTTTTAATGTAGTTAATGTGTTTTAGGGGGTTGGTTTTAGATGGGTTGGTGGGTGGGGAGGATTGGTTATGTTTTAATGCTTTTAATGTATTTAATGTATTGTTGTAGTACCGCCTCGATCCATGGGGAGAGGTGGGATATAAATTATTATTATCTCTGAGCTTGGAAAAGCAAGAGGCTCCAGCACTCCGGTCCTATGCTCTGTCTGAACCCAACAGATGTCTGTGAGATGTATGTTTCTGTGGTACCATGGTACTTACTGTCAAGTAGCATGTTGAGAGCTTAAATGACAGACTGGTTATGCTTGGAAATACTTAACAGCCATAATGGAACTGAAGTGAGGCCTTTATTTTGCAGATAAATCATCAGGACCGTGTAGCGGTATATCCATGGAGAGTTTGTAAAATGGCACTGGCAGAAAATAATTTAGTGTGCTTTATTTTAAAAGTCAGCCTGAAGGTTATTTAAGGGAAAGAAATATGGATTCAGCTCCCTTGAGAGAATAAATGAAAAATTGCATTAAGACAACAAGAGTGAGATGGTAGCTTACAGGCATTCTGTGAGACAAAGATATGGGACAGAAGAAAGAAAAACAGCAGAACATGAGATAATGTAAACAAAAAATATTTAGTGAAGTACTCAGGAAAATTTAAAGTAGAAAGTAAAACTTAGTGCTATTTAAAATTCATTATAAAACTATAGAAGACTCTAGGAAGGTCTCAGTTGTGTCCAAATACAGCTATTTCTCCACACTTCTTTATATCAGATAACAAAATATCTGCTTCCAGGAGCTGACCAACATCACATCATCAAACAGGAGAAACGCAAATCTTTCTTCATAGCCTGGAAGTTACTAGTGACAAACAACTAATTATTTACAAGCAGCTTATTTCTCCAATAGTTGAGGTAAAAGTATATATAGTACATTATCATTACAACTTAATAAATGATAATTGTACCCCTCTTTTGGTAAATGTAATTACAGGCCATTTCCGCACCAGAGTGTTATAGTGCTATGATTCCACTTTCAACATCCTATGGAATCCCGTCCCATCCCAAAACTGCAAATCCCAGGATTCCATAGGATGTTGAAAGTGGAATCATAGTGCTATAACACTTTGGTGCGGAAACGGCCTTAGTTACTTTTATAATTATGGAAGGATATCTTTAAATGGAAGAAGCAGACTATTGCATGGTTAATATACTGCACTGCCTTGTGCCATGCTCTGTTGGGGGCTTTCAGGCAAACACAAAGTAAATGGAAAGAGAAGGTGCTTTGTACCTTAAGCAATATTACAGAAACAGAAACTCTTTTACTTTCATTTGATAAATAGGAAAGTTTTTTTTTTTTATGTAACCAAAACTGTAAGTAACTACTTTGGCAGTCTTGGAACAACTACAACTTTTAAAAAGCCACTTCCAGCCTTTGTATTTCTTAGTCCTGTCTGTGAAGGACATATTCAAATATGAGAACGTTGTCTTGTACTTCCCTTCCACATGCGATTGGCCCTCGCTTAACCCTTCCAGCATTACTCAATGGATTAGAAGCAACATTTCCCATGCAAAGAATACAGGATGAGTAAGCCCTGCATTGCCATAAACTTGCAGTTGCAATGCAATTAAGCCTCTGCCATCATACATTAGCAGGGTCTGTGTGGGGTGGAGCATAACCTACTTTGTGGATGAACACCTGATACTATGCTGCAGAGATGTCACTGATAGCTAACTGACCTGATTCCTCCCTCTTTACAAGATCTGAGTCAGGAAACCTGGAGTAGGAAAAAAACAAAACAGGGTGGGTAAAAAAAGGGAGGTTGTATGTATATAGGTGTGGGACATACTTAACATAGTCCTTAATATCATTTGTAGTTGGAAATCTTCATATTTGAAAGCCTCCAATATGGCTGGAACAACAAATGTACATTTGCTGAATGTGTATTTTCCATAGATATACAAGTCATTTTCGACTTATGGTGACACTAGGGCAAACCTATCACAGGGTTTTTGGGGGCTGAGAGTGTGTGACATAGCCAAGGTCTCCCAGTGGGTTTCCATGGCTTAGTGGGGAATCAAACTGAATGCTCAAACCACTAAACCGTACTGGTTCTAGTAGTTTTTGAAAAATGCATAATTCTAAAAAAATGCACATGAATTTAGTTTTTCATATGAGGGGAAAAACCCTCACAACCCAATTCAGATCTCAGTTGAAACACATTTCACAAAACGTTAATAGGCTTCCACTTTACCGATTTGCACAGTAGCTAGAGAAAGCATTCCAGTGTAATATCTGACTTACATTGTCATAGTGTATACAATGTCTTCGGCAACGGGGAAAAAAAGATTTAGAGATTTCCTATGGGATGGGGAAGTGGAGTACTGGCATATCAAACAAAATAGAATATGAGTGATGGCACCTTCTTTCACATGCCGCATCCTCCCATGGTAACTGGATGCCAAAAAGGACAGTTTTCAAGCCTCCTTAATAGCTAAGTGGAATGACAATTTTCAGGGTAGTTTTCATCCCAAGCTATACTTTCTTGGACTCATTCTGTTGCACCACTATTAACAGCATAGGGACCCTGTCCTCTTTTTTTCAACCTTACTACCCTAACTTATTCAGAGGAACTCATCACTATTCCTGTGTTCCTTTCGTCTTTAGGCAACCCAGCAGCCATTCAACAATCAGGTAGAAAGAGAAAATGTCCATCATTCCTAGTGCCACAGGATTTTACAGCATTAGCATTGAGGCATAGACAATTTCTTTTCTGTGAGGTTTGCCTTCCCAGTGTTCTTGTGTCTTTCAAGAAGCCATGACACGTAGGAGTGTCAAAAATCCAGAATGCCCAATATGGCAGGGGCAGGAATTATTTGACTTTCTGGATGTTGTTGGACTTCAACTCCCAGCATTCATCACTACTGACTATGATGGTTAGATTGCCAGAAGTTGCAACCCAATAACATACTATAGAAGGCCACATGATTCTCATCCCTGCAAGCACGGAAATATGATCATGAGGGTAACTGCAGCTGTTTCCACTCAGTCTGCCACTTAGCTTTCAAAAATGCATGGAGGCCCTCACATTCTTCTGCAGTGCTGCCAAATCTGCTCCCCACACCATTACAGAAGTATCAACAAAATCTATGAATGTTTTTCAGATGTGTCTCTGGCCTTCTGATGGTTAGAAGACCCCACTCCTGCACCCCATATTACCTCAAGCATCTTCGTGATGGCAGATGCATTACAAGAAGTAAGACAGTGGCTTCTTTATTATGGATTGTGTCAACATTGCATCTCCATAGCCTTGCTGCTGGATCATTTACAAAGTGTCTGCAAGTCTTGGAAAGTGGCTTTTATGCCTCATTTAAAAGTCACCCCTATTTTGTTTAAAAAATGTGATGTTATCACGGTTATGGTACGTTGGGTAAGAGCACTAGATATCCTCTTGATATCAAATAATTTGGCCTTTGCTTGACCTTTCTCTGCCACCCTACTCCACATGTTTGCAGAGGCCCCCTGGACAAGCACGTACGGGCACAGCCGTTAATGGTTGTACATTCCAACACCCCATCCAGGTAGGCATTTTAAGTCTCTCCGTTGCTTTAGGGAAAAACCTCCCTGCAAACCGGCTCTGCTCGGCTCGGATCTACACAAAGCCATGCAGCCAAGAGCCAAGCCATTTCTTTATGTCAGGCTATTAGCAAACTGGCCACGCTATTGTCTTAAGAGCTAAACCCATCATGCAAAACATGACCTTTTCCAACTCCCTTGTCCAACTCCAAATTTCCTTTGTTCTCACCGAGCCTAATATAGCCTTTAGGTAAACTCCACTCTATAAAAGGTCCCCACTTTTGGGACGTCTTCAGACTACTTTAGACTTCCAACCCGCCTTGCTGCTGGTAGTCTGAAGGAACTCCCCTCAGCGAGCCCCGCTGAGCTTTCTTCCCCGTAACCCTGCTTCTCTCCGGGACTACAAGACCAAGTGTCGTATTGCCTTTCCCGAAAAAGCTCTCCGTTTCTATTTCTCAGTTAGTTAGTTTATGTCTTGTCTTTCGTGTTTCTTGTCTTTAATAAAATATTGTTTGTTACTCTGAAAACCTTGTCCAGCTGCTCTCTGACCTGATGCTGTAGACATAGGGTTAAAGATCCTTGCTAACGTTACCCTGCCTCTCGTTTAGCCAAGAGAGTGCTCAAGCTAAATTTCCCCAACTTGTGTTTTTATTTGGTAATTTGGGTGCCCCTCCTGGGACCCGCGACATACAGGGTAACAGTGATTAGATATATGTTGTTGGAATAAGGAAATTAATTACAAATAACTTGTTGTTTGTCATTAGCTGCTCCTAAGTCAAGTACTGATTTCATATTCATTTCAGTTTTCTCCAAAGATATCAGTGCACCTGTTTGGTTTATATTTACAACAATCCTGTGAAGACAGGAGGAAAGACAGTAGCTGACACAAAGTCACTCATGCTGTAATCTTTTGCACACGTGCCTGAGAATAAACCCCAATGAATACCCTACAGATTATATATGAGCAAACATGCATATAATTGCATTATCGGTTAGCTTTATGGCTGAGCAAGGAGTTTGAAAGCAACTCCCCCAATCCAAATGCAACATACTATCAGCTATTCCACAGAGTCACTGCTTCTTTAGTTATTGTTATATGACAATGTGCTGTTCAAAAGAATATATGACACTTTCACAAAGGAAAAGCAGCTGTTAACAACATTCTGCTCCTAGAATAACTTCTCTAAATGATGAATAGACTGGACAGATTGCTGTATGAATAGAAATAAAAAGGGGCTTACAGGTAGGAAAGTGATCTTTTGTCTCAGGAAAAAATCAAGGTGGAACAGCAAGCTTTGTAGAGAAACACCAAAGTATCCATTTCACAATAAGATTTTAAAGCCTCTTTCTGCTTTCACAAAAATGTATTTCTTAAAGAATCAAACAGTTCCAGATTTAGTGAAAGACTGTTCCAAAGGTTTTATTCTCACTGTTATCATGGATGACACTAGTTTATGTTCAAAATCGCCTGTGGATTATCACCTTTTTTGTTTGTAAAATACTCTGTGCTGTAATTCAGATGGTGCAGTGATTGGGGCTAACATAGTTAAAATCAATTAAGTTACCAAATATATTGGACATTGTCTAACAGAAGAGAGAAACTTAATTAAATTAATTTTTTTAAACTTAGATTTACTTCAGACTTTCAGCATTAATTTAATACCAGAATAAGGTTACTAGTTAGCTAAATAAGAAGTCAATAAAATTTTGCCCAGTTGATTCTTGGATAAATGCAAATGGCTGTAAGAGGATTTGCTAATTGTTTTCCAGCACTGAGAGCATGATAGTTAATTTCAAGGTCAAAAGACTTAAAACCAATTAAAGGCAGCCTTGAAGTATGTGGTTTTCTTTGCATCCATGAGGGTGAACATTGGACAAGCTGCCTAAAAAGGTTCAACTTCTTTTAGTTTTCTCCCTGGATACATTTTCTAAATTTTTAAAGTCATGCTTGGCTAATGTTTAGTGAAAAGGTGGAAAGCCTCTTTCAGGGCTGAATTCAGTATTTCAGAAATGTTCTAGGCCCTAGAATGAAGGTGTATAATGTACATGCAAAGGCTAATATTCCTCTGGAACCAAATGCAAAAGGCTATGACTAAAAGAAAGCCCTAGCATACTTCATGAGAGGCATTTTATCATTTCAAAACAGGAAAAAAATCTGTACAAAAACTGTGGAAGCACCAAATGGAAGCACCATGCCAAACAACACCTGGAGAACCTCAGAAGACTAGATCGGGATTCCAGCAGAGCTGAATTCAGCTTAAAGGTGGGAGATTCTCCTCCTCTGATTTAGTGGAAATCATTACTGTTGACAAACTGAAGCACAAATTAGTAATTGGGACTTAAAGATGGTATATGGGCCTACTGTTGGATTGCTGGGGGTGATGCAAACTTCCCTGGAATCTACTCTTCAGAAAAGCTAGAAATTGCTTATATAGCAAGGCTATACAGGTTCTGCTGCATATTAATAACCCAGCTGTCCAGCAAGAGGATATTCTATTAAACCGTCTATATCAAACTGCAGGATTCTAGTAGTTTGAAATAATTGCATTTTTGTAGCACTTTTAAACCACTTCATATTCCATTAATTCTTTTGCAATTATGGGTCAGTTGTCTTGTAGCATTTCCTCTCTCTTGACTTCACTTCAAAAAAATAACAATACACATTTAACTTACCAAGCTAACAGGTCCAATTTGTCCCTACTGGAAATGAATGGAAAAGTGATATTAGTGTGGAAATTGTATTCACTAAGTTACTAACTGTTTTCCTCGTGATTTCTGTAACTCACTAGATTTCCTAATTCTGTAGTTGCAAATGTGCTTTAGTGAATTGAGACATTCCTTTCTTAGGGTAGTTGCCTAAGGGTAGCTTTGTTATATTCAGGAAAACTGGAAGCTCTGCTGACTTAGGAGAAGAAACGTTATAACTGGAAGAAATGCATCACATGGCTCCATTTTTAGCTAGGCTAATCTGTGTGGTTTCTTTGGGAAGACTGTAGGAAGGAGAAAGGAAGCACATGAAAGAGAACTTTCTCCAGCGCAGGTCATAGCAGAACAGCTGGGTTTGGGGAAGAAAATAGAATAAAAAGGGTGCATCTTGGAATAGATTGGGGGTTGGAGGAGTGATTAACTTGTTTCTTCAACCAACCAGAGACCTTTCAGAATGTCAAGTCTTTTAGATCTGAAAGGCATCTCCCTCCACTAGAATTAGCTTATGTGTAAGAAACATTTGGAATCTTTTGGGGGGATGGAGGGTGCCTTATAACTCTCTTTAACAACATCTCTTCTATAAATTATATTCTGGATTTGTTTCTATTTTATATTATTGTATATAACATACAATATTATATACCATACAATAGAATACACAATATTGTATAGTATTATTTGGAGTGGATCCCATTGTCATCTTGCTCATACATGACCATGCACTTGGATAATGAAGTGTTTTATAATTATTTTCTTTTTTTCCTTCGTTTTCTCTGTTTAATATATTTATATAGAGAATTGTAGAGACAGTGGGAACTATATTTTGGGATATAAATGTATCTTTCAAATAAAATTTTAAAAAATAAGAAGAAAAAGGATAATGGAGTGAAAAATTTTCTTCCCCCATTTCCTTTTTTTTAGCATCCTTCCCTCTGTTTCTCTTTCTGCCTCTCCCATTCTGCCTTTTATCCTCCTCCTTTTTCTTTTTAGTCACTCCCTCCTAATTATATAACTAAAGTAGCATTAAAGTGCAGAGAATAGTGGCCCTTTTAGATACCAGATAATTTAAACTGATACCAGATACTTTAAACTGAAGATGGTACAGACTGAATCTGAGATCCCTGGCTTCTGCATGCAAAACGTGTTCTGCTGCTGATCTTTTCAGACAACATTTCTTGATTGGGAGCACAGAGGTGGGAAGGATACAGCAATTTAGTTGTTCAGAAAAATGTTCAAATATTTAGAGGTTATCAGTTATTAGTGTTTATGGTAGTGATTTAATTTTCCAATTTCTAATGTATAACATTATCAAATCAGTTTTCAAACTGAATATTCCAAGCTCTTACTAGAGCTGTTAAACTTATAAGACATTAGAGCCTATGCTAACTGGGGTCTTTTCTGTCACCAGAACCTTCTGAGAACAGTGAATGCAAATTTTAAAATGCTGTGTGTTACTAGTATTATAAAACCCACCTTTACATAGTTGCATAACTTCAACAGCACTGAAGATTTTCTTTCTGTTTTAAAAACACGATTCCTATACATTCTTTTATGTAAAAAATAACAATGATAACAACTGCAAACCACTGAAGGGGTTTATGGAAGCCAAAAGTAAATTTTATCTTACAGGATTAATTCTGCTCCAGTTTGTTTTATCTTGAAAGTGTCATTAGCACTCCCACAGTACATGTTAGCAACATTGATTTCTATTTGCCATGTTAAATAAGCAAATATACTTTCAGTGATGGCTCTAAGCATTGAAAGCTTTTCTGGGAAGAATAAATTGGAAGACAACAGTGGTGCATCCAAAACAAGTGTGGAGGGATGCAGCCCTCAAAATGTTGCTGGATTTCAAATCCCATCAACCAGATTTGACTTTGGGGCAAGATTTGACTTCTGGGCAGGATGGTAGACTGACTCTTCTTGCTGGTGTTCTGCAGCACCAAGAGGTTTCACAGTGAAAGTGCCAGCCAGGCTGGGGAAACTCATCCTGGATTAAAGGAGGAGTGAAGAAATCACCAATAAGGGTCTGGAATTTTACTCATGAGTAAATGCAGAATGAATGAGGATCAATGCAAAAGGACAAGAGAGTTATATTTTTGCCCTAGCTGTGAAATGCAGCTGTTTGAGACATCTGTTGGACACTTAAGACAACACCTCTTTCCTCAAATGGTTAAATAAAATGTATCATGTAACTGAAGATTTCTTCTGATTAAAACAGTCAAATGGAGCCTTGTCAAGTTGCCTTCTTTTTGCAACTCTGAATTGAAAGATTCAAGACTGAAACAAAAGGATTGGAGGTTGATGTGCTTAAAGAGATATAACAAAGTATTTAAGAACATACATTATTGTGGATGGATTGGATTTTGTTTTCATATGATTGAACTAAATTTTAGTGAAGAGAAATTACACAGTGGAAGGCATTGTCTTTTTGAAACTGACAAGACTGCCTTTACAGGGTGGTGGTGAGAGAATAGTCTGACTGTTAACTGTGTGATAGAGGAGATATGGAACTTCCCCAAGATTTTTTACAACAATCTTCTTTAAAATCTATTCTTTGAAAGATCAGGAATTTCCAAATATGATGAAGAGACTGTGGGAAAATTTGACAGAAGCCCTGAGATAGGAGATTGCTGGTTTCAAGACAGAATCATTGGACGATGTAATGCAAAGGATGGTGGGAATGTAGAGCTAATATGAATATGATGGACAGTGAAAACTATATGGTTAAGTTCAAATTGACTCAGTGGAAGGACTAGCCTGTAAAACTGAGAAGAGGGCCCAAGTAGTACTGGCTTATAAAATGGAAATTACAGCACAAGGGGGCAAAAGGGGACTAATCTGAAATTGGTGTCTAAGGAATTTACATTGGTGGAAAAAGAAACCCATGAGGATTTAATGAAAGGATTGGCCTGTAAGATTAAGGAAGGAGGTGAGAGTAAGATGAAAAAGGAAGGTACATTGTCTTGGGATAATTCTTTTAAGGTGAAAAATTGGAAGGAGTCAGAATTAGGTTGGAGGAAGAGAAAATCAAGAGTCAAATTTAAAATGAAATGGAAGAAATAATGCCTGGTTGAAATAAGGCTATGAGATTGAAAAAGACTCTATATGACAAAATATGGTAGAAATATTGGAGTTTATATACAAAGTAAATTCTAGAGTTATAAAAGAGTAGAGATGCAATAGATTTATTTCTGTATAAGGTACAATGCTATATGACATGTAAATCATGTAGGATTTACAGTTATATTTAGTAAGGAGCGGTATTATATAATTTGGTTAGTAATTTATTATTATCAAAAGTCAGAAAATGGAGTACTACTTATGATGTTGTAATGGCTTAGATGTTTGATAGGAATACAGAAAGATAATGATTGATATCTTGATAATATATATATCTACCTTAGGAAGAAGGACAATATTTTTGACTGTTGAGAAATAATGTAACGGGTGGAAAATAATGTAATGGATGGAAAATAGAAACTGTTGAGTCTTTATTCAATGAAGCTTAAAATAAGAATGGAAGTTGCCCTTGTCCTTTTCTTTGTAATCCTTTTCTTTGTAATTACTTTCTTTTCCTTTTTTCTCATTTTGTTCATTTGTAGAATTTTAGTGTATCCGAACAGTCAATAAAATATATCTATTTTTTTTTTTAAAAAAAGTCACTCCTAACCAACATAGCCAGTGGTAAAGAAAGCTGGCTGTTGCAGTCCAACAGCCTCTGGAGGGTCACATGATTCCTGTCCCTTATCTAAGAGACAAGATTGCAAGGATGTTTATTGGGTTTACGTAACCCAGTAATCAAATTGTCAGTCAGAACTTCAACAGTTACATTTTAAAAATAGGTATAGTTCAAAGCCCCCTCACTCCAGATTAGCATTACCATTACAGTCACACTTTCAGAAACCACGCTTTGCTTTCCAGTTTCTCAACAGTAACAGAACAGAATGTTTGTAATATTCCTCCTGCTACAGAGAGAAGTGAGAGCCAGCATGATATACCATAATGGCTTGAGTGTGATGGACTCAGATTCTGGGAGACCAGGTTGAATCCCCATTTGGCCACATAAATCCACTAAGTGACCTTGAGACCCACGGATTAAGGAAAACCGTTTATTGTGCACAATGTCTCAGTGGGATCATTCCCAAAAGACTGAGCCCCCCTCTTCATATTCACAGCGATTTATACATTTTCCAGTACAATCATCACATGCTCAAGAAATGGAAACAGAACAAGAAAGAAAACAGATCTGTTGTACGTAGGTTCCCACCAGTGTCTACATATGTTGCAAATCTTCTGTAGCAAAGCCAAGGGCTAGCGAGCCGAGTCAAACCAATAACATTCCATTATACAAAGTTCCATTGTCTTTTTTTCAAACACAGAGGGACTTCAACTGCAGAGAAAATTAACTGCTTTTCCCTCACACCCAGAGGTCATCTAGACTGACCCGAGACTGACCCCCACCACAAGAGGAAAGCAATGGCAAACCTCCTCTGAATAAATCCAAGAAAGCACCATAATAGGTTTGACTTTGGGTTGCCATAAGTTGGAGTTGAGTTGAAGACACATAAAAATGATAGAGATGACTGTATGATTCCAGACTCTTATGATTTGTTACTGCGGTCTAGGCCTACCTGGAGATAGCACTCGATATCACTTTGATAGCAAGCGTTTCGGTTTTCCTCTGCCACCCCGCTCCACATGTTTGTGAGGCCTCCGAACAAGCACGTAAACAGGCACGGCCGATAATTGCTGGACATTCCATTCTTCACCCAGGCAGGCCAGATACAGCCGGTTCGTCGCTTCAGGGATCTCTCCGGCAAACACCTCATTGCATATGCGCAATACTAACAAAGGCTCCCTGCCCCAAGCAGGTAATCTGACAAAGCTGTACTAAGCGCTCCGCATTTGCATACTGGCTACACTATTGTTAATTCGGCTCTGATTCAATCATGCTAAACTCTGACCTTTCCAAAGCTTTGTCCCGTGCCTAAAACGCATTGTTCTCACCGAGTAAGGTATAGTCTGCAGTCACAAACCCCTGATTCCGAGACTTTCCTTGGATCACTCCTGAGTTCCATCCAGCCTTGCCGCCGCTCTGCTTGGCGAGCTCCCCTCAGCCAATTGCGCTGAGCTTCTTCATCGCACCCCCACTTTGCTCTCAAGGTCTGGGACTACGAGACAGGTGTCGTATCACCCATTTCCCTCTGAAAATCCCTATTCCTAAGTCAATCTCTGATTCCTTAGTTATCTGTGTGACTGTGGTGTCTTTAATATTTGTCTGTAATTAATAAACATCATTTTTATTATTTTAACCCGTCTGGCTGCTTGACTGACCTGATCCCATAGACGCTGGGTTGCAAGATCCTGCTAAGTTATCCTGCCTCTCGCTAGCTTTAGTGAGTGCTCCAGCTAATTTTCCCCAAAGTTGTGGTGTTGTTTGGTTATTTAGGTGTCCCTCCCGGGACCCCCAGTAAACAGGGTAACAGATTCTTTAGCAATCTGAGAAGCTTTTAATGCTTAAGAGTGACATTTTCTAAACAGAAATAACGCAGAATAGGTAGAGAACTTCATCCACCTGGTAGATGATAAATATATGCAAATTATATTCATTACAGGCAACGAATATGCAAATTAGTTGTATTGATAAATGTGGCTGTTAATGTTGAACAAGTTGTCTGCCTCTCTGGTAGCATATTTAGAAATCCTTGTGTATAATGCAGCTCCATGGAATAGGAAATATTGCTAGATATTGACTGGGCAGTTAGACTTAAGATTCCAGAACTGAGGAATACTTGAGATAGTGTGCTCTTGATAAAAGCCGTCCATTCGCCAATGGTGATTTGAACGATGAAGGGAAAAAAATCTCTTAAGAATCATTGTCAGTGTAATACTGAAGCATAAAATCTTGTAGGTTTCCAGAGAGATGAGTCCTGGGAATTACTATACCAACTGCTGAAAACCTTAATTAGCTTTTTCATTAAATAGTTTGGGGGATATACATGCACAGACCCAAGTGTTGAGTAGATTCATCCAAAGTTAGAGGATGATTGATTCAAAGTCTGTAGCCCAAGAGTCTTATTTAAATAGGGCAAGATTTTAATTTAGATATAGTGATAAAAACTGAAGCATGTCTCTTGGAAGTGTCAAGTTAATTTCTGGAGCAGAGTTTACTTTGAGATAGGGCTAGCAAATGGGAGATCAAATTGTCAATATTGTATAGCTCTTAAACTAAAGCAAGTGAAAAAGTAACTATTCTCGAATGCAATAGCTTTGTTTAAAGTATTGTGATTTTTTAACAAAGCTATTGCATTCAAGAAATAGTTACTGTTTTAACTTGCTTTAGTTTTAGTTTAGTTGTATAACTGTCATAGCTATAATAGCTCATATTTAGCTGAGGAAATTTGATTAAAAAACAACCAAAATTGTTGGTAGTAAAAATAAGTGCATGGTGAAACAGAGTTCAACAAGGTTGAACATTGATAGTCGAAGTATAAAAGATAAACAGTGCTTTTGACAGTGTAATACCAAGGAAAATTTTTGAGTTCTTGGCAACATTTCCAATAGTTCAACATTTGCATTTCAACATAGTTGTATTTGCTGGGACTAGTTGAAGATCAACTTCAGTCTGATCTGTTGACCTTCAGATCTTCAGATCTGCAATACAGTTTTTATTTTATTTATTTATTTATTTGTATCCCACCTCTCCATATGGATCGAGGCGGCGAACAACTTACAAATAGCATGTATTTCAAAACATTTCTATACATGCCCCTGACAAGCTGGGTACTCATTTTACCGACCTGCGAAAGGATGGAAGGCTGAGTCAACCTTGGAGCCTGGCAGGATCGAACTCACAACCTTGTGGTTTGTGGCTTGCAGTACTGGCATTTGTGATACTGGAAATTCCACATCCCACCATACGCCACCATGTGTGGGGCTGGAAAATGACACCATGCGCTGCTGGGATGTATATTCCAGCCTTTATGATTTTTAGCTGTTAATTCATCTTCGCCGCCACCACCCGCTGAATTATGAATTATCTGGACCCTTGGACAGTACAGCGGGACCCTGTCCAGCCACGTACATCCCTAAGCTTAAGGATCTTCCTTGTCCCCCCAGTCTACCCAGCTTGGCGTGGGAAGGAGAGAAACGGGGTCTTTTACAGAAAGTATTTATTAAAGATAGGTAAATAAACAAGGCAAATTAACACACATGGGAAGCTCCCTCTTCCCAGGCACGCTTAGTTACAGAAAGAACAGATATGAAAGCACAGATACATTCTTTAGATCAGCCAGCCTCCAAAATAACAGAAAAGTCCCTAACGCGACTAGATAACTTTAATCTAGTACTCACAGATGGTTCTCAGGCTTAGATGTTCTAAAAGGAAGGGCCAGGAGGCGAGGCCTATGGCCTCCAGCCTGCTACTGGCACAGAACCCCCTCCAGGAGGCTCCTTGGTTGTTATCCCTTTGTTATCTCTCTGTTGTCTCTCGGCCACATGGCCTCCAAGAAGTTTTATCACTTCTCCCTCGAAGCATCTCGAAGCATCCTGAAGATGCTCACTTCTTTTCTTTTTGATTGGTCAGTTCTCACCCTATGACCTGTGATGCTGAACCACATGACCTATGATGCTGACCACATACTAAAATGTAATCTAATCCCAACACCTTATTAACCCTTGGTTTACCTGAAGAGGGAAATGTCCCCCTTTAGCTAAGTCTAGATAATGTGAAGCCCCATTATCACAGCATTTAACCACTGCGCCACCAGGGCAGATAAAAATTAATTTTATATCTCTCTTCTATCTGTCTATAATGCCATTGGCCTTCATCACCTTCAGATGTTAATTCTTCAATCAATTTGATTCTATTATGCTCTTGCTCGATTTCCAGAAGATCTTGATAAGTCACCAATTTTTCTTTTCCTATTGTCTTCCTCTTATAAAAAAGCCTCTTGCTATGACACCCATAAAGGTGTTTTAGGAAAGAACCTTAGTTTGTACCATTGCACATTCTTAACAATACTTTTGTGATGTAATCATTATTACAACTGACATTCACTTTAGATGTGCCATACCAGAAATACTCATGCCATCCAAATTTCAGTTCATTTTCTTCTAAATCCAACAGCCTCTTACTTGTCAACAAAATCTACTCTTTCAATCAGACCAAACGACATGCAGAAAAATACAATTTCAGATCTGGCATTGTCTATCTGCCTCTTCTTTGACATCTTATAAAATTTTATATTTTACTCTAGGTTTCTTCCTTTGCCATATAAACTTTCATATGTCACTGTGTCACTGTTTAAATGAGACATTGTTGGTCAAAATCAGTATAGTTTAAAACAAATACAGCATGCTCAGTAAGACAGTCATTTTGATCAAAGAAATTCTGCACAGTAACAATAATTTGAGTTTCACCCATGTTTGCAAGTCCTTCTTAATGTTGTTGCATGTTTTAATATAGTTATTTTGCAACAACATATCATTCATATTTGTCATAGTAATTACTCAAGTATTTTATTTTTTTCTCAGCTTTACATCCCAGCTTATGCATCAATTGTGCTTGTTTTTCCTTTCTCATATTCTTCATTAACATTATCATTTTTTGCTTCTTTATCTTAAATCTGCCCATGTCTCTAAATTCTTTTCATCTCTCCAACTCCACTTCTATACAGTCAATAGGATCTTCCCCAATTCACCAACTCATCTGTGGGTGTTCTTAACCTATATCTGTCATGGGCCAGGATTCAGCTTCACCAGGTGAACAGCAGCCTCAAAGGAGGACAGGCAGATGTGAGTGCACCTGAAGCTAATCAGGCTGGGATGAGAGCCAGCTTAAGGAAGGCAGAGGGCGATGGTTCGATGCCAGAAACAATGTGTGTGTGTTTGCTGGCCCTTGTCTTTGTGTGTGCTACAGATTCGCTGTTTGCCATCTGCCTGCCTCCTCTGATCTTTGGGCTGTCTGACCTTGCTGCCTGCTGGATTCCTGACCTTTGGACAGACACTGGACTTTACTTCTGCTTCATCCTGATCAGGAAAGCTGTATTGGACTGCTAAGATATATATGTTTGCCTGCTGAATATTTTGGTACTCTGTTATCGGACAATGGACAATGACAATATCCTTCCTTTTTTACACTTATGCCTTTTATTCTATAATAAGAGTGATAGTGGGCATTCTTGTCTTGTTCCTTTTTGAATATCACATGGCTTGTTCAACTCAGCTTTATTCAAAATCCATGCTTTCTGTATATTATAAATTGTCTTATCTCCAAAACTCACATTCTCTAAAACTCTGAACAAAGGCTACCAATTCAAATTATCAAAAGCTTTTTCAGTATCCAAAAATGTAAGTGCTGCCTATTTCTCATTATTGTTGTCTAGATATTCCAAAATATGTACCACACATCTGGCATTATCATGTAGCTGTCATTTCAGCAAAAATCCCAGTTGATCTTTATGAATACACTCTTGTGGAACCATTTTCAGTCTTTCTGCTAAAATCATTGTAAAATATTTATAACAATTATTCAGTCGTGAAATAGGTCTCTAATTCTTTTTGGGTCTTGGCCTTCTTTGGGAATTAGAAGCATCATTGATACTTTCTAAGTTTCAGGTATCTTCCTCATCCATAATATTGAATTCAGTAGTATCTGTAAAAGTAAAAATAACTTCCTCAAAGCATTTATGATAAACCACCAATAAATAATCTGAACATGGAGATTTAATAGACTTAATTTTCTTAATGGCCTCAACAATCTCAACAATCTTGCTGTAACTGGTGTATTCACCGTCTATTTTTGCAGTTCTAAAATCCCAGGAGGTTCTTTCATATCTAAATATTCTTTCATCTTCAGCAAAATTTGTTGTTTTTTATGCAGTGATGTACAATAGTGGTAAAATGACTTCCTACTACTAACATTATTACTGACTATCTCATCCCCTTTTTGTATCTTCAGTATAAGCTTTTTCTCTCTTTCTTTTCTCAGCTTGAATGCCAAACCTCTACCAGGCTTGTTAGCAAACTCAAAGTTCTACTTCACATAACATAACTTCTTCTCGATCTTACCTACTGTCATCACTGATAGCTGTTGTTGGAGTATCTTAACTTGGTTGAGAACTGCCTTGTTTGTGAAGGTCTTCAACTCTTTCTCTTTAGTTCTTATTTCATCCAAAAGTCGTTTGTCTTTTTTTTTTTTAATGTGCTGTACTTTGTTGGATAAGGCAACCTCTCATAAATTCTTTATCGGCATCCCACACTACTTTGATCTTGGTGCCTTCCTTCAAATTATCTTCAAAAAAATCCCACCAGTCTTTTCCTATGTATTTTTAAGACAGCTTCATCTTGAAGTAAAGTTTAATTCAGTCTCCAGTTCCCTTCCTTTCTCTTTCCCCTCAAAGTAAAAATCACAATGTTATGATCTGAAAAAGTCTTACGTAAATTATCCATTTTTGTTATATCATTAGTCAGTGTTTCTGAAATCAGAAACATAATAATTCTTGAACAACATTTCTCTTTCCACCCTGATTTGATACGGACAGTTCCAACCAATCTTGTATCATCCACTTTTCCAGCCACTTTAAAAATGCCCCCGTTTCTCTGTCCTCCTCCCACTTTTGCCTTCTGTCATCTGCTTACTTGATTTGCTGCAAACTGAGTTCAAGGTGCAAAACAGTTTGCACTCACTTAATTCAGCATGGAGGAGAGGAGGGGGAATCTTGCCCATCCCAGAAGATGCAGGCAGAAATGAACTGCTGCAGCCTCTTCTAGCTTGTGTGGCCTTTGTCAATAATATCTTTTGCCACACTGACCATGCTCGGATGTTGCTTGGTCACATTTCACAGTTTTCATCTGTGAAATGTTGGAAGGTATACAACCATAGAGAATAAAAGTAGTTACCATCATATTTCAGTGACAAAAGTAGTATCAAGATTAAACTAAAATTAAAACAGTGATGTCAAAATGAAAGTGAAAGACTCCCCCCCATTTCTTTTTATTGAGCAAGAGCCAAAACATTGTTATTGCATAATATCTGTAACATGGGCCTTTTCTGTGTGGTGTGGCTGCTCCACTGTTGGGACACAAAGGCAGTGCTCTGTAGGCTGTGCTTCTACATGACGTTGTTGTGCTTCCGCCGCCATCTTATCCCCATGTGTGGTATTTGAAAAACGGAAAAATCCATTTTACACCTACCATCACGTAGTGCTGCCACTCTTCCCAGCTATACAGAAAAGTGGAAGTGTGCTGGCAATGCCTCCTTCCCCAGCACAGCAATGGCTGCACTGCAGAAGGGAAGAGGCAGGGCCAGTGCGCTCTCTTCTGCAGTGACCTGGCGAGGTGTGGAGGAGAACATTCCCGGTGTACTCCTTTTCCTGCTGGGGCTGCAGTGAAACCAAGTGATGGACCATCATTGTGTGGAAATGGGGCTGGTCTTTATTTCTTGATCTCAGCCTCCATTCCAATGTATATATTCTCATTTTAATTAAATGTTCAAGGGTGTTGTAATCACAGTTGTAAAAAGCAAAAAGAGGGAGGAATAGAAAGAGAGGGGGCACAAACATCAATAAAATGAATAGGTGATATGCTGAGGTTTGAAAGTTTCCCCTGGGTCAACTCATAATTAGATCAGAAATCATGGGAAGGGCTGTTGCTTCCTGTCATCTGTCTATCCCTCTTTCTTGTACAGCAAAGCTACTAACAGGAGTGCATAGGAAGGCGTGACTGAATGGATGTGCTCTGTGCCAAAGAGAGGACAAATTGCTTCTCTCTGTCTGATGATATGTCTCCACTGAAGCTAGATCACCTTGCAAAGGTGGCAGATTGCCATGCAAGCAGATGGGTTGGAGAATATACAACCAAGCTGTCACTTAGGAACATAAAGTGCATTGATGAAGGGCAGGAGTCCAGGCATTAATGACCAGAATGGCTTCTAATGCAGAGATTTCAGTGTTTTTATTTTTCTTTACATCTCCTCTGAAAGCGACAGCATTCTACCAATGGCAGAGTGCAGGATTAATTCTGAAAGCCAATTTAGGCATTTAAAAAAAGGGAAAGAAAAAGAAAAGTGGGCTAACAAGAATGCAACCTAGCAAAATGGGACAAACTCTTTCAAGGCATTAAAAGAGGAGTGCACAAATACAGTGCCAAAGATTCATAATCTGTTCTTTGGAATATCCTGAGGCTATTAGTCAATGTGAAACAGGGAAAGGACAAAGACTGAGGAAAACAGGGCAAGGCACCTGGGAACAAAAGACCAATTTTGCAGTTCTAGTCGACTAACATATCTCAAATTGATACTTTCCCATAAACAAGCAAATACTTCTCATGAAGAAGTTCCCTGTTATAGCTAATTCAGGACATTTCTCCCCAATAAGAATTCTTGCCCTCCCAAATGAAATTTTCCTTCAGCCCCCAAACGTCTAGCATTGCAGAGAGTGAAACATTGAAAACTGTTTACACTGAGGGCCTTTCCACACTAAACTATTATAGTGTTATTATTCTACTTTCAACATCCTATGGAATCCTGGGGTTTGCACTTTAGGGAAGGGCGTTTAGAATTCTCAGCCAGAGTTCTTTGGCCTCTGTAAACTACAAACCCTAGAATTTCACAGGATGCTGAAAGTGGAATAATAGCACTATAACAGTGTAGAGCGGAAAGACCCCCAGAATTCTTACATTTGCTGTGTTTGCATTCCTTTGGTTAACTTTATCTGCCCTTTTTCTTTGGATGTCTAAACTGTATTTCAAAATGTTCAACTAAAGCTCTATGTTTCTGCAAAGCTAGGAATCTGGTGACTGAAGGAAAATTTCACGGGGGGCGCGCGCAAAATTCTTATCTGTCCTCATTCCCCTCCTCCTATTGTTACACCCCTGAGAAAGTCCCATCCTGGCAATCTTTAGGTAAGGCTCAGAAAGACTCATATCTGAAGACCTGTTGCCAGTTACTGTTGGCATTATTGAAGTAAACGCACACATGCTCTAAATCAGTATAAGGTAAATCCCTATGTTTTCTTGTGCTTTGCTGTCATTCATCTAAAAAAGAAATGAAAGCATCTGAGTCTCCAACCATTCTTTGGAACCCACTGGCCTAAAACCAGTTGGTAGTTCCTGGACTTAATAGATCCATTGAATTATTGGAAATGTTAACAAGTTCCACTCCTTCAATGAATCTCCTCTAGTTGGGATAACAGTTGGATTGAGTCCCCAGTTTGCAGCTCTAATACCCATTTCACAGAAGGCAAACTGATCAGGCTCAAAGTCTAAGAGGTTGGCAAAAAAGCTATACAGGGAAGAGACAGAGTCTGAGCCCCAAATGACAAAGTGGATATGTGATCCTAAAGTGCATAGCAACAGCAACAACCTCTGGACTCCATGAAGGAAACAGAAGGATTTCTGGAAATAAAAATGGCCCTACAGAAAGTCCTTTATTTCACAGCATGTCAGTCACACAGCTAAAAAAGTCAGTCAATCCTTTTATAGTTACATTTATAGTGCTGCTTATAGACTGTAATGAAGATTGATTGATTGAGCTTTAAAATGCAATTAGAGAAAATCAGAAAGGAGAGGGGGCCCAGTGGACAGCAAGGGAGGTGTGCATGCTAATGACTCCAGACAACCGAAGTTGTTGTCCCCAAAAGTAACTTTTCTGAATTCTAAACTGAACTATGGCTGTGAGGACTAAAAGGCACAAGCTGTGGCATGAATTACTGTGGCCCAATCTTTTTTTTCATATGGTGTCATACATTTAGTCCCCCAGGTTTGCCAAATTAAGAGCTAGTACTGTTCAAGAAACCGTTGCAGTTTCTCCTCAATAAATTTTGTAATCCTTGCAGAAAAGTAGATGCTCTTGTAAAAGGATACTCAGTCTGAGAAAGATCACCCCCTCCTTTTCTTGGGAAGTCCATTTGGTCTAGTGATAAAATCTAACCGTGACAAACAAATAATATAATTTGGTATAATGTGACCAGAATCCCCTTGGTGACGTATATTGTTGAAATGCGCCATCATGTAAGCAGTTTTTGGAATGGTTTGCAGGAATGGAAGTGACAGGAGAAAAAAAAACAGAGATGTGTCTTGTCATATCAGAAAGCTGCTGTACTGCTGTACTGATTCCCAAGCTTGGCAACCAGGGGGCAGCTTTCTCTCATGACACATAAAATTTCCTATGCCACCTTTCATTCTATTGCAGTTGTGGCTGTGGCCATTTTAAACTGCTGCACTGCTTGTCCTGCCACCATCACCTATGTGTGTAGTTAACAGGCCCTATTTGTTTTTCCTTGTTCCAGCTGTCTACAAGGAACACAAACATGCTGTTCCTTTTTATAATAAAAACTGGTAAAGAAGTCTGTTCTTTCACCTCTGCCTTAGCATCATCTTCTATGCTGGACTTAAATAAGACATACACTTTGTCTTTCATAGTCAAATATGTGTGAGCACATGCATTTCTGTTGCAGGATAGCTGGTTGCTGGCACACTTCAGAGAGCTATTTACTAATTTGTGCTCCTCAGTACAACATGTACTTCACAGGAAAATATAGTTTTGCTTCTATGTCTATTGAAGATGTACCATACATTTTTTGGCAGCAGGAGGGTCTTTCAGTTCTTTGCATATTTTTGTTCAGAGTTTATTATCAGCCTATTATATTTTCATTGTTTGCATCTACACAAGAGTTGTACCGCTCATCAATGAAAGTTGTACATTTCATTCACTTTTTGCATTTTTTTTCTGGGCTCCAGTTCAGTTGGCTACCTCCTTGTATGGTCCTTATATATTGGATAATAAATTCCTGCTCAGCTAATTAGCTAGCTAGTATTGCCAACATCCCATTGTTAAACTGCCTAGCAACTCTGAATAATAATGAAGTCATCTCTTTGGCATGAATCCACATAACCCAATATCTCTGGTGAAAAGCAGTGTGACATCAGACTTTTAGGTGGGTGAAAATGCATTCTTCAAGGTGATCTTCCCAGCTTCTTTGCTGGTACTCAATCAAGCTTTAGCAATGTGAGGATTCCACTTTCATATAGCTGGAGGATGTGGAGTGAAGAGTGCTGCAAAAGGAACAAGCTGCTCATGTCTTCATACTGAAAGATTAAGAAACTGGACTGCTTGATCATGCAGGCAGGAAAAATGACTTAGCATTTCTCAGACATCCCCCTGGGGGAAAAAGAATAAAATGGCATTTATTGTAGTTATGTGCTTGGGCATCTGGCTTTCTGCAGCTGTAATGCAGGAAAATCTTCTTTGTACCAGCCATCCTTAAATCAGTACTCTTCTAATGTGTTAGACTACAACTTCCATCATCATAGGAGTTGTAGTCCAACACAGCTGGAGGCTGCTGAGTTACTGAGGGTTGGCACATGGTGACTTTCAGCATATTTGTAAAGGGAGAAACATATTTGTAAAGGGAGAACAGCCATGTGATCTGTGATAATTTTTTTCTTGGGTGTGCCACTTTTTATTGCTGTAGAATTGATTTAACTCCTTTACAAAAACTCCTATGTATCTTACATTGGATCAATCTTATGACTCTTTCATGAAGTATCCACTTCAATAACAACAGAGGAACTTGGATGACATGTGTGCACACATACAGGCACAAATATGTACACAGGAAAAAATAAGTCTTTGGTCTTTGTTACAATTGCACCTGCTGTGCTGATAGGCTTTGGTCACAACTGAACCTGGAGTGTTCAGGGAAGATAGAGATGGTAGTGTGCAAAACTAAGCAATTCCTGTGAAGTGGCCTAGCTTCTAGAGACTTCTGAGAGCTCTGAAATTGTTCTCTTTCTAAGGAAACCAATCTCTTTGAGATGACAGTTATCTTTGATCAGGCATTGAATGCTCTCGTGCTTTATGATGCAGCTCATTGTGCATTCTTGTAGACAGGACCACAACCAGGATTGCTCTGCTAAGCATTCTGCCCTGGATGAAACACAGACACATAGCTCAATTTCCATTGTGCCTCTCTAAGACCAGTTTGTTGTTTGTGTTGCTTTTAAATGGTAAAGATGCTGTGTTTGATCCAAAGAAAAGACTTTTTGGATTTCTTAGAAAGAGTGGGTATTTTTCATTAAGTCAGAACAAGAATCTGAATGTCAAGGATATGCTTTTCATTTTTCAAAACTGAGCATACTTTATGTTGAGTTGTTTTAAATATATTAATATCTGGATTGATGTGCAATGTCTCTTCCTTTATTTATGTAAAGAAAAGTGTTATATTTGTGCCAGTTCCCAATATTATGATATATTAGATAAATGACTTGAGAAATTCTAGGATGGAGCCATGAGAATAAGAACAGATAAAATTTGCAGTATCTCAGGCTCTCAGAGATAGGAAGCATATTTTAGTCCTCACCCTAATAGGGACTGCTCCTCTTTACTTCTAAGACTGTGGCCTGGCTTGATAATTTTCACAACTGCACCTGTTTCTCTCATGTAAGTGAATGATTGCCCTTTACTTCTTAATGAATAGATTCTGGATTGGTGGATACTTCTTGAACTACAGTGGCAGGTATAAGGTATTTTGGGGATCTGGGAACTATGTTTAAGCCCTGTCCAAACCAATATATACATATATATGGTTTTTGTAAAAATGTAGCACCTACCAGAATCTTTCAGGGCTGCCTATGCTGGCCTTGTTTAATTTAATTGTTTTAATGAGGCTCAGGGCAATGTATATGGTTTTCTTTCCTTCCCCATTTTTATCTTCTCCAAGACCTTACAGGAAAGGCCATGCTGAAAGTAGGGTCTGACCCAAGATGACCCAATGAATTTTATGAGTGAGTGGAGATTTGAACTTGGGTCTTTCCACTCATATACTTTGGGACTCTAAGCTCTACATCACACACTGGCTTGTTAAGATTGAGTATAATATCTGGGATGGAAGAGCTCTAGATGCTGCTGTGTGAGAACCCCAAATTGTCCTGTGGATAGACACTTATAAAACTTATAGCAGGGAACCTGCAGAAGAGTACAGTGTATCTCTCGGTGCAGAACACATGTAAATGCATTACACACCACAGGTCTTTTGAATTGGTACCCCTCTCCTCATACATACTACTATAATACACATTACATATGTTACTTTTCTGCTGTTGCAAGATAGAATGCTGCTATGTTCCAGGTATTCAATCCCTTATTAGATTTGGAGCTAGGAAGTCATAGTTACAAATATGACTTATGTATAATGAATTCCCTTTTCCACCGAAACTTAACTAAGTACTGTAGTGTTACAAAAGGGAGTACATGAGACAATTCCTCATTTAGCACAACGGAGGTTAAGGGAAACAAAAACTTGCCTCTTCTCTAAGAGACCCAGCTCAGTATAATGGACTGAGTGTTGGGCTAGAAGAGTTTGAATTCCTGCTTAACCATGGAACCCACTGGGAGGCCTTGGGCAAGTCACACATTCTCAGCCTTAGAGGAAGGCAATGGCAAATTTCCTCTGAACAAATCTTGCCAAGAGAACCTCATAATAGATTCACCTTGGGATTACAAGTCAGAAATGACTTCAAGGCACATAGCAATAACTTTTCTCTGAATATCATGAAGAAGGAACATCAAGTTACACATTGAAGATAATGGTAAGAATGGTTTTGAGAAACCTGTTTTGATTTTAGACTGTTTCTCTATCTGTGCAGTTTGTAGTGCACACAGCCTGAGCCCTGGCTTGAGCATGCTGGGTTGGGGTCAAAGTATGAGGCAAGTGAAAGGAGAGCTCAGCTCTGGTCTATAAGAAGGCTGTTTTATTGTAAGCAAGTGGAAGAAACAAAAAGGAAAAAGAAAAACAAGCATTCATACATACATACTTTGGCTTCGTGAAGCTCTTTGTTCTCAAGCATCTTATATAGATAACTACACAGAGAGTTTAGAAAAACATCACATCATTCAACCCAACAGGCCAAGGAGAGAGAGGGGCTTTCCAGTGCCAAGTACTAAGGCATTTACCAGGTGCCGAGATGAGCTGACAGCCAGCTCCCTGTGCAGTGTTGGCCAGACGGCTGGAAACAACTTATCTCACCTTTCCTCCCTGTACCAGGCAGCTGCTGTAGGGAGAGAACATTCCTTGACCATTCTAACAAAGTAAACAGGCCTGCAGCAAACAACGCAGCCTGAACCAATGTTTTAGCTAAGGGAAACCTCAGGCCTAACACAGTTCTATGTATCTGCAAGACTGATTTGGTGCCAGTGTCCACTATTTGGAACAGCTTAATTTTGATATGTCTCCAGTCCATTTTCTGGGGCAGTCCAATAGATACATTTGCAGTGTAGTCATGTTATGATGAGTAAAGACTTACACTCTAATCTAAATTGTGTTCTGGTAGGGCCTGGAATGGTTGTGAAAGCTGAACAGTGAGAAAAAACTGGTAAGAGAAGCCCCAGTCCTGAATTTCCAAGACTGAGCAAGGCTGTAGGTGACAGGGTGACTTGGAGATCTCTCATTCATAGAGTCACCATAAGTCAAAGTCAATTTGACCACTGTTAACAAGAGATGGAATATTTTTCTGACAAACATTGGAAATGGATGTCTTTGCTTGATAAGTAATATTTTGGGGTTATTAAAGCAGGGTCAGCCCAAGACATTTTGCTGCCTGAACTAACAGTGGAGTCTGCTGGCAATGGTAGGGTGTTGAGGTGCAGGACAGGCTGTGTGTCACACATAGCTCTGTCCCCCAAGAATGGATGGTTTGTCCAGAAGAATTGGAGGGATGTCACTGCAAGCCTCCAGAACCCTTGAGGGAATTTCCTCACTATGCTTAATGGTAGGACCAGTGCAGTATCAAAGAGAACCTGGCAACAGGAGCCAAGATTGCAGTATAACTATCAGTGGTGAAAGCAGACACTTGGTGCCAGCCTAGAAGAGTTTCTTGTATGATGGCATGTTGAACAATAGTTCAACTGTCCTCAATACGCCAGAGGACAGGTTCAAAATTCAAAATGACCTGGATAGATTGGAGAGCTGGGCCAGGGCGAACAAAATGAAATTCAACAGAGAGAAATGTAAGGTCCTACACTTAGGTAGAAAAAATGGAATACAGAAATATAGGATGGGGGACACGTGGCTGGATAGCAGTACGTGTGAAAAGGATCTAGGAGTCTTCATAGACCACAAGCTGAACATGAGTCAGCAGTGTGATGCGGCAGCCAAGAGAGCCAATGCAATTCTCGGCTGCATCAATAGGAGTATGGTGTCTAGATCGAGGGAGGTACTGGTACCACTCTACTCTGCTTTGGTTAGACCCCATCTTGAATACTGTGTCCAGTTCTGGGCACCCCAATTCAAGAAGGATATTGACAAGCTGGAGCAAGTCCAGAGGAGGGCGACCAAAATGGTGAGAGGCCTGGAAGCCATGCCCTATGAGGATAGACTTAGAGAGCTGTTTAGTCTGCAGAAGAGGAGGTTAAGAGGGGACATGATAGCCATGTTTAAATATTTGAAGGTGTAGAGGAAGGAGGGGGCTTGTTTTCTGCTGCTCCAGAGACCAGGACAAGGAGCAATGGATTCAAGCTGCAGGAAAGGAGATTCCACCTGAACCTCAGGAAGAACTTCCTGACAGTCAGGGCTGTACGGCAATGGAATCTGCTGCCTCGGAGTGTAGTGGAGTCTCCTTCCTTGGAGATTTTTAAGCAGAGGCTTGATGGCCATCTGTTGGGATTGATTTGAGGGTGTTCCTGCATGGCAGAGGGTTGGACTGGATGGCCTGTATGGTCTCTTCCAACTCTACATTTCTACGATTCTGTTTTTGCTGCTTAATTTTATTAATTGGATTCACAAATTTGGTACTAGTGTAAAGGTAAGGGTAGAGAACTGTTGCTATTGGTAGTCTCTTTTGTTGTGAAAGTATCCAGAACTCCTCTTTTCATTTCTGAAAATACATTCAACTTAATCAAGGACCTGGAAATCTGTCTTATCCCAGTTCCAATTATTTTATCCATCTAGCCCACTATTGTCTGTCTTAACTAGCAGTGACTCTCCAGGATCTCATAAACTACTCCTTGATCTTTCTTTTTCTTTCTTTCTTTTTTTTTTAAACAAGATATACCAGACAGTTTTGAACCTGGGAGTTCTGCATGAAGTGCATGCTGTACAACTGAGCTATTTTCTACCTTCTAACACAGACAGTGTATTGTTTTATGATGAATTATAACTGTTCAGTATTTTGTGTAGCTGAAACATTAATATAAACACAGTTATCTGTTATCTGTACACAGTGGTATTTTCTTTTCTCCCTCTGTTCCCCAGTGTAGGTTGTGCTATGCACATGATTTGTCAGATTGGAACGGCATACACACTCCTTGCTCTTTGGAGAAGGGAACTAACGCCATGTGTGGTTCTTTGCAAAACAAGTTGTGGTGCAATGATGGAGTTATCTGTAGCAGATGGCAAGCTCATGTTACATTTTTTGCTAAAGAAGGATATATAATACATTTATCTCTTCCATGATACTTCATACATGCCTTAACAACTTAGATTTGTTGGCATGACAGCCTATAGAATACAAATCCCCAGGCAGTTCTCTTGTTTATGTGTCATTGTAGAAAGCGAATTCTGAAGTACATTGGCAAATTTTTGTCCTATCCTGCCATGATCATGGCAACTTAGCATAGTGGGGAGCGTGTCAAGCAGGATTTGTTTTCAGTCCCACACAGCTATAATATTCATTGGATAAGCATAACCTGCTTGGAATAAAATGCGGAGGCAAGAAAAGAACCAGGTATGGTCCCTCTTTGGAGGAAAAGCAAAATATAAATGTAATACAGAAAAAAAAATGTAGGAGGGGACAGGTGGGGGTCTTCTATGTCAGTGGATTTAGTCTGGACTTTAAAAGCACTGAAGTATATTCCTCAAATAGTTCCAGCATCTTGGATAGCTTTTTAAAGTTCCAACTAAAACCCAGAGTGGATTCACTACCCCACCAACATGGAAGCCACCAGCCACCACTATTCTGGTGTCTGCTTGGTAGATCATCAGTAGTTTCCTATTGATAATAGCTTCCAATGCTTCATAGTTTAACAATAGCAGTAAAAACAAAAGGGTTACTTCACCTCAAGTAGTCTCTTAAGCATCCCTGATCTGTAAATACTGGTGTAAGACAAGACAGTAGGCGGTCGATAATTGATTCTGTGCCAAACCACCATTTTGTCCTCCTTGCCTATGACTGATGGACCTCACAGTGCTGATGAAAATCAAAGTGGAACCCCTAAACCTGCAGTGATGCAGACTCAAGTCGATAGACTCGGACTCAAGTCAGACTTGTCACTTCAGTGACTGGACTTGGACTCGACTCGGCCATAAATGATGTACTGACTGAACTCGACTTGAGACTTGTATATTTTTAATGACTGACTTGATGCCCTTGGTTCAGTAACATAACAGGTTCATCCAGAAACCTTATGGCTTTGAACAACACCTCCATCTCTTTTTGCCTACTGGTCATGTGACAATCTGTTTCAAAGTGTGGTGCATTTCTCAGAGAGGAACAGCAAACAGATTAGGCAATGGGCTTGAGGTCTGCTCAGCAGCCTGTCCCTGCTGCGTATTGGAGGAGTGTTCTAAAACGTCTCCTAAGAGCAAAAGAAAAGAACTCACTCCAAGAGTGTAGGGTGCATTTCTCAGAGGGGAACAACAAATGTCTTAGGCAACGGGCTTAAGGAGGAAAGATCCTTCCTTCTAAAGCTGTTGAAGCTTCAAGTAGTGGGGAGTAAGATATTCCCCACTACCAAAGCTGCAGATGACAAAATTGCAAATGTGGAGAGCCGACTCTGCTTAAATTGTTAAAACTGAATTTATTTCACTTTATCCTATAATTCTGGAATTTTGGTTGAAGTATAAAGTTGGCTTCCAGACTTGAGACTTAACTTGAAAGTGTCTTCAAGGACTTGAGACTTGACTTGAGACTCGAAGGCAGAGACTTGAGACTTGACTTGAGACTTTGAGTAAAAGACTTAAATATATCACTGCAAACCTGCAGTGCAAACATGAAATATGATTTTTTCCCCAAAGCATTATAACAACACATAGATTATCTGCATGAGAATAACGTACCAGTAAGAAGACATCCTTGTGGGCATGTGTAGAGCATGTTGTCTAATGTCCGCCAAACTTTCCTATAGGCTAGATGAAGCTTCTTTTCACTCACAGCACTAGCTCTAGCCAAGTACTTGGCACACAAGTCAGATCTAAAGAGAACAGAGGCAGAACTGTGGGGAGGTTTATAATTTTCCACAAAGGAGTAGAACAGAAACAGTAACAGAAGCTCTTATCATACTTATTTTTTGCGTTTGTGATTCTTGTGGTAAACTTACACAGCTGAGTTAATGAATTTCTGTCTAACATATTGCTAGACCTGAAACTTGACTGTACCTATGGAATGTTTTAATGTGCATCAAACTATATCTAAATTATGTCCACTAGCCCATAGGCCCTTATCAGACAGAAAATGATATTTGCTTATAATAAGTCAAGAATTTACAAAAGTACACTTTGCTTTATTCCCAGACTCCAAGTAAAACATTTTAGAAAGAGAACAAGTGAAATTTGTTCGAAAACCATCTTTTTAAAACTAAGAGTTGGGATAAGAATGGTGCAGGCTGATATGTAAAGAATCAAGAGGCTTCTGTTTTAGGGCATGGCAACAATTTCCTTTCTTCAGCACCTTTGCAAAAAAAAAACAAAAACAGTTATAATGTGATAGAAATTCATGTACTGTTAAGTTATATTTTCTAATGCTGCAGTGACTTGATTCTCCAACAGTAAAACACATTTTATTTAATTCTGACCAGAAACAGACTTTGGGGATGTATTATATTTGTAATGGGAAATAAATCTCTCTTTTAACATATGACTTTTACATTGTGGCTAAAATAATTGGTATTCTCTATTCTAGGACACCTACTTGGCAGATGAATGATGACAAAAGTATCATGACATCTCAAATTACTTTTATCAAAAATCACTACCATTTTTGAAATTTAAAGGAAACAAAAAGCTATACAATAGATCATCACTATCCACTAGACCAGTATCCACAAAATCCACTTTAGGACTGTGGCTGCCACTGCTAGCTAGGGTCCTTGCTCTGAGCAGCCACCCCTACCTGTGCCTCTCTCAGCCAAAGTTTTTCTTCATCCCTGGTTGAGAGAGGAACATGGAGAGGTGCAGCTGGACCTCCCCCATATCTCTTTGAGCCAAAGGGGTCTTCAGCCTGCTCTGTCCAAGAGAGGTGCAAGGCTACCCCTATGCTCCTCTCAGCCTGGAGAGGGGGGAATATTCCTTCTTCAGCTGAAAGAAGCATAGAGAGCCCAGATGTGCAGCTCCACATGACTCTCTCAGACATGGAAGGAGATGGACACTCCTTCCGCAGCTGAGAGAGGCACAGGAAGCCAGCTGCACAAAGCTACATGCCTTTCTTGGCTAAGGAAGGAGGGGGACCCTTCTTCCTCAGCTGAGGAGCACACAGCTCCAAGCACCTAGGTTTCCCACAGATTTTGCACCTCGGGGTGCTGCTCACCAAGTCTTACCAGGAAGAAAGGCAGGTAGGAAGGAAGGAGAAGCTATCTCCATCGCTGCTTCGCCCAGCCTGAGAGTCAGAACATGTTTAGTATTATTTACATTTTTCACCATCCACAGTAATTCAGGGAACATATTTCTTAGGGATATGGGGGACATACCATTAAAAACTCAAAATGTTGATAAATGTACTTTGGAGCAGAATACTGGCTCACAATACTCAATGAGAACTGTTTGATCCTAACAACTGGAAAAATAGTCTTAATAAATGCTTTTGGAAGAGGAAAAAAAAATCTGGCAAAGGAGCACGACATCCCTTCTACAAAACTAGAATGCATGTTAATATTAAAAAAAAGAGAGATTGAAAATATGTTGTTACTGTAGTTTCTAGCCCGGGCCTGTGGTATATTAGATATCATTTGATATCAAGAATTTGGCCTCCGCTACCCATTCCTCTCCATGTGCTTGCAAGGCCCCCAGACAAGCACGGACACGGACACAGCTGAAAATAGCTGAACAATACAAAATAAATCCAGGCAGGTGAGCAGCTGCCGAAATGCAGCTTCAGGAGACCTCCAGGCAAGTACACTTTGAAGTCACATTATGTATGCACGCAGCATACAAAGGATGCCCTGCCCCGAGCAGGCAGCTTGACAAGCTGCATGTCCAACTGTCAAGCACTCCTTGTTTGCATACTGTCTGCGCTATTGACAACTCTTGTCATAACTCAATCATGCTAAATATTGAACTTTCGGAGGCTTTGTCTCCAGCCTGAAACCCATTGTTTTCCCTGGGAACGGACTAGCCTACAGGCACATTTTCCCCTATAAGACCCCCTGATTTTGAGCGCTTCTTCGGATCACTCCTGGCTTCCATCCCGCCTTGCTGCTGCTCCGTTTGCCGAGCCTTCGCCTCAGCTTCCACGTGCTGAGAAATCTCCGCTCCAACTGACTTTTCTTCTGACTACCCAGGCTTCAGGATCAGGTGTAGTATTTCCCCTGAAAAATCCCTCTTAAAATCCTCTATCAAACTACCTTTCTTTCATTAGGTCTGTGTGAGTATTTGCATACATACGTATTGACTGTGTTTTCAAAATAAAGAAAGACAACTTTAATTTACTTCTACTTGATTATTGACTTGGCCTGACCCCGTAAACATTGGATTCAAGATCTCACTAGGTTGCCCTGCCTCTTGCATTGCTTAGCTTGTGTTCTTGCTAATTCCCATTCCCCGTTATTTTGAGCACATTAAGGTGTCCCTCACGGGACCCCCAGAAATCAGGGTAACAGTTGTTTTAGTAATTCATCTTACAAATAACATGCAGCTAAATTATGAAGGGGTGAATCTCATTTTCTTTAATTGTCAAACTTCTCATTATTACGAGATGAGTCTACATAAGCCGCAGGTATCATGTTAAGTGTTCTTAGAAGAAATGAACATTGACACTTCTCCCCACACTCAGCTCTAGTTCTACAAGAGACAAAGAGTGATGGACATTTGGTTTATAGGGTATGTCAGACTGGCTTTATTTTGTTTGTCAGTTGTCTGCACTTATTTTGTTTATTTTTGTATGATAATTACTTGAAAATACTGCAAATTGGGTTGAATTAGCTGATGCAATCTGTTATAATGGAAGGAAACATTTCAGTTTCTTAAACTTCTCTAATATGGGTAAAAGGAGATGGTTATAATTTTTATCCTATAAAAGACTGTTCCTTTTTAGAAAATGACACAAAATACACTGTACAAATATCATAGCTACCATAAGACAACCACACGTATTTCCTATTTTATGGAAACAATGATCTTATGTAAATACAGCAGACATACATAACCTTCAATACAATTGGTGAAGTACTCAGCGGAGGTGTCCTTGATGCTGTTTGATTTCAGATGGTGTGAAGTGAGGTACTTCATATCCTCCTGGGGCGGACGGAGTCGCCAGGAGAGCATTCCATTAGCTCTTCAGGGCTGTGCTGCCTTCTTAGCACAATTCATAATGCTGTCTCTGCTCCCTTTTTTTTCTTTCAATGTCCTCTGTTGTGGGTGGTATGCACATTGCAAGTATTTCACTTTTACTTTTTTACCTTTTCCTGACAGCCTGGGCCAGAGTTTGAGAAAGTTACCCTTTTGGACTACAACTCCCATAACCTCCCCCCTTCTTGGGGGAGGGGATTTAGGGGAGCTCTAGCCCTCAAAATGTAAAATTTTAAAGTGCAGGCCTGAGTAGTAAGTTATGTGGAGAAACAGAACATTTGAATAACCAAGACAATTATATAATTAGGCAGAGTGAGACTAAGAGAGACTTAATTAAACAATACATACTTGAACTGAGGTATTCAAAAGTGCCTTCACCATTACTCCCAGCTCCATTGAGCTTCCTTCTAAAACCACAATCTTCCAAACTACATTTTGTGTGGATATATGTTATCAAGGTCTTGTTTCTTCTAATACTTCTCTTTAAAAAATATTTTTTCCTTTCATGTTGTCTCATGACTTACCAGTGCATCTGTTTCTCAATTAAAGTAAATTTAATTCATACTGGAAAAAAACACATGACTCAGAAATTGGTATATGCATCAGTGAAACCTACTTGTAATCTCTCGTTTTCTTGACTTTCTTCCATTCATTTTAATTACATTTTTGAAATCACATTAAAGACACATGCTGATTTCTTCAAGTTATACTGATAGACATTTGCAAATACTATAAATGTATTTTTTGGTAAAATGTTAAGACTGTGCTTGCTTATCAAAAGGATTCTGCAGGTCCCATTGGCATTTAGACATCCCTCACAGAGCTTCTTTGAAAGGAGAAGCTACAGGAGTCTGAAAGATTTACCAGTGATTCTTTCATATTCCAATTAGGACTTAATCACCTCACATTCTTATTTTAGTTATTCTGTTGGGAAATGAAGAATGGACATTTATTTGCTTTTTATAGTATGTTAATTAAAAAAAAGAGTGAAGGAAGGCTCCAGTAAACTCTTTGTAAAAATCTGCAAGAGAGAAATTTCAATGTAACCTGAATAGTATGTGTAAATCTTTTCAGTAAATCAGATAAGACATCTGTAAATCTATCCATTACTATTTTCTTAGCAAGGTAAAAGCTGGTTGATTCAAACAAGGTGAAGTGCATGCCCAGATTACAGCAGGGTTCAGAACTATTCAGATTCTAGAAAACATTTAGGCTACAAATGGCTGTTAATGGTTGCTTTCAGAGTGGCTATGCATCACTTCCAGTAGCGGAGACTGTATGCCTTTGTATACCAATTGTTGGGAAGCATGGCTGAGAAGGTATTATTACCCCTCATGTCTTCCCTACAGACTTCTCATTTGCAACTGGTTGGTTACTCTATGAACAGAACACTAGTCTACAGGAGGTGTTGGTGTAATCCAGCAGGACTCTTTCTATATTCTTATGCTCTTAAGTGTTTACTCAAGATGACCCACAGGTCACCATACTGAAAGTTACCTGATGTGATCTTTAGCCTCATCCTTATAGATCACTTGAACTTTTAGCTAAAGTGGTATCCAGTGTGGGGTGATATATCAGCATTTAGTTCCCAGACATGATGGGAACTGTATCAGGGGGCAGCAAAGACTGGCTCTGCTCTCCAACCCTTATTCATGTCCACTCATGCAACCCTCCCCTTGTTAGAGGTGAAGGTCTGTAGTAGGGAGCTTGATTTACTTGTATAGGGAGGGGTGAGGAATATTTGGCATTCTGGATGTTTTATCCTACAACTCCATCAGGAGCTCCTAGCATGGCAAGTGGTAATGGAACTGGCAACTCCAGATATCTGGAAGACCAAAATTCCCCACTAGTACCAAACAGGCTCACTGTCCAATATAGAACCAGGAACCTACATGTGTACAGGAGACTTCTCACTGTAGACTCTCACCTTCCATGCATGGCAGAGCTGACCAGTACAAGCTTTCTTCTCTTGCACAATTCAAGGTTCACAGGGGGAACCCCTAAATATGCTGGTGACAAATCTCTTCTAACAACTACTGTTTAGGCTAAAGAGGAAAACTCTGTTGTAAAAAACAATGCACCTAGTTCTTCTATGACGATCTTTGTCAGCCATGGCTTTTCCTTTAGTACAGAGGTGGGAAAACTCTGGAGGCTCGGGGGCTATTTTTACTCTTCCACAGGCATTCATTTTATTACATATTTTAATTATAATTTGCATTCACCCAATATGGTTCCCAAGGCAATTTAGGAGGCTGCAAAATACACCTAGGGCCATCCAAAATAGACTTTACATGGTACCTCCTTCAATTTCTCAGGGGATTTTCTGCCATTTTTGGAAAGAAAATCTAGAATGGAGAGGGGTCTTAGAGAACCCATGAGTCATACGTAGTGTATATGTGCCTTCAAGTCAACTGTTGATTTGTGGCAACCCCATAGGATTTTCCTAGGAATATTCAGAAGTGGTTTCACAAGTTTCTTCCTCTGAAAAATAGCCTCCAGCACCTGGTATTCATTAATGGCTCCCATCCAAGTACTAACCAGGGCTGACCCTGCTTAGCTTCCCAGATCAGATGGGATCTGGTGCTTTTAGAGTACTTAGGCACTTTGTTCAGAGAGCCAGCATGACAGTAGTTTGAGTGTTGGACTATGACCCCGGAGACCAGGGTTCAATTCACCGCTTGGCTATGGAAACCCATTGGATGACCTTGGGTGCATCACACACTCTCATCCCCAGAAAGCCCCAGATTGGTTCGTCTTAGGGTCATCATAAATCAGAAATGATTGGAAGGCACACAACAACAAATTTAGGTGGTAGAGAGTATCATCACATAGTTTCATCACTAGGTGGCACTGAATTTAGTGATATTACTGTTCTATTGCAATGAAGTTCTCATTTCACTGGTGTGTCTTCTCAGTTTTTCATAGCACTTGTATGGTCCTGATTTTCAACACATCTTATTAAAAGAACCTCAACCTCATAGTATCCAATGCACCTGGGCATTGCCCTGATGTACCTTGGAGTCTGTCAAAGTCAGGGAGTAAGCAAAATGTGGCCATGAGGCTGCATGAAGCCCTCAAGGGTTTTTGCAGTTCCACAGATCATCTTTTTCTGGATGAGGGGAAAGGATCTTCCCTGGAAGCTCCCAGAAGCAGTCATTCACCTGTTTAATTCACTAGCATGATTTAACGTTAACAAAATCTGTTTTTCAATTCCAGAATTGGATTTCCAACCCCTTCCACTTTGACCCCTTCCTTGTTTTTGTCATTTTGGGCAGTATTTGTATAAAGCGGGCCCTGAAGGATTCCAGGGCAGTAAATGTGCCCTCTTATTTGTCCAAGTCACTTGCCCAGGTATAACTGATTACTGCTGTCATGTCCACTAGGAGTGAAGCCCATTATACCACCCTGAACATATCAGTCTTGTCTGATTTCAGGCACTAAGCAGGATCAGGCCTGATTAATACTTGGAAGGACAGGAAGGACTGGGAAAGTATCCTGTCTAAAACCCTGTGGAGAACCACTGCCAGTCAAGAGTTAACAGTACTGGGCAGGATGGACCAATACCCTGACTGAGTATAAGCCTTCCATGCTTCATAGCCTATATCACAGAAAAGTAGTGCTGTACTAGACTAAACATAGGCACTAATGGAATGTTATGTCAATGAAAGGGATTCTGCACTCTTGGAGTACTTTATGTACAGTCTAACACAGCACTGTTCTTTAAAGTTTAGGTGAATTACTAAAGTAACTGTCTAAAGGCAGGAAACAGTGCTTATTTCTTTCTATATAGTTGGAACTATCAAGTTTAAAATTCATAGTTCTTCTATTAGTCTGTAATGTGTAGCAGACTGCTAAAGCAGAAGCTCACACCTGGAAATCTCTAGTTTGAATCTTTTCTTCTAGTTCTAGGTAACTTTGGCAAGCCACTGACTTTGCCTCTCACCTATCATCTGTCCTACTTTTCAACATACCTGTAAGGTTTGCAGCAGTATGATATACAGGGAGCTTTTTGACACTCTATAAATGCTTATTAATCTCATGTTAGGCCAGATATCTTTGTTTTTCAATCTGTTTCCTTCTTAATTTTTCGGCAACTCTATGACTGTCAGATGACTCTGCTCCAAATAGCTAATATTTTTAATTCTCTTTTGTTCAAATTTTCTACTTTTGAGGGTTGGTTTTTTTTTTTTTTGGAGGGGGAAGAGATATAAATGTTGTTTTGTATATCTTTTGAGATGCATGAGCACTATGCACTTTGACTGGGGAACCAGGTTGTGCTGAGTTTCTGGTAAGTACTATAGTGCAACAATTCTAAAAGAAGTGCTGAAAAGTGGATAGATAGAAATACTTGGATTCCCATGTTTTCTTGTGTATTACCAGTATGCTCTAACGATGGTTGGTGTTGTTGCTGTGGTTGTGGTATGCATTTCCAATTTATGGCAACCTTAAGGTAAACCTATCACATGGTTTTCTGAGGCTGTGTGGGTGTGGTGCACCCAAGATCACCCAGTGAGCTTCCATGGCTGAGCATCAGGTTCACTGGTCTCCAGAGCCATAGCCAAACATTCAAACCACTGTACCATGGTGGCTGTCCTCTATAGATGGTCTCACACAGTATTTCTTACTACTATTTGGGGTAATTGCAAAGTAGCCACTAATAGGAGTAAGGCAAACATTTGTGATACCTGTAATCAGTCACACCTGTTGTTGAATGAGTATTCTTAGCCATGTCACATCCTAAATGTCATATACAATTTTGTGCATTTGAGGCCATTTCCGCCCTACATTGTTTATAGTGCTATTATTCCACTTTCAACATCCTGTGGAATCCTGGGGTTTTCTGTTTAGGGGACGGGCATTTAGAAGTCTTAGCCGGAGAGCTCTTTGGCCTCAGTAAACTACAACCCCAGAATTCCACAGGGTGTTAAAAGTGAACTAATAGCACTATAACAGTGCAGGGTGGAAATGGCCGTAGTTCCACACCTTCAAATACACATAGTCACTGGTTAGTTAATAACGGGTTTTAGTAGGAAACAACACAGAGATGAACAAATGGCTAAATACACAGAATTACAGGTTATGGCAACAGCAATTTGGCTGTTGTAAAACTACTCTCTACTCCCTACTCTCCCATGTCCCTAAAGCATCATTATCTCAGTGGCTTTATGTGTACCAAGACTTAACAATGGGAAACTAACATGTGAATATTTCTCTTCTCTTCTAGATAGTGTTCATACAAGAGTATTCTGTATATTGTTAAATGTGACCCTTTTAAATGTTGCAAATGCAGAGTAAAAGACAAACTTAACATGGATACACATGCCATTTCCACCCTACACTGCTACAGTGCTATTATCCCACTTTCAACATCCTATGGAATCCTGGGGTTTGCAGTTTAGGGGGCGAATTCGGAATTCTCAGCCAGAGAGCTTTCTTTGACTTCTTGGTCTTTTGGCTAAGATCTAGAATAGGGTAGTACCTCAGCAAACCACACACCCCAGGATTCCACAGGAGGTTGAAAGCAGAATAATAGCACTCTAAGAGTGCAGTGTGGAAAGGCCATTAAGTCATGATGACTCCAGTAGTGTGAGGAAGCCAAGGATAGCAGCAGGTCACATTGTTACCCTGATACTCCGGTTAAAATCAGTAAGATAACTAAAAAAGCTGATTATAAATGTTGGAAATGTGAGTGCAAGGGAACACCATTCCATTTATGGTGGGGTTGCATCCAAGCTCAAAGATATTGGAGAATATTACATAAACAGTTAGAAATGGCGTTAGAGAAAAAATTTAATTTATCTCCGGAAATATATCTATTAAATATGATCGATCAAATTCCGGATTTGACTCCACCACAACAAAAATTGATATTATATAGTATAACTGCGGGAAGGATGATTTATGCGAAAGCATGGAAGCATAAGAATGCACCTTCCCTTCAGGAGTGGTTAATCAAATTATATGATATGATAGAGATTGATAAACTTTCAATATTAGTAAGGGGAAAGGACTTAAAGATAATTAGGATAACATGGGATCCTATAATGAGAATTTTGGAAAGAAAATGGGGACATATTGTAAATATCGGAAAAATAACTATTGGAGATAGTTAAACTAAGAACCATGTAAATGAGTGCAGTTAAAATGAAATTTTTTCAAATGTAGCCCGTAGCAACAATTAGAAGAGAAATAAAAGTTTGAGCTGGTAGTAAAAAAACAGGGTATCAAGAAGAAGAAAAAAGAGGTGATGTTATTATAGTGCTATAAGTAAAATAAAAGATAGGATATAGAGATAAATGTTAAATGAGTGGTTTTGAATAGTATAAAGGAAGTCAGAGTTTTATGTTGTTTGTGCTGTTTAGGTTGGTATGTTTAAGATGTTAAATTGTTGTGATATTGATTTTGGGATTATAGAAAGGGGGAAATAGGAATGTAGTATTATGTTAAGGATGTTTTGTTGTTGTAGGGATAGTATAAGGGGGGATAAGAAAAGTGTTTACTTTGTAGCTGTATGTGATTGTATGTTTATGTAAGTTATATGGAAATTCTAATAAAATTATAAAAAAAAACATCGTTACCCTGAAAATATCTGAAAAAGCAATTACTTTGGTTGTATATGAAACACGCCCATGCGTGCCCAGTACATACAGGCATCGTGTAGGAGGACCTTCGAGGTAGCCGCGTGAGCCAGTAGAGCAAGGGACGCGTTTCTCTTGGGCACCTGCGACCTCCAACTGCCTGAGGAAACGTCTCCCCCGGCTGCCTGTCAAACTGGCTCTTCAGGAGCTCGGAAGCATTCCGAGGCCCCTCACAAGGAGCGCGCACGCTGTCTTAAGGCGGGGCTCTGAGGGCTTCTCGAATAAGCGAAAGGCGCCCTTTTCCCTTCCTTCTCGAGCCCTTGGCAGCCCGCTTTTCCCCTCTGTATCCCTTCTGCTTGTTTTCAAGCAGGGGCTGGCGCAAGGTATTAGATTAAAAACACGCAGCACGAAACCCTCGCAAGGCGCTGCCTCAGAAGCGGGTTCCATTTCACGGCCGCCTCTATGGCCATTTCCGCACTAGCCTGTTATAGCGCGATGATTCCACTTTCAACATCCTCTGGAATCCTGGGGTTTGCCCTCCCGAAACTGCAAACCCCAGGATTCCAGACGAGGTTGAAAGTGGAATCATCGCGCTATAACAGGCTAGTGCGGAAATGGCCTATGTGAAAGTGAAGCCCCGTACGTGTAAATGGGCGCCTCCCCCGTCTAAAAAGGTGCACAAATAAGAGTTACACGGGCTCCTCCTCCTTTGTTGCGTTTAGAGGTCGAGTCGCTGGGCGAGCCCTGGGGGCTGCCACCCCTCCCCCCTCCCCCCTCCCCCCTCCCCCCTCCCCCCCAGAGGCCCCTGGCCCGTCTGCTCTCTCCTCAGCCCTCCTCCTCACGCGGAAGAGCCCAGCACGGCGGGAGGAGGCGACTGATCAAACGCGCCGGCACCCGTCGCGAGGGGAGGCGGCGCGAGCGGTGCCGCCCTCGCGCGCTTCTCCTCGCGGACGCATGCGCGCCTCGCTCTGGCTTGTGCGCTGCTGCTACTGCTGCTCTCGCTCTTCGCCGCTCCCCTCCCTTCTCCGGGTTCTTCCGCTCCGTGCCCGTGGTTGGCAGCGGAAGTGAATCGGGGTGTTTTTGTGTGTGGGGCGTGAGTGTGTGTGTGTGTGTGAAAGCGAGGGGGCGGAAGCCCGCCTGAGACCGCGCGGCGAAAGAGAAAGGATGCGCCTGGGCCGTCCCTCCTTCGGCTTCTGCGGCGGGGCACCCGAGCCCGGGAAGTGAGGGCTGAGGAGGGAGGAAGGGAGGAGACGCCTCGGAGGACGGTGCCTTTCGGGGCGCTTCGCTTGGTAAGCCGCCGCCGGGGTGGGGTGGGGTGGGGACGTGCTCGGGAGCCGAACGGTCCTGGGCTCCGAGGCGCAGTGAGGACGGATAAGAGCCTGAGGCCATTTCCGCACTAGGCAGTTATAGCGCGATGATTCCACTTTCAACCTCCTCTGGAATCCTGGGGTTTGCAGTTTCGGGAGGGGCCGGCCGGCCCCTCCCGAAACTGCAAACCCCAGGATTCCAGAGGAGGTTGAAAGTGGAATCATCGCGCTATAACAGCCTAGTGCGGAAATGGCCTGAAGGGCTACCCTTGCAAGGTGCCGCTGGCGAAATGGAGCGCGAAACGCCCAACCTCACAGTTTGACCCCCCCTTTCCCCCATTTTAATTTATTTAGGAATTATCCCCCCCATCCTATCTCCCTCCTCAGAATGGGGTCTGTGCAGAAACACATCCCTTTTTCCCCTCTCAGCTTTCTCTTTTTAACCCCCCCCGCGCTTTGTGCATCCGGGGTGCGCCATAGCAACAGGCATGGGATGTGGAGAGGGAGGGAAGGTGGCCGGCGCTGAGGCTGGCTCGAGGGAAGCGCTGACAGGTGTCAAGGCAAGATGGGGATTAATGGGGAGCTTTCTGGGGAAGGAGGGATTGTGGAGAGCCTCTCCTTGAGCCAGAGGAGTGGTGGGGCCTTTGGCAAGCAAAGCTTCCCGCCTGGCGACTGCTTGGTCCGATTTCTCCTTTCTTTCCCCCATGTTTATGGGACTGCTGGGCTATGCATCATTTTTTCCTGTGGATGGGAGTGGAGGAGAGGGTGGCTTTCGCTCAACTCCTTCTAGTAGCGCTTCTCTGCCGATGTGGGAGAGGGGCCTGAAATGGTGGCATGTTTTGTGTGTGTCCTATTCCTTTCTCTTTTCTTTTTCTTGCTAGCATACACCATTTCCCCTTCTCTCCGATGTTGCTGTGTTTGAGGGCAGTTGAGAACAAAGCAACAGTCTGGAATATAGGGATCTCTCTGCACTTTACTTCTTAGTCCCAGTCCCAGGACTGCGGTTGCTGTCACTAAAGCTTCTGTAGCCATCAACCCAATTGTGGTTTCGATGGAAAAATGAAGGTAAATATTTTGGCAAAGTAGTTGCTTTTGAGACTTTTGTGAGGCATGGGGATTGCTTTCTTTCTTTCTTTCTTTTTTTAAAAAAGCATACATTTTGTTGACGTACATGAATTTCTTTCATATATTCTGGGGACCTTACATATTGTGCTGAGTTAGCTTGTTTTAATGCATCAACTGCACCTTAAATTTCCTAAATTGTTTGGATTTCTCTAAACCTAGTAGATCCAGTGATGTTACTTTGCTTTCTTGAGAAATGAGGAACACTATATAGTATTAAAAATCAAAACAGACGACTGTAATTGGTAATGGAGAGGTTTTTAAAACTTCTGTTAGTCATACCTTGTTGTTCAAGCAGGTGTTGAACACAGGTGTTGACTTCTTAAGGCAGAGGTGGAAGATATGTGACCCTTGGATGCCCCACCATTGGCTCTGCTGTTTAGTGAACTGTGGTTCAAGAACATAACTCCACCCTTGCTTTAAGGGCGTATTGATTAAAATCTGACTGTTATTAGAATGTGTGAATGTCTGAGTTTTAAGGAATTTTGATAACAAACATATTTGACCTCTCTGCTAGAAGGATCATTGTACGCTCTGAGTTCAAGCTCTTGGGTTCTGTTCATTCTGAACCAGCTAGTGAACTCTCCCTAGGTGAAATTTCTGGTAAAAGTAGTTCATGTGCATCTGAATAATGCAAAAACAAGATGACCTGGGCTAATTATAAATAGTCATATGGGACTAATTCTTCATAAGTTGAGAAGTGATTTCTTCACACTGATCTCACAGCTGATTCTCTGCTAACTGATTTTATTACTGTGAGGCTTCAGAAATGCAGAAAAATTGTCTTGGGTATCAGTTTTCAGTCTGGTATTGATGTTGCAAGTGAATGCAGTATAACTGTGTTTCATTTTAAACTTCAGTCGATCTCTGGGTTTTATTCTTTATCCCTTCACAAGACCAACTGTAACTGAGTTGGAGTAAATTTTAATTGAGAAATGGTGTGCGGAAAAGCAAGAACTTACCTTTTTTCCTCTGTACAATAAAATTGGTAGTCCTGTAGCTGTATTTTGTTTTCTTTTAAATGTTGCGAGATGCAGTTATATAGTGTGGCTCTAAGCTGCAATGATATGTACATTTATCTAGCAGTAGGGCACATTGCATTTAGTAGGAGTAATGCCCAAGTAAGCAATCATATTGTTGCACTGTATTTTTCCAAAAGAGTTTTTTTTTTGTCAACACTTGTTATATCAATTGGATGTAAACAAGCTTTGCATTAATTAGCCACCTGTACATCATTGTAGCAGTGGTACTGTTTCTGGGAAAGCTTCTTTGTGATTGGAATCGAGAGGCCTGTAGTAATGCTTCGGATATTTTTTTTCCTGAAAGACTCTTGGTATAAAATTAATATACAGCTGCTTTTGTTTTAAGTAGAAATCAAAGGCCCATTTTTACTCTTTACTGGGCTTCTAGATAAGTCAGCATTCAACAGATGTCTTTTTCATTGGGTACTACACAACTAAGGCCACTCGTGAGGTGGAGTTTCACATCAATACTGTATATTGAATTGTGTTCACTAGTGCACCTTGTGTTCACATATCATGACAAATCATGATTTCTCATTGTTTTTCTCACACCTTTTTTGTCAGCTCCTGATTCATGATGATCACCTAGCGGAATAAGCAAAACACATGGTTTTCATTATGGTTTTAGGTTTCTGTGTTAAGCCATTCTTTAAACAAACCAGAATGTGAAAGTCAAGAACAACCTTAGGTGGAGATTACGATTGTGTCAGGTTAACAAACCATGGCTTCTCAGCAGAGGGAGATTTGTTAGTAGTTTATCACTTCAAGATTGCTGTTAGTGAGAATTAGAAACCATTTGTCCATTGCATATATTTGGTTATGTGCTGTAGTGCAACAAAACAAACTAGAACAACAGAACATTTGTTGACCTTCCTTGTGGGTTCTACAGTGTTAAAAGTAGAACTGGTCCAGTTATTTAGGGAAAGCTGAAATACAGGAAAAATGTGTCACATTAAGTTCACATTTACTCTCACGAATGTATTAAAGAGCTTTCCAAAACCAGGTCCCTTCAGATGTTTTGAATTCTTGTCAAGTTGAGCAAGCACGTTCTGTTGTCAAGAATGGCAGGAATTGTATTCCAAAACATTAGGAGGGACACAAATCAGGAAAATATGGCCACTTCTGGTATACCACTGATGATACAGCTTGCAGGTGAGAAGGTTGCAAGGTGAAAGTAGGTCTCTGTCACCTGCACAGTTGCTCAGCCCCGGCCTAATGGATGTGATATTTGCTTGTACTTAAAGCAGTGTTTAGCTTAATTAATGACAAAGTAGCACTTGAAATGTTACTTTCATTTTTAATTAAACGTGTGTGTATATTCATTTCCCCCCCTAGTGATTTGGTGTACTGGGCTGCAACAATAGATGGAAATGTAAAGCTTTGTGAATATATCCACAGCTGTTATTAGCAGAAGAAACATTTTTTGGTAATATTTCTACTTATATCTGTCTCCTGCAGGAAGGATAATAGATGTTAAAGAAACACTTAAACCTTAATTATGAAAGAAGACTGCAGGAAACCAGCTATTTTCCTAGTATTATTGAAAGGTGTAGATCTAGTTTGTCAGTATTTCATAAGAAACATTCTATCCAGTCCCTTTATAATGAGGAGCAGAAGAAAAAAAATGAGAACAAAATAATCAATTTGGTATTTTTAATCATCTGCCCCAGAGTTAAGTTAGCAGGTTTAATTAATTATCAGCTGTGATTGTTCCGTTCAGATGTTGTATCCATAAATTACATAATAATGCTGTGTTACATTATCCCTTCGCTATGCCTGGCACCCTATACAAGTTTTAGACCACAGCTCTCATAGTCCCTGACTACTGACCATATTTTCTGCTGCCGCTGACAGTTATACTCCAAAGCATCTGGAATGTGGCTTTGGGAAGGCATTAGAGGGAAGCTTACTGTTTCCCCTCACATCTACGCTATTTAAGCAAAGGAGGCCAACACATAGCTTATGGGTCACATGTGCCTTTGGACCATTTGTGTGGCCCCAGAGCCATTGTTACTGTCTGAGAGGGACAGTGGTAGCTGTGACATATTATGAAACAGATTGTATTGGGAACGTTTGCCTTGATTTGAAGGAGGACTGCATTCTCTGAAGCCTTTGGGAAGCATGATGGCCTTATAAATTCAGATATTCTTTGTGTTCTTGGTTTTAGCATGGAAATGCTGTTTAGAAAAATCAGAAATGTTCTGTGTTTCCCATTTCCACTTGCTGTTGCACCACTCTAGTGTGATGAGGTGTAGTCAGCACTGGAATCCAGAGTGCTAAAATTGGCCCCAGATCTAAAGGAATTGCTTCCCCCGTCCCACCGATTGTCAATCGTATCAACCTAAGCAATCTTATTTCTTTAGATTGACACTGAGAAGGCTGAATGACAGTGCAGAATTGTTTAAATCAGTTTTAATACAAATATATCATCTCAAGTAGACTCAATAAGACTTTTGTTTAAATATTATCCGTGAACACAGTCTCATTCCTGTACATTTGATATCTTCAATACTAGTGGTAATATGAAGTGCTAAGACTGATGCAAGTTATCTGCACATTCTAGGTATTATTTTGCTTTGAATTCTTTTCATTTTACAAAATATAAAATGTTCAGGTTATCATCCATCAACAGAGATGCATGTGTGTGAGCTTAATTGTATTCTCTTGGTATAGATGAGAAGTACGGGTGCTCCAGAGTGTTGTCTTAGTTCAGCTGAAATGGCTGGAGGTGTTGTTGATATGTGTGGTAGAGATAAACCAGAGACAGAGCTCCGTGTGCTGAGTGATGGTCACATGATTTATTTTTAAAGGGCTGAATACGTTTTGGCTTCTATCAAAGTTGCCCTTCCTCAGGGGCTACACTAACAAATAGAAATATAGTTCTATTTAATACATTAAGAAAGACAACAACACAAATTAATTGTAATTTCTAAAACATATAAATTACATTCTGAAAACCGAAGTGTGTATACACACCTTTACACAGAAATTTCTGGAGTTGTATAATACGTTTTCCAAAGAAATGCACCATTGAGCAGAAGGAACTAGGGACTATGAGTATTATTATATGGAGTTGGGCAATCAGAGATATGAATGGAAATATACATCACTATCTAGGGATGCCAATTGAAAACTGCATTTGTTACAAAAAGTAACAGTTTTTTTTTCTTTTTATGCAGTACTGAGTTCTGATAGACTAAACTGCAATACTGTTACAGATTCATTTAAAGTCTGTCATGGTGCAGTCCTCAAAATAGAAGACAAGACTAAGAAACAACTTTAGAAGACTAGTTAGCTAACAGAATTTGATTATTATAAGAGAGAGACAGATGTTTTTCAGAATGTAGCTGCAGCTATGCAAGTTTGTTGTGCAAATAATTTTGGCAGATTACTAATGATGCATCTTCTTATCCTGTAAGGGCAGTAATTGCAGTGTAGAGAGCGCTGTCTCGTGTTATCTGGTGATGGTGGAGACTTTCAGATTTTTGTGTTATTTCCTCTTTGATACATTCTCCTGATCCATTTTTAATCAGACTTTTGTTTCTTTTTTTAATGTTTGTGTTCTACATGAATCTGGCAACTCTGTGGGTTAGATTGTTGAAAGATGGGACTGCCCAGTGAGCTTCTTTATATTCATTCTACTAAAGATGGCTGCATGTGTTTAACATGAAATTCACTTTTAATGGAAGATGCATACATATTCAGCTTCCTATTCTGTGTGATATATTAATTTAATCAGAATGCATTATTTCTCTTGCAAATATTTGCGGCCATCACTTTTTGGATTATATTTAATAATCTCTCTTGAGATAATACCTCTTTCTGGCCAAGGTCCTCTTGTGTGGCTCTAAAAAGAGGGTGGAAGTCATGCAGCTTTCCATATGTTATTGGTCTGTAGCTGTGGTCACCATTGGCTGTGTTGTCTGGTTGCTGGGGCTTAGAGTTCAACAACAGCTAGAAGGCTACACTTTCCTTATCCATATCCTAGACAGAAATGAGTCGTCTTTGTGTTGGCATTGCACTGAAAGAAACTCTTAATAAATAGGTCTACGTGAACCACCCTTTTCTAAATGTTCAGGAAATTCATTAAGGGTGCAGTCCTACCAACATTTAAGAGTAAGTCCCATTAAAATGCACCTGATTTATTTTTGAGAAGACGTGGTATGGGATTGTACTATAAGATTTATTATTCCAACAAGCATTTGTTAGTTGTTGATTTCCTGAGATGTCATGCTGCTGCTTTCATGCGTCTAATGATTTTATGGATTTCTAACTTGTGGTTTTGTTGCTTTTAATATTTTGTGCATTGCTTTTATGTTGTGTTTGTCCTAAACTAGTGATTAATATAATAAATAATGCTATAGAGCTTTTGATTTAGTATTTCTTTCCATGCAATTAGAACACTGATGGATAGTGCAGAGTTGTTTTTCTCTGAGTATTATAAGAGATGTTGAAAAATTTTAATAGATATCTGCAAACATCTGCTGAGCTTTGAGAAACAAACCTAGCCTCCTAATATAGCGCCCATGTATAATAAATGCCATTTAAAAGAACTATTAATTGGGGAATTACCTGTCTTTTAAGAGATTTAGATTTAGGTCAGTATCCTGAAATATGGTATTACAGTGCAAAACCTCTGCTGACTAAATATTAACAGAGGCAGGGTGGCCAATAGCCTGAATAGTGGTTAGGTCTTCACCAGTCTGGGGTTACATGAATACTGAAAGATGGCAGCTGGATTGAATGGTGCCTTCTCATACTCTTTCTTTAAGGTAATAGTGCACAACTGTGGCCTACCGGGTGCTTTTTGGCCTACAGTTCACATCAAACCTAGCCAGTATAACTAGTGATGAGAGATTGTGGGAGCTGCGGTTCCAGCAACAGCTACAAAGTGAAAGTTCTAGGATCTTTATGACGCCATGTTATTTCCAAGTCTAGTCCCTCAGTGGCACTAAGATAAACTGGTAAGGGCAATGGCTCATGATAAAATTTATAAGACAGTAGACATTAAATGCATAAAATTGATAGATATCCTTCTGCCTTTCCACAATAGTAAAACTTAGGCTAATTCAGTGGAGTTGATTGGCAATAGATTCAGAGCACACACACAAAAAAGTTTCTTTACACAGGTTACAATTAACCTGTGGAAACCACCATAGGTGGCAGGGATTGTTACTGGCTTGACTGGCTGGCTGATGTATTTATCAACTGTGTACTGCCCAATCAAGCTTTGCTGAGCAATTTGCCATAACAGTTTGTTGTTATTAATTGCAGTCAGGTAGATGGGGTTTATAGAAATTATATAACATTATTAAAGTGATTGGAATAAATAAGCTTTGATGAATGTTAAAAATGTTTTTGATGTGGAAATAGAGGTGTCTTACCTTACTCAATGCTTTGAATCAAACCCATCAAAAGAAAGTTGGAAGTATATATTTACACAGGTTAATAGAAAATGGAGGGTCCGTAAAATAATGAATGATATACATCTGTATTTCTTAAATTTAAATTGTTCGACTATTTAGGAAGTGGATATGTACCTCATAGATTATGCTTAGAATTAATGTATTTACTTTTTCTTTAGTGTTTAATTTTATTTTATATATTTGATTATAAGATAACTTGATTAGTATGTCAGCAAAATTCATAATAAATATAATTATTAAAGTGATTAGGATAAAATATAAGAGTAACAATGTATTATTTGGATGAAATATAATTTTTTAAAGGAAGGTTACGTATAACCAGTATTTGAAGAGCTGTTTGTACTAAGTGCAAGAACTGCTTTTTAATTATGTATATTTTTTGTTTTGTTTTGCTTTGATTAAAGAAAGATTAGTGTTGGGTAGTTTTAATATGTAATGTTTTGTGTCTGGTATTGGTGGTGACTTATATTTTTAGTTTTTATGTCAATTTGTGATTGTGCTAATTTGTAGTATTATTTTACTTTAAAAATAAAAATAAAATTAAATGCAGTCAGGTTAGCTTTAACTTATGGGGATCCTCTGAATCCTTGGAATGAAAAATCTCTAAAACACCCTGTTATCAATAGCACTTCTGAGTTCCTGCAGACTCAGGAATGCGGTTTCCTTGATTGAGTCTGACTTCTTATAACATGGTCTTCATTCCCTGATGCTGTCTACTTTATCAAGCATTATTGACTTTTCTAATGGATCATGTAATCTCATGATATGGCCAAAGTACAGTAGTATCAGTTTGGTAATTCTGACTTCTAGGTAGAGTTCAGGCTTGATTTGCTTTAGGATCCATTTGTTTGTCTTTTTAACAGTCCACTGTAACTGTAGAACTCTTGTTCAGCACCACATTTCAAATGAATTGATTCTCTTCTTGTCAGCTTTATTCACTGTCCAGCTTTTACAACCATATACAAAAATTGGCAGTAAGATGGTATAGACGATCCTGACTTTAGTATACTGATTTTGGTGTATATAATGATATATCTTCACAGTTGAGGATCTTACATAGTTTCTTCTTAGCTGCCTTTCCAAGTGCTAGTGTTCCTCTGCTTTATTGGGTACAGCCTCAGTAACAATGGCCATAACAATAGCAGTCTTAAAATCTAGCTAGAAACCATAACAACAAAAAATAAAATAGATTTTAAAATTTAGGCAGCAGAATTTAGAGTGTGTGCTTGATATCCACCAGGGTTTGGTTCTAGGACACCCCCAGATACCAAAATTTGTGGAAGCTCAGGTCCCATTATGTGCAGCAGAATAGTAAAATTGAATCCGTTACATAAAATAACAAAATCTAACTTTGTTTTTTTTTGGATTTCTTTTTTTTGGGGGGTGGTATTTTCAGATCATGGTTGGTTAAATCCAACAGAATACAGAATTTGCTGGTATGGAAGGCCAACTGTATAATCAACACAGTTTTAAATTTCTAATGATATATTCTATATTTGCAATATATCAGATTTTTAAAATGAAACTAAAAAAGGATTTTTCATTTATTTATGTAATATCCCACCTTTCTCCCAACATAGGATCCAAGGTGTTGTACAACATTTTAAAGGCATGATACAATTTTTAAAACAGTTAATATATAAAAGTTAAAATACAATTAAACTAAATTTCTATGTAAAAAAATGTAAAAAAACCCCCACATCAAAACATGTTAAAACAGCATAAAAGATACATAAAAACAAAATAAAAAACTATACTCCACATTAAGAGTTTTATCTTCCACATATACACTAAAAACCATAAGCTTTCTTAAACCGAAAGACAGCAGCGGGGGGGGGGATTAGGGCAGCCAGCCCTCCCTCCCTCCCAAGGAAAGGAGTTCCATAACACAAGTTTTCTCTTGTGTCCTCACAAGATGTGCCTGGAATGTTGGTATGATTGAGGGAAAGCCTTCCCTTGCAGATGTTAGAGCAGGAGCAGGCTCATATAGGGAGATACATGTTTCCAAATAGTCTGGACCTAAGCCATGTAGGGCTTTAAAGGTCATAACCAGCACTTTGAATTCTTCTTGGAAAAAAATGGCAACTGGTGGAGTTGTTCAGGCAAAAGGGTTATAGGATCCCTGCAACCTGCCCCCATCAACAGTCCGGCTGCAGCATTTGGGACCTTCTAGAGTTTCTGAACAGCTTTCAAAGAAAGACCCACATAGAATGTGTTACAGTAATTTGAACAGGATGCAACTGAGGCATAGGTCATTGTGGCAAGATTTGATGTCTAAAGGAACAGGCCTAACTGGTACGCCAGTTCCACCTGTGCAAATTCACTGCTGACCATCACTGATACCTGGACCTCCAGGCTCAGATTTTAGTCCAAGAGTACATCCAAGCTGCGAACTTGAGATTTTAGAGGAATGTAGCCCCATTCAAGACAGGCTGAATCCCTGTTCTGCAATCTTCTTTTCAACAGACCAAGAGCACTTCTGTTTTGTCTGGATTAACTTTCAGTTTGTTTGCCCTCATCTGGTCCGTTACTGACAATAAACATTGGTTTAGTACAGAGAAAACTTCCTTTTAATTGGGTGAAAAAGGACAGGGAGAGTTGGGTGTCATCAGGGTACTGATGGCATCCAAATTCAGAACTCCAAGTAACCTCTCCCAGCAGTTTCATGTAGATGTTAAATAGTATGGGGGATAAAACTGAGCCCTTAGAGACCCCATAGGCCAATGACCATGGTGTCAAACAGGAATCCCACAGCACTACCTTTTGAGTCTGCCCTTCAAAGAAGGACTGGAACCACTGCAGAACCATTCCATCCTGGGGAGGCAGTTTAGAAGGATACCATGATCAATAGTATTGGAAACCACAGAAAGATCCAGGAGAACCAACAAGGACATACTCCCTCTGTCCAATTCTCTATGTAGGTCATCCTCCAAGACAGTCAATCTCTGTCCTGTAGCCAGGCCCAAAGCCAGACTGTAATGAATCTATATAATCTGTTTCATCCTGGAATCCCTAGGTCTGTGAGGCCACCACATTCTCCAGAGCTTTACTCAGAAAAAGAATATTGGAGACTGGCTAGTAGTCATTCTTTTAGGCAGAATGGAACTCTGCCTTGCTATAGCAGGTATTCGCTATTCCAATTACTCACTCAGCCAGTTCCCCTCTGGCTGTTTTTATAAACCAGGAAGGGCAATATCCAGTGCACAGTTCTCACCTCTCCAAGGTTCCTGTTCACATCCTCAAACTGCAGAAATTGAAACCTATCCATTAACCTGGGACAAGTAGGAGCCATCTTGCCTCCTACCTGTCCCAGATTAATGGATAGATTTTCAATACATCAGTACACCCACTGGATCTGGATCAACTACAGCATTGAAATAGGAGCAGAACTGAGCAATTTTATCTCCAAATTGCAGACTCTTCACAACAATGGGTTGTTGACTGGTCTACAGCATCATGGAGGGCAGAACATAAGAGGCCCTTGACCACTTGAAACAGCTCTGTTGGACATGGACATGGACATGTAGTGGTGTCAGAAAAGAATTCTTTATTGGTTGCCACCACAGCAGCAGAATAGGTTTTCCAGTGGTTTCTCATCTGTGTTGATCAGACTTGCTCTAAGTTTTCTATCATTGATGCTCTAGTCTCCATCTCACTCATTTCATCATCATCAGTTCTCTAGTAAACCTGAGAAGCTTGCTCACTTCATTCTGTGGAAGGGGATGCATAGGAATGATCTTGTATGCTGCCCTGGCCATTTCTCTGTTCCAGAGATCAGCTAGGGTTTTGGCAGGGAACTCCCAAAGAGCCATCCAGAATCCATTTGGTTTCATAAGCCTCCTGGGATAGACCACTGCAGTTAGCCCCCCACCCCTGCAGAAGCCCTGAGTCCTTATAGGTCTAAATTTTACCAGGTAATGATCTGTGCATAACAACTATATAAAGTTCCTCCACACGCAGAGCATTGTCATCCAAACCAGCACAGAAAACCACATCCAGGGTGTGAGTTGCATTGTGGGTAGCTCCAGATTTTGAGACAGACCCACAGAGGACATGAAATCCTGAGCTGCTCCCAACAGAGTGATCTCAGCTGGATCTTGAAGTCCCCCAGCACCATTGCTGAGACAAACTGAGCCAGTTTAGGAAGAGATTCTGTTGAGCAGTGGGGTGGGCAGTACACCAACAGTCCCAGTTCTGTCCTGGCCATCCAGCTTTAGATACAAACACTCAAACTCGGTAGAGTGGGGGATGGGGCACCTGGTGAAGGAGATAAAATCACAATGAACCACTGCAACTCCCATCTCCCTGCCTCCCAGGTTTTGCCTGCTGCTGCACTGAGAACCCTGGCAGACAGGGCTGGGAGAGGTTTACCCCCCCCCCATGTCATCCAGCCAGGTCTCTGTTATGCATGCCAAGTCAGCATGCTCACCCAGAATCAAATTCTGAATCAGAAGTTTCTCCATTCTCCTACTTGGTGTTAGACAGCGGTGTTTTCAGCCAGGGAGAGTCCGCCAATGAATCTTCAAGATCCAGAGACAGGATGCTTGTGAATATTGTTAGTGTGCAACAGTGGGAAGGGCTCTTACACTCCTGCCTTCAAGGTGGAAATACCTGACTAGCCACTCTAGATTGGTTGGAATCATTTGTTTGATCTGCAGGACTCAGCTATTTTCATGGATTCCTGTATTTTAACAGCCATGTAGAGTTGAGATACTGCTGTATGTTGCATAGCCTGTCATGAAGCTGCAGTGATCGATCTAAAAGAATTCCTTGATGTGAATAAAAAAGACACAGCAGCCTTGTTTATTTATTTATTTAGTGTGATTGAAATATTAGGTGCTGTGTTTGTATGTGGCTTCAAGTTTCCTGTCAACTTATAGTGACCGCATGAATTTTCTAGGTTTTTTAAAGATACAGAATACTTAGAGCAGTGGTTCTCAACCTGGGGGTCGGGACCCCTTTGGGGGTCAAATGACCATTTCACAGGGGTCGCCGCTCCTCAATCCTGCCCCCCCTTTTAAAAGAAGGTGGCCTCACAGCCAATGGGAGCAGTGCTTCTGAGACTCCTGCACTGGGGTTCAAACTGCAAACCCCAGGATTCCATAGGATGGTGAAAGTGGAATAATAGTTCTATAACAGTCTAGTGCAGAAATAGCCAGGATGACTTTCTCTTCTCGCTTTTGTTGTGCGTGGACCCTTGGCGCTTGCCACATGCACGTGTTGTGTTCTTCACCCTGACTGTCTTGCATTCCTTGCATTTGTATCTTCAGCGTCCGCACTCCCTTTAAGGGAGGGAGGAAGGGAGGGAGTGAAACAAAACGCGTCTGCTTATGCTGCCGCCATCTTTCCTCTCTCCCTGTCTTTTCCTCCCTGCGCCTCATGTAAAATGTGGGCTGTTTTGGCATTGCCTTTGGGAGTGACTGGCTTTTTGAACTGTGGAATCCCAACATTCAGAACTAGAACTACTGCCTTAATTCTGGCATTGATGGACGCTTTCTGTGCTTAAAAAAGGGGGGAGGGTTACCAGTTTTTAGGCATTAGAAGTCTATCCAGAGCAGTGATTTATGGCAGTGTTTCCAATCTATTTGATGTTGGAAATAACTAACTTTTAAAAAAATAAATAAATAAATAAATAAATAAAAAAAAAAATAAAATAAAATAAAATAAAATAAAATAAAATAAAATAAAATAAAATAAAATAAAATAAAATAAAAAAAAAAAAAAAACGAAAATTATTTTATGGTTGGGGGTCACCACAACATGAGGAACTGTATTAAGGGGTCGTGGCATTAGGAAGGTTGAGAACCACTGACTTAGAGCTTTCAGAATAACTAGATAGGAGAAATAAAATGAAATGAGAGGTGGAATAGCAATATCTCTGTGTTGTGCTATATATGTCCACTTGTTTGACCAGAGAGGCACCTGACTTAGTGTTTTAGCTAATGGGGCCAAAACAAAGATTGTAAGAGTGTTCTGGACCTGATCCATCAACAGGTGACCTCTTCAGATTTCTGTATTTTTTGTTCTAGAATGTATATTAAAGAACTGGGTCTGACAAAATTTGATATTTAAACTTAGACTGACATCTCAAACATTTTTGTGTGAGCTTGTAACTAATAGGCAAATACTGGCTTTTTCCCCCCAGCCAAAATGGCTGATTTGGGTCCATCATACATGGAGCTTGGTGTGAAACAATCTTTAATGATTGTAGGCACTCGTATTCAAACTTTTCTGTCAATCTGATATTGAGTTAAATCATTTATCTTGACCTGAGTAATGCCTGCATGGCGTGTAGTGGCTTGAGTGTTGGACTATGACCCTGGAGACCAGAGTTCAATTCCCTGCTCAACCATAGCAATCCACCGGGTGACCTTGAGCACGTCGTGCACTCTCAGCTCTCGGAAACCCCATAATAGAGTCTTCATAAGTCAGAAATGACTTGAAGGCACAGAACAACAACAAAACCCGCAGCAACAACAACAGTGACCAGCAAGCTTTCTTGTAATTCCTGAAAGACTGAGTTAGGCACTTCCCTGTTCTGATTCTTGCTTTTGTCATAAACTCGAGACTTTTAACAAGCTGGTATCTTTGCATCTCACTGTGTTCTGAAATACAAGGGTAATGCTGGCATACTTTACAGTGTTGTTAATAAGGAATGTGAATGTGAATCCCTATGATGGTGTTACCAATTGCTAGTAAATATGTATACCTTAAAAATATTTGAGTGACATTTTACACATCAAATGACAAGAACCCAAGGATCTCTGATGTTAGCATGAGTTAGGAAACTTTCCCAGTTTCTGGTATATTAGGTATGAAGAGAGATGCCTCAATAGGGAATTGTAATGCAACAGGGATTTGTATTCCAAGTGGCAATTCTACAAATGTGAAATGGAACACAGTCTATACCACCTCTTAAAATGACATCAGGAGCTGGTGATGAAGGTATAATGCTCCCTTTGAAATGGGCTCATTTAAGCTTGCAGTCTCTGTCTCTTTGTTGCAGAGGTTTTTTTCTTGTGGTCACTATCCTTATAAACCCCTTGGAGAAATGCATCTGCTTCAGGGCAACCCAGTAGGAGCAGAAGATTAATAAGTCTGCTAATGAGACAGTTGATCTAGAGAGGGGAAAACAGTTCATTTCTCTACATTATTGGAGACCTCATTGTAGAGTGTGAAATTCAGTTTTAAATATGCATGTGTTGCATTTACTAGGGCATGCTTTTTAAAAAGAACCTGTTTCAAGTAGTATTCTCTACCAGATTCTGATGCTTTCTGTGTTTATATCGCTTAATGTAGTTTTACATACTGTTGTAGCACATCCTCCATTAGTATGACCACCTATTCCTTATAGGTTTGGTATCTTTGTGAAGCTTAAATCCATTCTGCTTTCATGAATTCGCTGCTACAAAATTGGCTAGTAAATGTCTATAGAGTAAAAGAGCATTTGAAAAAGCACCAGAAGGTCTGGTCAGCCCTTTTTTTTTTTTTAAATGAACATTCTCCATTTGTACTGGTACCCTGAGTATTCTTTTCATCAATTTAGTGTATTTTGTTGAATAAAGTACAGCTGTTTGTGCTTAAAAGGATGCTTATGCAATAGGAATTTATTTTGTCTGATAACCTTGTATTATTCTGAATCTACTGTATATTCAGTCCTTTGTTTCTGTTTATATATAAGCTATTTTCTTTTAAACTCTGTTTTATGTATTGTAAAACATATGCTTGTAAAAAGGCAAAGTGGTGGAAGCAAGAGAAAACAGTGTAGAGAGAAGAGAAAGGCACAATTTCATAGTTTTTTCTTGTTTAACCTTTAAAGATAATAAGCAAAAAGACTATATATACGTATAATCACTAGGCGCTGTTAACTGAGACATCTACTTGAACATGTATTCTGATAAATCACACAGTTTCTGAGAGGCAATTTTTATAGCCCTGGAGAAATGACTCAAACTATTGGCACTTACTCAAAGGTGAACATAAAAGGCAGTAGCTTTTATTTTGTGTGCTTTTTTTAATGGCTGGGCTTGGGGAGAATGTTCAGTCTGGTGATCTGTGTAGCTCCTTGGTTTTTAGGTTGCACGTTTTCAACAATTGCCTAATGATGACAATGAAATAATGATTCCTGTCCTGACTTCAAAAAATGCAAGTGAATTACCAGTCAATGAAGTTGCAAGCATTCTTCAGGTGAGTAATAATTGCGGATGTTCAAACAAAGCATTTCCTGAACTTTCTTAAGTATATGCTGAATCTAAATGTCTGTTCAATAAATACTTTACTATTACTGACCAACCTTTTCCCCCTGCTATTATCAAATGTACTCTGACTTTCTAGTAATTATGCTGAATAACATCATTTTATATTGTATTGACCAGTGATAAACTAGCATACATGAAGGATTTGCATGGTATGTAAATATTACAGGCAATATGAGGTTTTGTGGAAAAGGTCTTTATTCTTGCCAAAGGAACTGTAATGATTTTCTCTAACAGACTCACTTGATCTTAGCTTTTAAATGTACCAAACAATAACGTCTTCAGTGGAGAAATAACAGTCTGGAATAAGAGACTGGAGTAATACAGTCTTGTCCAAGTACTTGTCTTATCTATGTACGGCTTGGATCCAGGTTATTTGAAGGACTGTATCTCCCATTATGAGACCATCAGAACTCCTAAGATTGACTGAAGAGGTCCTTCTCTCTGTCCCACCACATTCCCAGTCCTGTTTGATGGGAAGAAGGGAGAGGGGCCTTCTTGGTGGCTGCTCCCAGATTTTGGAACTCCCTCCCTTGAGAGGCCAGGATGGTCCCATCCTTGTTCTCATGTCAGCAAGTCAAAACATTTTTATGCCATTAGGCTCTTACAGACTGCCTGGGATAGGGTTTTTAATGCTGTGTGGTGCTGTTTTTATGGTTTGTATATAGGCCTTTAGTACTTAGCACTGCAGTTACCAAATATTGAAGAAAGCTATTTATTTTTTGCAAAAGTCTTCAGGGCATGTGGAAGAAGACTGCTGAAGATGACCTTATATATGTGGGAACCTTGCCCTTCAGGTGTTTAGATGCAAAATAGTATGGGGCCTCATAAATTTAATCTTGAAAAATTTAGCAATATAGCCCTCAGTTTTTAGTCTGATGATAGAATTCCTGCTGTGTCATTCAGTTTCTTGAAATGTCTACCAAGTCTAATTGCAGAGCTTTAAAAAGCCCTTTGAACCAGAAATAATATGAAAACATAATGAGCTTAGCTTCTGTGGTTTTTCGTAGAACCTGAATCTGATTGCAGTGAAATAAAATCATTGTTTTGAATATGCAGAATAATAAAAATCACTTAATTGCTCATATTCCTATAGGCAGACCTTCAGAATGGCTTGAAAAATTGTGAAGTCTGTCATAGACGGGCTTTTCATGGATGGAATGAGTTTGATATTAGCGAGGATGAACCACTGTGGAAAAAATACATTTCTCAAGTAAGTTCCTCTTTTCCCTGTAGAAAGCTTTTTCAAATTATCAGTACAAAAATCGTTGATACAGCTTTTCAGTCACTGTGATATTACTCTGTCTACTGTAGGGATTTAGCTTTGCTCCGCCTGTTCTTTCTTCAGTGAGGGAGACCCACATGGTGCAAACTCAAGTCTCTGAGGGGCTAAGGGCTTAATGATGGCATCCAGCCCACAGAGGTGCCTGATGTTTAGAATCTAAAGTTTATAACTTGTCAAAATGTGCAATTTTGGAATATTGATCTGTTGCACCAGATCTTGTGCTTTTGATGCCTATGTAGATGTCTGGTGCAATTGTCCTATTTGATCTTTGTTTATAAGAATGATTATGGTTATTCTGCCAAGAATATATAAAGGATTCTATATCAACATTTTAAAAATCACAGTTTGAATTTTTATCAGGTTTTGTTGCAAGCGCTGTATTTCTTAAAATGCTTAACTCAAGTGTATTAGGATGTTTTCAGACCTCTAGTGTTTATAAGCGTGGTTTGTACTAAAGAAGCAAAAATACTTGCAAATGTTCATGTCTTTGATGAAATAATTTCTTAGCATATCAAGACACCATGTCAAAACAAAAACAAAAACCCTCCCAGCCTCTACAAATTTGTTTTCATTTTGGAACCATTGCAAAAATTTTGTTTTGGAACAGAAAACAATGAATTTTGCAGAAAATATACTGGGTTTCTACAGGAAATAGTTTTCACGCAGAGAAATAGTTTTGTGCAAATAATTTTTTGCAAAAACATTTTGATATTTGAAAAATCATTTACAAATACACAAAATTGTTTTGCTTTTGTCCAGCAAGGAGAAAATGTTTAAAATTCTTCATGCATGTGAAAATGAAACAAATGAAGATTTACATTCCTAGTTTGTAGGTGAACCAGTTAGGGATTTTAATTGTTTTAAGACATTAGTGCCTAATAGTTATATTTCCAGTACACCTTTCACCAGAATATATTGCATTTATTCATGGTAGAAGGTGGCAACTGCCTCTTCTTCTCGTTCTTCTTCTTCTTTTTCTCTTATTATATTAAAGTATCGTTCAGATAAATTTCTGAAATGTATTCTTTTAATTTGCAGTTTAAAAACCCCCTTATTATGCTTCTCCTGGCTTCTGCAGTCATCAGTGTTATAATGCATCAGTTTGATGATGCTGTCAGTATCACTGTGGTAAGATTATTAAATTTCTTTGAAATTAAATAAAGCTTTAAGATTAGCATTTCTTTTTACATAAAGATCCATATTATCTTTACAACTTTGGGTTTCCCAGAGAAAACTATAAATTGCCTTGGTGTCTTATGTACTTAATGAATGGTAAGGTGATCCTGTCGGTTTTCCCAGTTCTTCATTTCTTTCAGATAGGTGGGAGTCTTGTCACTTCAGTTCCCCAAACCATCTGCATTTTGCACAGAAATGAACCCAAACTCTAAAATATCCCAAGTGGTGTGTACTTTCTTCTTATAGAAACAATTTTGCTTTTCGTGATTGGACTTTGAAGGATTTCTCATCTTCACCTTCTAATCTCTCCACTTACTTGGGGAATAGATATGATTTTGATTACTGCAATATATTTGATTACTATGAAAATACTTCTTGGTTCCAGGTAGAGATTTGAAAGCCCAGGAAAAAAACAACGTAACAATTAAATTAAAAAACATTTTTCTGCCTATCTTTTCCCTGCACCCTTTTTCTTCCTGGAAAAACTGCAGAAATTGATTATGGATTATTTTCTCTTAAAATAATTATGGGATATTTAAGACAGGGTATTCATAACTTCCCCAAAATCATTTCTAAAACTTGTGTAATAGTAAGGTGTATATAAGACCATGTATAGTATCAGATCGTTGCTATAACTGGACTTGGTTTTCTTTCCTCAATTCTGTTATAAGAGTGATTGCTTTATGACAACATGGCACTTTGGGGCCTCGAAGAGACAAAATTATTTGCTGTGCTAATGCTCATGGTTTCCTTTGGGTTAAATTTTTTTTGCTTGTTTTCTTCCCCCCTTATCCTCATAAACTGGCAAAAACAGAGAGGTCATCTACAGTTTATGTGTTTCTTATAATTCAGAACCTGGTAACTCAATTTATAATAAAAAATAAAAAACTTAACAGAAAATAACTCCATTTGCAACTGTTATCTGAGCAAATTTTTTAAAATATTCCACACATGATAATTTTATGTCAAACAAAGTTAAACATGATATATTTTATGTTCATAAAGTAACAGAGTGACAAGCTGCAATCTGTAAATTATACTAACATCGCATTTTTTTTCACTCTTCTTGAAAATTTTCATTTTTTCCTGGGGAAAAAAAGGAACAGAAAACTTTTTTGCCCCCCCCCACTTCACAATTTCCAGAAATTTTACATCTGCACTGTGAAGGCACTGCACTGCCAAGCCTTTACCTATGATGCAAACTCTTTCTTGTATCTTATGCTAAAGAGAGTTGGAAGACTGGGTATCATAACCATGCACAGCTGCTAATTAAGAGAGTATTAGGTTTTGGATAGGATGGACTGCTTGGCTTGAATAGGAGCTTGTTCTGCTGGTGAATCAGGGGTGGTAAATGAACACTGTCTATCCAGAAGGGATTATAATATTTGGGTACCCAAAATATTGAGAGAAATGGTTTGCTCAGAAAAGTCTGCAGGAAATTATTTTCCACGCTTCCCCCAGTAACTTTATTCCTTTTTCTCCACAGAACATTCTTTTGAGTATTTTTACTGGGCTGGAGGCCAACCAACTGTCTGAAAACAATGCACACTTTATTTATTCTCTCCTTTCTTCCAGAAACATAACTGATTGTTCTGTGTAAAGCCAAAACAATTTAAGACACTGTTTAATTACATAGCTTCCAGTTAAATTTGGAAGACCTGTAATAGTGGCAATTTAAACAGAATTTAAAAGAAGTCTAGAACTTAAGATTAAAGCATGTTTGCTTGGTTAGGTTATTGACCAAACTCTGATCCTTGAACCATTGTGTTGGCAGGCATCTATGATATATCATTGTGAAAATGGATAAATGATATAAACTACAAAAAAATGCAGTCTAGAAAGCTTTGAATGTCAGATGAGCTGATTTGCACTTGTTTCTAGTGCTAAACATCTGAAGTGACATTTCTAACTAGCCTTTTTACTGTCTGATTCTAATCCAGGATTACTCAAATACCTTTCGTGTTAATCTTTTTAAACCTAAAAATTATGCCTGTATTGCCTAACTAAACCACACTTCATACCATTAATCCCCCAGCAGAGGCTTGGTTTCTAAATGTTAAGTATGTATTCTTGAGAAGTATACAGAAAAATTGAGGTACAAATGAAAACAGAATGTGAATATAATTTCTTTGGCTCATCTCTTCTGCCTGACTGGAATTTTTGAAGTATTATACTAGATACTTAAAGAATCCTGTTGGTGTTTTCATTTAGGTCAGGGTAGGGAATACAAGATGTTATTAAACTGCAACTCCCAGCATTCCTTATGATTAGCTGTGCTTTCTTGGGAACTGCAGCTCAACAACATTTGGAGTGGTACAGTATTCCCAATGAGTGATATAGAGGTTGAGGGAAACTCTTAAAATAATAAGTACCTTTATTAAGATTGTGAGGGTGGTGCTCTCTTTGATCATGCACAGTGCAGCTATACAGTGTGTAGAAATGAGGGAAAAGTGGTGTGTTAGCTATTTTCTTCTTTCAGTACATGTTTTGTTTTTCTTCCTTTAATTGAAACACATGCAAGATAGTTAATCTGCTCCAGTTCCAAGACTGGAATCAATTTCTTGCCAGTTTGGAGAGCTATTCAAAGCCCCTTTCAGTGTACGGTACCCACTGCCACACCCACAGTATGCCTCTTCTTTGATTTCTGACATCAAAGAGAGGCCAACACTGGCATTTTCCCTGAGGGCAGGGAAGGGAAAGGCCGGTTGGTGTATCTTCTTATCTGAGGGAAGAGATATCCCATGCTCCCACTTTTTGCCCTCAGCTAGATACTAGACCATTAATGCACTGGTTTTTTTTAACATAAAATATTTTTTCATGACTACAAGATTGGAGGAATATTACTTACCACCATGTTTTTGGAAGCTTAATATGAAATATTTTTTTAAAATTATTTATTAAAACATTTATATCTTAGCTTCAATCTAACAATCTCAGGGCTACATACAGTGAAACCCAACTAACTGAAACAGCGTAAACCATAAAATTATTTTTTCAAGGCTAAAAACATGTAACAAGTATTTTTAAAAAAGAAAGGTTAAATCTGGTTAAAATAGTTTAAAATCATTTAAAACTATATACATGTGAAGATTTTTGTAAAACTAGTTAGGCCCCACAGCCTTCAATGAACAACTAGCTTTTCACTTGTGACTTGCATGGGAGGGTATTACATAACTGGAGTAAACTTATATGCTTCATTGAACTGAAGGAGACCCCTGCTTCCCACTGTTAACAGCGTGTGAACAATAGGGTCTGAAACATTGTCAAAGCTTTTAAATTCATTTATCACTCACTTTGTTATTTTATCATATATAATTATTTTCTTGCCTGGCTCTCATTAATGTATAATGATCTAAATGTATGTGTGTGTACTTTTCATGTTCAGTTTGTCACCAGAATCTTAGTAACAGAAAATAGTTGAAACCATTTGAATGCGTTTATGTTCCCTTGCTTAAAATAATGCACCCAAATGTAACCTGCATATTTGACTCAACAGTTGATATGGCAGTTCAGTCTGTAACATATGGCTTCTTTCTTATAGGCAATACTTATTGTTGTTACAGTTGCCTTTGTTCAGGTAAGAATTTTTCACTTACTTTATCCCAGGAGTGAGCTGTTTAGAAAAGCTCCATTTACGAGTCATTTAACAGTATTTAACAATTTAAAAAAATGCTTCTCAGGTATTTTAAAGTGCGATGAACCAAAAGGCCTTTCATTCCCTCTCAATAACAGAACACAAAGAATACCATATCAGTAGCTAATACTGAGGCCATTTCCACAGTACATTGTTATAGTGCTATTATTATTAACTGCTATTATTGCAGTTTAGGGAAGAGCATTTAGAACTGTCAGCCGGAGAGCTCTTTGGCCTCAGTAAACTACAACCCCCAGAATTGAACAGGATGTTGAAAGTGGAATAATAGCACTATAACAGTGTAGTGTGGAAATGGCCTGAGGACTAAATACCCTAAAGTTGCCAGATCCTGTCTGAATTTGGAAGCTAAGCAGGATCAGTAGTTGGATGGGATGCTACTAATAAATACCAATAAATAGTAAGTGCTATAGCCTATATTTCAGAGGAAGTAACTGGCAAACCACCTCTAAGTGTTCCTTGCCTAAGAGACCTCAATGAAAAATTCATGGTGTCACAATAAGTTGACAAGTGACTTAAAGGCACATGCACACACACACACACACACAATCAACAATGAAGAAACTTATATTTTATTTTATCATTCATTTTTAATATAATTGTACTTATATATAGGCATTATGTTGCCATAAGTTGGAAACAACTTGAAAGCGTATAACAACAACATATCTGAATAAAATTTAACTATAACAGGGGACACAGGAGGAGGCTGTCTTTCGAAAGAGCCACGCAACAATAACAATGTACTGTTGGCTTCACCTAAACAAACAAAACAAAACAAAAAACGCTGGAAATTATGAAAAAAGAACCTCATTGTGCGACCCAATCAGTAATCTGTTGGGACGCACCATCTGAGCAGCAGGTGTATTTGATAGAGACTTTGTTGATGTAATCTTGCTGTATGTGTTATAATGTTGTAATGTCATAATTAGTATCCCAATTAGTGAAGAAGTTGTCAGTCCATAGGAGAAGAAGTGTGATAGTTCTCCTCCATATATTATAAGCTTTTCTAAGAGCAGCTTGTTCATCATATTCATGAAGTGGGCTGAAAAAGTGATAGACAATTAGATGGGGTAGATTTGAGTATGTGAACATGACACATGTGTTGTGTTTGTGAATTTGTTATTTATGTTCATGCTTGACAATATAGAGAATCTCTTGTTATCTGAAGATCAATTACTATCATGGAATATGCTAAGATACAGACTTCATTTTCATAACTGAAAATTGTCCTGTATTCTTCATTGTAAAGAATATGAATTATATCCAGTCAGCAGAGATCTTTTTGCTGTGATGGAAACAATCCACTTGGTTCTTACATGTTGTAGCTGTTCTGTAGAACTGTTAGAACGGTGAAGCATTACCACATTTTAACCCTTTGTAATATACATAAAAGGAAGAGTGTTGATGACAGTTATCAGTCAGACAAGCAAACTCACTTGATCTGATGCAGTAAACTTAGAGAATTCTTTTAATTCTTATTATTATCTTCTTTTTGTCCACGTGCAGGAATACCGTTCAGAAAAATCTCTTGAAGAATTAAGTAAACTTGTACCTCCAGGATGTCACTGGTATGATCCAGCTTATTATTCAGATTTTTGACTTGAGTAATGTGGCTGAAGTTGGCTTCTAGCTAACGTATTATACCAGATATTTGCACCTATGTAGCATGAGAGGACTGTAGAAGTGTGACACAAGAAGCAAGGAATCTGTGAGAAACCTAGCTTACTGTGGGCAAGCTGTGTCATGGTACATGATCACTCCCACGTGTAGCAGGAGAGCATTGCCACATCTCATGCAAATCTATCTGCAGCTGCTAGTCTAGTTTGTTTCTGTGCCAATAAACCAAAGGTACAATCACAGTTCATTTTAGTTTTGCTTGTGTGTTATGCCTTTGGTTTATTGGGAAAATCCACAATTTACTTAGAATGATATACAAAGCACAGTGTAAAGCTTAGTAGTTTGTTCAGCCATCTCCCCTGCAAAGAGGAACTACTGGACTTCATACATCGGCATGGTGCTTATAACAGATAAGCCAGGTCCTGCAGCTCTCTGGCAACATTCCCTGCCTTACCAGGTTGTGTGAACTTGGTTCTTAATTAAATTGTAAAATAGAATTCCTTAGTTGAAAATCTTTGGTATGGAAACTTTCTAAATAAAAGTGGTTCTGTAATTGCTGGCATCTAAGAATGTGTTTGTAAATTACAAAGGAATGGTAAGTGCAATGCTGTTAAAATAGTTTGCATTTTTGGAAAGGGCAAGTACTGGGAATGTTAACATTTTAAAGGGTAGCATTCAATATTATTTTCATGGAGTACTGCTTTTTTAAAAAAATATTTCATGTTGCTTTGAATGCCTGTGAGCAGAGAAGTGCCTCATAAATATTGTGTGTGTGTGTGTTTATATGTATAGGTGTGTGTGTGTGTGTGTGTATATATGTACTGCAGAGACCTTCAAAGATAGAGTTGGCCTTTCAAGGTTTTCCTATATGTGAATAGTATCCTACAAATACACAGTAGGTTGGATCCAGGCTTAGCTGTATTTAGGGCAGAGCCATTGAAATCAGTGGGGTTTCAGTTAGTCATGATGAATGAACAGTCAGTTTCATTGGATCTACTCTGAATGTGAATTCTCAGAAGATTATTCTGTAAGAAGATACTATTAAAGTAAGTCTTCTTTTCAAAATAGATTTGATTCCCATAGTGAGTAGACCAGATTTAACTCTGAAAATCCTACTGTTAAAAGAAAAAACGTCAAATTCACATCATTATATAAGAAGTGACATTAATGTAGGAGACAATGTATATTTAAGGTTCAGAATTCAGAATATAGTTGCCAGGGAGACTTTAGATGGAATCACAACCCAGTGAATGAAGCAGATTTTACCCTGTTATATCTGCAGAAACTAGCAGAAGTCTACAGTTCTTGTTTATGTGCTAGTAGAGCTGGAAAGAACCACAACAGCCATCTAGTCCAACCCTGCCATGCAGGAATACATGATTAAAACACTCCTGAGAGATTATCATCCAATTAATTTTTTAAAATGTGTTTATTAAAAAATGATAAACACGCACATATATTTGTCATTTAACAAATACTAAATGTACGCATTCCTTCCTCTTCTTATATATCACCCCTTCTGTCTTTCACTTACACATTTTTAACCTTGAATTTACATTTATGGCTATTTCAAATAGCATCTTCTTTTAATAATAATTCTACATAATCTTCCACCATTATTCCTAAAATTCCATTATTTATCTCTTTAAACAAGTGTTATAAAAATAATAAAATATAATCACTTTCTCTATTAATTATTCATCTCTTTTAATAATATATTTTATATAATTGGTTCCCACTCTTTTTCAAAATCTTGCAGTGTTTTCTCTTTAATCATTTCCATCATGTCTAGCACTTTTAACAGTCAGTCAGCCAACTGGAGAATCTCTCGTTCTTTCTGTTTTTGTGCAAAGGTTGTCCTTGCTGTGGTGATCATGTATAATGTTAATTTATTATTTATCTCCAATTGTAATTGCTCATTGGTCAAATTGAATAAAAACATTTCTGGTTTCATCTCAAGCGACATTTAAAATTTCACTAATGTTACGAATTTGTTTCCAATATTTTTTTAATCTCTTTTCATGTGATAGAAAGTACCTTTCTTTTCTCTACATTTCCAATAGCTCTGTTGATCCTTTTTATACATTTTATGCAATTGCCACAGTGTTATATACTAAAAGTGGAACATTTTATAATAATTTTCTTTTAATTTGATTTTTAATGTGAATTTCAGGTCTTTGCCCCATGATTTTTGCCATTTTTCTAATTCGATTATATGCCCAGTATTCTGCATCCATTTAATTGAACATTCTTTAATCTATTCCTTCCCCAAATTTCTTTTCAGTAATACTTTGCATAATTTAGCTAGAATTCTTGATTTTTTTTGAAAAGTAATATAATTCATTGCAGTCTTTCTCAAATCTTTCTAATGTAAGATCCATTTTAAACTTTCTTATAATTGCCTATATGGGAACCACTGATTATCCAGTCCTTGTGCCTTTAATTCTTCTCTTGATTTTAATCTGGATGTTTTTCTTCCCAAATAAAGAGTTCTTTATATCTCAGCTATTCACCATCATTTAATCCTCCTCCTATAAAAAAAAATGCTTCCTGTGGAGATGTCCAATCTGAGATATTCTTGTAAAAATTAGTTTACATATTGTCAATATTTTAATTAATGATTATCTAATGTAATGGTTCTGGAATTCTCTATTTTTCATTGTACCATAGGTATGCTTGCCACCCAAGGTTGAAGCCTCCTGATGTAATAATCCTTTATCTTCCGTATTGATCCACTCTCTTATTCAATCCAATTCACAGGCATGATAATGTAATTTTAAGCCTGACAATCTTATTCCACCTCTGTCTTTCATATCTTATGATGTTTTCCATTGCACTCTAGGGGTTTTTTCCCTTCCCAGATGAATTTTGAAATATCTTTATTCCATTGGTTGAAACGGATAGTGTTAAAAGGACTATCATCTTGATTGTAGCAATTCTACCCATTAACAACAATTTTAAGTTATTCCATTTATGAAGATCATTTTTAATTTAGTTCCAAGGGATTTTTTGATCATTATTATCAAAAAGTTATGAATTCTTTTTTGTTAATATTATTCCTAAATACTTCTTTTCTATCTTAAGTCCTGATATTACTCCAATTCTTTTTTCTTCTTTTACACATATTCATTGCAATCATCACTGGTTTTTATTTATTAATTTTGAAACCAGATACCTGTCCATAATCTCTCAGAATTTCTAACATCTTTTCTATACTTTCTTTTGGATCTTCTAAAAATATTACCAAATTGCTGAAAAAGCATGCAGTTTAAATTCACTTTCATTTATTTTAAGTCCTTTTATTTGGTCATCACTCCTAATCCTTTTATTTAAAATTTCAAGGATTGTGATAAATAATAATGGTGATAATGGACATCCCTGTCTCGTTCCTTCCATTATTTTAAGTGGATTTGTCTTATCTCCATTTGTTATTATTTGATTATTATCCAACTTCTGATTAAAAACATCTAAAGGAAAAAAGTCTACCACCCTCCAAAAGGCAATCTATTCTTATCAAATAGCTCTTACAGTAAGCAGTTCTGCCTAATGTTTAGGTGGAATCTCTGTTGTTATCATCTGAATCCATTGGTCTGAGGAGTAGCTGAAAACCAGCTCAGTCCATCCACCTGTTTGGATCCTGTTTGGGATAGGATATAAATGCAGTTAATATAATAATATTAATGTGTAAATATGTTGCCTATGAAATCTAGAGGTATTTTATTTTTGATTCTTAAAATAATAAATACCTATTTATATTTTATCTAATAATTCATATTGTCTATGATTTTAGTTTACTTCGTCTATTTTTATACTATTTTATACTATTTTATGCATTTATGTCCTATTTTATGCTTTTATATCCTGGTTATTGTCTATCTTACTTATATATTTATATCCTATTTTTAGTTGGTGTATTTTCTCTATACTGTTATCATTGGGTGGTTCGCTATGTTGGGTCTATGGACCGTAAAATAAAGTTTGATTGATTTGATTCTCAAAATTAATATGAACAGTTAAAGGATTCCAAATTTTCACTTTACTACAACATATTTATTTCTCCACAGTGTTCGAGAAGGCAGAGTGGAACATACACTTGCAAGAGACTTGGTTCCAGGTGATACTGTGTGCCTGTCAGTGGGAGATCGAGTTCCTGCTGATCTACGCCTATTTGAGGTACATAATCATTAAATTCATATTAAACCATAGTTCATTTTTTGAACATAGTGATTTAACAGATAATAGTAATGACTTGAATTAACCTTATGTGCGTGTATGTGCCTTCAAATCGCCTGTCAATTTATGGCAACCCCATGAATTTCATAGGGATGTCTTAGGCAAGGAATACTCCGAGGTGGTTTTGCCAGTTCCTTCCTCTGAAATATTAACTTTAGACTTCTTAAAATATAAATTCATCATATAACTTTAGCGAACAATATTGTTAGGCCCTGGAGAAGATCTGATTTTGTACAGGAAAAAACATGAAATTAAGAGCTAGCTGCTAGATATTTTGTGGCATGGATTATCTACTGTCTTTCAGCCTTAGCTAGCTCACAAGATTGTTATGGAGATAAAATGGAGAAGAGAGTCACATGTATCACCTTGAACATACTGAAGGAAAGGTACAATATATAATATGTAACAAATTAATAGGGGACATGTGATACTATCCAAATATATATGTTTATATATGTTTAAATAGTTTTCGACTGTTACAGAATGAAAGAGTTTTTGGAGCACACCTCTCAGAATCTTTCACAATCGTCAAGGAATTCGGGGAGTTGTAGTTGAAAAATATATTTTTTCCAAGTTTTCTAATTAGGTAATGCTGAATTCAGAGTACATCTTTGTACAAAGTACATGCAGTAACCCTATATTTAAGAGTTTGAAGTAGATTTTCTTAATTTTAAACGAGTTCGTAATCATAAGTGGTTGATTCATAAAAGAATTTGATAATGGATTGTGTATCGCTACTTAGATAGTTCAGTCAATTCAAAAGATGAGGCTTCTTTCCTCAAAGCAGTATAGCATTCTAATACCATTCTGCATGCAGATTTAGTAGCTCTTGATTTGTGTGTTTTACATTGATGCTAAATATATAATTGATCAGGGAGAAACAGCTAAAAGGATTGGGCTAATCAAATTGATTGTGCAGAAACAGATCTAGAGTATGGATGCCGTAATTAGAACATCTTGAGGCTGTCCTAAGGAATCTACATTTCCCTATGCTGCTTTGTAAATTCCGTCTGAAAATCCTCTCGTTTTTTTCAAAAACATCTTGCCAAATTTGTGCACATTTGTTGTATTCACTCCACTTTCCACTTTGAAGAAAGTCTCACGTTACTACTAATGTATATCTACTAATACTTTATAAAGTAACAAATTCAACATAACTATATTGTGTTATCTTTTGCTTTCATAGGCTATGGATCTTTCTGTTGATGAGTCTAGTTTGACAGGTGAGACAACTCCTTGCTCTAAATGCACTTCACCTCAACCAGCTGCTACCAATGGAGACCTTACTTCGAGAAGCAATATTGCTTTCATGGGGACACTGGTTCGATGTGGGAAGGCAAAGGTATTTTCCATCAACAAATAGTAAAATATTTATAAGGAACTGGGTTTTGATTGCTGAATTGCAGGATCATAAAGGTTAGATGCAAACTTAGTCCTTCCTTAGAGTACACATATAAAAGTCAATGGAATTGAAATGAGTTGTAACTTCATTGTATTACCATGTAATCTTTACATGTATTTTATGGACTATCAATGCAAATAATAGCATATTATCCATATATTAGGGATAGCTAGAAGGTAGAAAGTTGTTTACAAGCCAGATTATTTTGTGTGATACATAGTGCTTGATAGTTGCTGGGATTCTTACAAAGGCTACTGGAATAGATCAACATTGGTCTAATTCGGCAAAGTATTTATCACTGTCTTAAGCAAGAGTGTTTTCTCAGGCTAATTTGACACAGATTAGTCCTTCTGTAACTATTCTGAAAACCTGAATATCCACTTTTACACATTTAAAACCTAAAATATTGGTGTATCGTGGCTTTTCTTTGTTTTTTTGACTAAAGTCAACACACCCTAAGTTACATTAATTATCACTACTGTGAACATTAGATATCCTTAAGTAAATCCCCTAGTTCACATTTGCTTAAATTTTGAATTATTTATGTTTTTAATTTGTAGGGGATTGTTATTGGAACTGGAGAAAACTCTGAATTTGGGGAAGTTTTCAAAATGATGCAAGCAGAAGAAGTAAGTTATTATTAATGAAAGAACAACATAAATTTTAGCTCTTCCAAAAGTTAGATTATTTTGCATGCCTTAGTAACTTGAACTAGATTTTGATGCAAAATTCTTAAAGATACTAAATCTTTTCATCATTTGCATATGGAAACATGGTTAAATTTGATGTAGAAATCATTCCAGGAAATGTACTGAATGTGAAGAGCACACTAGTAAGAACTTAGATACTTTTAATAATTAGGCTTAAGATTTGCTTCCCATCACCCCTCAGTAGGCTTTTTAGAAAATATTGTGGGGAGGAAAGGAGATGAGATTAGCACTGATGAGACAGAGTCCTCCTGCTCAGTGAATATTGTTCCCCCATCTGCTCACTAAGTATGCGTATAATAATCTACCAGCTGAGAAAATCCTCCACGTGGCTGGTAAAGTGGACTCAAGTCCATGAGAACTTGTGCCAAATAAAAGTTGTCTTTACGGTACCACAAAACCCTATTCGATACAAAGGCATATGATATTCCTTAGGTTGTTCCTAGTTGCCAAGCTTCATCTGTAGCATTTGTAACATTTTTATCCTGGTCTTTAATTCCAAAGACAGCTAATACATGAAGTAATACTTTAAAAATTGTAGTATGATTTGCAGAGGAATAGTTGTGCTACTCTGTGGCAGAGCACTATGAAAAAAATGATACAAAATTAATATGTTAGTAGAATTACTAAAACTCTGTTGTTGTTGTTGTTGTTGTTGTTGTGGGCCTTCAAGTCATTTCTGTCTTATGGTGACCCAAAGGCGAACCTATCAGAGGGTTTTCTGGGGTGTGTGTGTGTATGATGCACCCAAGTTTACCTAGTAGATTTCCATGGCTGAGTAGGGAATCAAACCCTAGTCTTCAAGGTTGTAGCCCAGTGCTCAAACCACTACACTGCACTGACTCAAGTAAAACCTTATAGCCTTGATTAAATAAAAGTTTTTCTTTTTTTTATGTTACTAAGGCTCCAAAGACACCTTTGCAGAGGAGCATGGATCTCCTAGGGAAACAACTTTCTCTGTATTCCTTTGGTATAATTGGTAAGAGAACAAATGCTTGACTCAGCTCTGGTATTCTGGGATAGTCAAACTGATTGTGGGAGGTGTGTAGGTACTTGAACAGGGATTGATCTTTAAATGTTCGATTTACTTTTATTATAGGCATAATTATGTTGGTTGGCTGGCTACAAGGAAAGCATATCCTCGATATGTTTACCATAGGTGTGAGGTGAGATTCTTTTGTATTATAATACATTGAATGACTTAATGAGTGTCATAGGCTGAAGAAGTATCAGGTGGATCCTGTCAACAGGGCAAATAGAAGAATTTGTCATGTTCTGTATTTACTTACCACAAAATGAAGTAATAGAGAGGCTGGCTGCCAAAATTAGTGTTATTGTTGCAGAGAGGTAGTTTCATCTACTTGAAAACTAGAATGCTGAGGGATGGCTTACTTACTGAAGCCTTCAACAGGATTGCATATATTGATACACAGAGCCAGATTAGCAGGAAACACTTCCATGCTGTAAAATCTGAAACAAGTGCAAGTATTATGTCATTAAGCAGGAAGGTCATGTTTAAATATTTGCCATGTTTAAATATTTGAAGGGATGCCACGTAGAGGAAGGAGGGGGCTTGTTTTCTGCTGCTCCAGAAACCAGGACAAGGAGCAATGGATTCAAGCTGCAGGAAAGGAGATTCCACCTGAACCTCAGGAAGAACTTCCTGACAGTCAGGGCTGTCCGGCAGTGGAATCTGCTGCCTCGGAGAGTAGTGGAGTCTCCTACCTTGGAGGTTTTTAAGCAGAGGCTTGATGGCCATCTGTCGGGAGTGCTTTGAGGGTGTTCCTGCATGACAGGGAGTTGGACTGGATGGCCCGTGTGGTCTCTTCCAACTCTACATTTCTATGATTCTATGATTCTATGATTCTAAGGTCTTCCCTATGTGGAGGTCATTTTTTTCCCTGTTATGTATTAAGTTATCAGTTTTGAGGTTGTAAAATCCCAGCTGTCTGTCTGACATTATAAAGAACAGCCATTTTCTTCAGCTTTAAAGGTAACAGTTGCTCCAATTCTAGCAGACTCACAAGGATGTTTTAAAAACCTATTTGAATTTCACTGATCTTAGTGGCATCTTAATGGTGAAGTTGCATTTGATTCCACTTGGTTGGACCATGTAAACTATCTTATATGTCCATTATTTGTCTTCAGATTTTTTTGTCTTCACCATTCTGCTCCCCATATACACAAATATTCATCAACAGAAGCTGACTTATAAATAAGGAGGAACCTTATACCACAGTGGGTTAGTCTTTAAAGAGTAGTGGAACCTTCTTCTGTAAACTTCCCACCTTATGAGTAAGGAGACAATAATCTTTTGAATTCGGACTTATTGTTGACAGCTGCAAAGGCAGGGCTACTCAGAACATAAGCATGGCATCAATTGATTTTTGTACATGCATTCAAATAAAGGTCCACCTAGTTGTCAGTCAGTATGTGATATCTACCTTTACTTGACAGAGGGAGGAACTTGAAGAATCATAATTTTTTTCTTTCCTTGACTCAGACACTCCAAAGTGTTATCCTCTTTCATACTTTGTTTCTCATTAGAAATGTCCCATGCTCTGACAGAGTATTTCATCTTCACTTTTCAGTAATCATTTTATTAAGCATAGTTCCTTAAGCATTTTTCAGTAAAATTCAGACTCAGTCTATTCAAAATCAGAATACTGATCTGTGTAGCCCAACATTGTTTGTCCCTTCAGTTTAGTAGCTGAAAACAGTGCTCAGTGTTATACAATGTATTAATAAAAAGCTCAGTGTGCTCTCAGAGGTCTTCTTGAAAAGCTACATAAAATCATAAAAAGAGAGACAACACATAAATACATAATAAAGCAAAGCATAATTTTCTAGTATATGAAATCCTTATTACATTTGTACATTGCCTATAGCCTGTAAATACCTATTTGGACTTTAACTTCAGAAATTTTTGGAGATGAAAGTCTACACACTATTTATGGCACACAGAGAAGAATAATGGGAACTAAAGCTAAAAATGTGTGTGTGTGTCAGCAGAGATTGTCAGGAGAAAAAACAGGAAGGGGATTTTTTAGATAACATTCGGGAATGTTTCTGTGCAACCAGACTGAAGGAAAAGGGACCTCTGAAAAATTCACAGAAAATTTACAAGAGTGGAAGGAGGTCACAATCCTCACTTAGGTCTCTCTGGAGCAGAGATTTTAATTTCGAAGTCCATTCTCTTGTCAGTGTTTTCTCATCAATAGTATTCACTTTTTCTGTAGCCCAAAATCTAAATTCTGTTGCAGAATGATATTCTTCCAGGAAATGACTGACTCTCACTTTTTAAGCTTTTACATAGTCCATTCATATGTGTTTCATATGTACACATAACTTTCCATCTTTCATCTTTAAAATTACAGTTTGGCTGTAGCTGCAATCCCTGAAGGGCTGCCTATTGTTGTAACAGTAACATTGGCTCTTGGTGTGATGAGAATGGTCAAGAAACAGGCTATTGTCAGAAAGCTGCCAATTGTTGAAACATTAGGTAAGAATAACCCAAATATACAGGTGTACTGTGAATATCTATATAACTATATAACCCAAATATCTAACAAATTAGCTTGAATATAAACAATCTTGCAATAAATTTAAATTTGTGTTTCATTCAGAACACACCAGAATCTCAGCATATTTAGAGCACTCCTACTTTAGGATTAAAGTGTTGCAGAAATGCTTTTAAAAATGGTAACAGGCTTTCTGGTACTGTCTTACTCTTCTAGGCATGTAGATTATGTGTAAGAAAAGAGCCTACCCCATATGGAATGCCTGTATGTGATATATACACAGGAATTTTTGTGCTTGTGAGCTGTCTTTTCTTTTTCGTATTTCTTGATCTGTGATTGTAATAAAGCATGTTGTTGTTGTCAGTGGAGCTGTCTTTGAATATGGTTCAGAAGCTTTAGTTGGTGTGAAATGAAGCAGTCCTAGTTGGGGGCCCAAGCATTTAGAATATATTATATCCAGTTCTGCATCATTTGCATAGATGTGATTTAAAATTAGGGTATTAACCTTTAAAACCCTAAACAATTTACAACAAGTTACTCAAAAGACTGCCTACACTTGCGACCACCTTTACAAGAATTAAGATCAGTGGCCAAGGCTCTGCCTGTGTGCCCACTAGGAAGGACTGTAAGGTTAGTGAATATAAGTGAAAAAGCCTTCTCAGTGATGGACTTGAAATTGTAGGATTCTTTGAGAGAGATATTTAGTCTTTCATTTTCTATTAGGCAAGCCAAGAAAACTTTTTTTTTTTGCTTCAGACTGTTGCAATAAAATTATAGGTTATATATCCTACAGTAAGAATAATTGGTTATATGATATGATTTGATAGATTTCCCAGTGCTCCTGTTTCATTTATTTTTGTGTTCCTTGAGAAAATACTTCTTTCATTCCAGACTTAAGTCATACATAGGGTAGGACCACTGAAATCAGTGGGGCCTAAGTTAATATTGATTGTCTTGCCCTGTTGATATCAACAGGTCTTCTCTAATTATGACTGTGCCTAGATGAAACCCATACTTTTACAAAGTGACTTGCCAGTTTTCTTTGTCATCACTATTGTAAAATCAATATATTCCAGGGTCAAACTTAATAAGTAGAGGCTATTAAGGGTCTCTGTGAGACACTTTAGGATAGTATCAGATCATGCACTTAAATGGGCTTTGCAGAGGAGAAAAGGAGCTGAGGTATGTTTGGCCTGGGAAGGAGAGGATAGCCTGCTGCTTCCTTTTCCTGGCTTAGCCTAATCAGAGACTTTCCTAGTCCCTGGAATTCTGTGGTGAAATCACTCTGCTAAACATGCCATAGTAACTGTTTGATTTCCTCATTCGTGCTTTTCAGGCTGCTGCAATGTGATTTGTTCTGATAAGACTGGTACATTGACAAAGAATGAAATGACTGTTACCCATATATTTACAGCAGATGGACTGCATGCTGAGGTATGTAGTGAATGATATTGACAACAGGTAATTAGATGTTCTTTATTTGCAACAAGTGTTATGTTTCTGAGAAGTTCTCCAACTCCTGAGATAACGGTACTGCTAGAAATGATTATTCATACATAGTGGCTACTTGACATAGGTCTCTGGGCCATATTTGCATCTCTTATTGTTACTTTCTCTGAGATGCATGCCTTAATGAGATGAGATGGTTTGAGTGTGTCAGAGAAGCTGGCCACCAGAAGACTCTGTCAAACATCTAGACTCCCACTAAGGTCACACAAGGCAGACTGCTCAGAGTGGAGAAGGCAGACTAGGATGCATCCATCCTGTTCTTCTGATCCCATCAGAAGAAGATAGTCCCAGTGGTGAGGGTGGCATAGAAGCTCCAGAATGGAAGCTGCTGGCCAGTAGCAGTAGTTAAAGGTGGCACTCAGTCTCTTAGGGATAACAGAAATGGCATTTCAGCTAACTCTTTTTAATACTGTGCAGAAGAAGTCAGTGGTCAACCAGTCAGATATCATTAACCTTGAAAATCCTATTATGAGATGATCTAAAATGAAGCAAGATGAATTGTCATCTGTAATTTGTTAATGAGTTGTTCTCCTGCTGTGGCAAGCTAGCCGGTTCTTCCTTAGCATATTTTTATCTGCTTTCATTATAAAACCTAGATCTCTTAGATTCTGGAAATCTTATAGCCATTTATTTATTTAAAAACCATTTGTACCTTTCTGTTTAGTCAAGATACTCCCAGAGTGGCTTACCAACAGTGAATTTAACAGTCCCTGCCCCTAGGCTTACAAACTAAATTTTACGCAAGAAAAAAGGAAACTGTGGGTTGAGTTTAGCAGCAGCTAAGTCCTGGCATGTCCAACGCAGTCTGGCTGCTTTTTCTCCCCTCTGTGTCCAGAGCAGTATAAGTTGGAATCTGGAGGGATTGGGGCCCAAGTATGACAGATTTGTGTCTGGATGTTCTTTTTCCTCTGTGGCCCAGGCTGTGGCTTTTGTATTGAAAAAAAAAGTGTCTTAGGGAGCACAAAGGATTGCTGTTTCACAGTTAATGCCTTCTGATTTCCCCCCATCTCCATCTGTAAGATGGGGGAGCAACAGTAAGTTGCATTGTACAATTGATCTTGTTATTTTGTCCCAGGTCACTGGAGTGGGCTATAATGGGTTTGGAGAAGTCATGGTAGAAGGTGATATTGTTCATGGATTTAATAAACCATCTGTTAGCAGAATTGTTGAGGTAAGACCTTACATAGAAATTCCAATTTCTTCTGAAATATAGACACCTGTGTATTACATGAAAATTATTTCTCGTTTATAGGCTGGATGTGTGTGCAATGATGCTGTAATTCGGAACAACACTTTAATGGGAAAACCAACAGAAGGGGCTTTAATTGCACTTGCTATGAAGGTAGGTGTATTAATGTAAACAGTGCAACAGAATTATTATAGGTAAATAAAGACAGTTTTTAGTACATATTCCAAAGGAGTAGGTTGTTTGGATGTGGGTGGGTGTGTTATTAAAAATAAAAATTTCATGTGGCAATCCGTTAAAAGGAAAAAAATAATACTGTGAACTATGGACCAGTAAATGTATTGTAACATTGCAACTTTTGTTAGCTAGAGTCAATATAAGCTTAAGCAGTGCAGAAACACAGCAAGAGGTGTGTCATAATATACTGTATAGAGCACAACTGAATATAGAATCCAGTCAGCTGAATAAGAAATCTTTGTCATTCTGACTTGCTAGTGCTGTTTGTGAGTACATGTGACAAGTTGAATCATATAAAGAATTCTAAAGAGCATCTTTTATTTTTTATTGTGAGTTACGAATTTGTGGGATTTCTCAAGAAATTCCATAGTTCCAAAACATGCTAAAGAATTCCAAAAATTGTATGTTGTTCCCTTTTGTCTGTAGAACTCTGAAAGAAGGATATGTAATTTCTTCATTTATAATTTATCATAAAGTAAATAAATCAATGTTACATGAGTAATAAGAGTTTTAGCTTTTGAAATGCTTCCATAGCTAATGCAAATTCTTCAATAATACATTAATAACATATTTATTAACAGTTTTATAGCTTAGTCAAGTATTAATCTGTAATAAAGAAAAAAAGGTATGCCTTGTTTCTGTGTGTGGGCAATCCTGGAAAATGTACAGTGGATAGAATGAATGAAGTAGGTTGGAGACTTAATGTAGTGTGGTGAACTGGATCTGAATGTGGCAAGGGAGATGAAGTTCAATGTGTGCTCAGCCAAAGATGTAGAGAAGACAAACTGCAGCAAGTGGAGTGAAAATTTCTCTGGGTTCTCATACAGTTACAATGAAAGTGTGCATCTGACCCACTTTCAATTGCATTTCATTGGTAGGAGTTTGCTTTAACGAATTGTCAAGACTTGGCATGTTTATAATTGCTGACTTGCCTGGGAATACAACTGAGCTTATTGACAATTCTGAATAAGCCTGAGTATGATTGAATGCTCATCATGTCTTGCGTAAAAATATACTGTTTGTACTGTTTTAATGATTTCTTTAAAATGATACTTGGTTTAATTTGTAAACCTGAGTTCTGATTCTTGGAAGAAGGCAAGATAAAAATAGTAGTGGTGGTGATGTTGGTAGCGGCAACAGCAGCTAAATTTATATTTCTGTATCCTTAAAATTGTTTGCTACTTTGATTTGCAGTTGTACTCATGTTTTGAATCTATTTGTAGAAGTCTGAAATTCTGTAACAAGAATTGTTGCCAATGTTTGTATTTTACTTCTCCCACTGGAAATTTAAGAGTAGTAGTTCTCCATTCACGAGTTGGGCAGGCACCTTTGTACACGTCTACGTCAGAATCTTTCAGAGCAGCTTCTCTGTGCTAAAGGTTAGCAAAGTGTATCCCTCCAGGTGGTGCTGGACTCCAATTCTGTTCAGCCTTGACCATCACAACAGATGCAGGAGTTGTAGTTCAGCAATATCTGGAGAGACATACTTTGCCCACTCTTGTGTAGTTTCCAGAGTGCACATCCCTTAACACTCCATCACAGAAGTGTTTGGATTGACTCTATTATGACACTGGAAAAACATCTAAGATTTGGCAAAAGGAATGCTGTATCGACTCTTTTAGTAAGGCTGACTGAAGTTCTAAAGCATTCTAAGAAAATTAATGGAAAGGAAATTGTGAGCACACTTAAAAGCTAATTCATTTGAAACAAACTAAGTTTCAGAGTAAAGATAAGGTCTGCTGTGTAAAATGGAGGAATTGTATGGCACTATAAGAAGACAGGAGGATTGTCCAGACTAATATTCACCTGTGCACCTAGTAGATCTGCTGCAGCAGAGTCAATGAATCTGCTATTGATTTTATTGTCACTCTTCTTATAGTTGCTCCAGCTCAAATAAGAGATCTCAAATGAGAAGGAGAGACCTATCCCTTCAGAGCACCAGCAAAGCTCCTATTGAAGTCTGAGTAGTTGTGGGAGGAGTGTGCTAAAATTTAGAGTGAAGTCACTGCCCCTGTAGCAATGCATTCATTCCCTGCCCATGCATCTGGGAGGGATCTTTAGTACTCTGCAGTGAAGCAGTATCTTTAGGTTAGCCATGGTCCCTGTCAGAGAAACTGCCACTAACTTGTTTGTTGGGTATTACTCATATAAAGTAGGAATAAGCAAGTTGTCTTGCACTGTGTTGGCCACAAAAACAAAATGACTTAATATTGAGTATAAATACTCTGACTACAAAAGCCATGCATTGAATCAGCATGTGTTCTTTGTTTTCATAGATGGGTTTAGATGGAATTCAACAGGACTACATCAGAAAAGCAGAATATCCTTTCAGCTCTGAGCAAAAATGGATGGCAGTTAAATGTGTGCATAGAACGCAACAGGTATGACACTTTCTGAAATATTACTTCAGCAGTTTCCAGTATCTTGCTATATCTTACCATTTTAAGTGACATAGTTCTGTTTATGCAAAAATCTATTATAATTTCAAACAGAAGCTGCATTTGTAAGTATACTTAATTTAAAAGTATTTGCTCCACAGGATGAATACAGCTCTTCAGGGAAGGAGTGCACTTTGATTGCTTGGGTCTTAAAAATATGCTGCTAATCAGAATATCTTATAGATGTTTTAAAGATAATAGCCTTGTTGCAGAAATAACACAAATAAAATATTAATGCATAGAGTGAATGTTTTTTAACATCCTTTATTGTACTAGCCCATATTTTCAAGTATGGTTCATTAAGTTGATGCACTATTTTTGCAGACCATATGTATGTGTTGTGTGTATATTCACAAAATAATCAGGGAAATAACATTCAGACTTGTTTTTCCACCTGAGTGGGAATATTACGTGGTTTACACCATGAATTGTATGGGGTACAAGTTCATTTTTATTAGTCACCGAGTTGTATGTTGATCAAACATAAATATTGGCAAGCTAAAAAAAGGGGTTTCAACTTATATAATGACAGATTTGAGACAAAGGACAGGGCACCATATGCTAACGTATTTGTTCTTTTAGGACAAACCAGAAATTTGCTTCATGAAAGGTGCTTATGAAGAAGTGATTCGGTATTGTACAACATACAATAGCAAAGGGCATAGCTTACCTCTTAGCCAACAACAAAGAGATCTTTATCAACAAGAAAAAGCATCCATGGGCTCTGCAGGACTTAGAGGTAATACCATGTCCCAGTATCACTGCTACAGAAAAGACAGCCTTTAGAAAATCAAAACCTTACTGTGTTCATTGTAAGCAGCTCCAGATAAGCTGTGAACAGATCTTTTTTCATTTGTTCCAGTTTCTATGACTCATGTTGCTTTCCAATTGTATGGACAGTACAACTCTCAACTTTTCATGTTTTAAAAAGAGAACATTCATCTTAACTTCTTATATTATAGTATTAGATTTCTAAATTTCCAAAAATTGTTATCAGACAATATCAGAAAAGTAACTTGATATCAGAAAAATAACTTGATCAATCTGTGTTAAGGAGACTGTTCCCTCAAACCTGAAAGATAATGGGTTGGGGAAAAACTAAGTCAGTTATGCTTAGTTTCCATTGTATCAATGTGGATTATTAGTTATTACTTAAATCCTATTACTTTCAATAGGAACAAAACATAGCTAACATCTTTCTCACATCTACTCAGAAGTAAGACCCATTGACTGCAATGTGTCTCACCTTGAGAGTAGCCAGTTTATGTTTGCAACCTTAATATGGTTCTACCACAAGATTCAGAGAGCAATTGGGAATTCTTAAAATATAAGAGGAGAAGAGAATCTATACTACTATGCCCTTGCCACAGTCCCTCTATTGGAAAAATGCATTGTATTTCCTATCTGTTATACAGTCAATTACATCATGCTCAACTGACTGCATTCTATGAAAGTGACATTTGTTTATGGGAAGCCCTGTCCTTCCTGTGCAGTCATGTACAGAAGTATCTGTGAAGGCTACCATATTGCTGTGGGGAGCAGTGTGATAGATGTTTATTCTTCGTGGTCTCTGTGACTCACATAAATGGATCATCTGAGCCTGCACAGTGCAACATTCAGCACCTTCTAGAGCCTGAAGCCAGGGGTTTTGGTGGGAACCCCTTCCCTGTTCCCTGAGGGTGTATAGCCTTCTTCCCGCCCAAACCATTAGTTCTTTTTCTTCTGCCGCAACAGCAGTGTCTTAGAAGCCTTCTTCAGAGTTTTCATCTCTCCCGGCCTTGACTTCAGTTTCCACTCAGTTTGTCTCTGGTGTTTTGGTCTTTTCTCTTCGTTTTCCGGCTTCTTGGTCTGTCTTCAGCTTTTCTTCGGTTCTATCTTGGCTTTGTCAACAGTCTCTCTCTTCTGTTTGTGTGTTGGCCTACTGCTGTATGGCCTTCACAGCAGTATTCAAGCATTGCTGTTCCTGTGGCAGTGAAATACCCAACAAACATGGACACTCTAAGTGCTTCCTTTGCCTAGGAGAGAGGTATAATGTCAGGTCCTGTGCCCATTGCCAGCTGTTCATACCAAACTGGTAATCGAGTGGCAAGGCTCATGGCTCTCCTCTGGGAAAAAGTCTTTAAGTGTTACCAACTTGACCTCCTACGCCAGGCATTCTGCTTCTATGGCAGAGTCTTCCAGCTGCCCTCCAGCTCGGCACCACAGATCAGTATGGGCTGGTCAATCCCCTAGAGAAGAGCAGATGTCTCTGTCTACATCGAGATTGAGAAAAGCGCTTCCTTCAACCTCAGCCCACACTCACCGCTTCCCTCCATCTGAATTTCTAGCCTGTTGTCCCTGATACTGTCTGATGTGGACCATCCATTTCAGAAAGAATGCAAGTACAAGTCTTCCACTGTTTCACAGGGAGTGACTCCACTGCCTCCCAAGAAACACAAGAAGAAGACGTCTAAAGATCTTCCTGCTCGCTCTTCTCCTGTGTTATCACCTTGACACTGTAACCTACCTATCTGTTACTCTGATGAATTGACGTGGGTACAATAACAACATCCATCCAGGAACCACTGTTCGTTGGACCATCCAGCCTCAAGTCGGGTATTCCCACAGAAGCTTTGTATGTCGGTGGCCAGTAGAGGTTCTTCTCCTGTATCTGAAGGCCCAATTCCATCTCCAGATGTTACTGAGGTGCAAGTGGCCTCAGATGGTGAAATTGTTGAATCTGCCCCCGCAGTCTGGAATATCACCTGCTGAAAGGTCTCAACATCTTCTCCTCAGGTCCATCGGGATGTCTCTCCATCCCTACCACCTCAACAGAGTTCAGAATGGACATTGATATCATTTCAATGGGAGGGGTTGCTAATACGCCAGAGGACAGGATCAAAATTCAAAATGACCTGGATAGATTGGACAGCTAGGCCGAGGCTAACAAAATGAAATTCAACAGAGAGAAGTGTAAGGTCCTACACTTAGGTAGAAAAAACGGAATACAGAAATATAGGATGGGGGACACGTGGCTGGATAGCAGTATATGTGAAAGGGATCTAGGAGTCTTCATAGACCACAAGCTTCATAGACCACAAGCTGAACATGAGTCAGCAGTGTGATGTGGCAGCCAAGAAGGCCAATGCAATTCTCGGCTGCATCAATAGGAGTATGGTGTCTAGATCGAGGGAGGTACTGGTACCACTCTACTCTGCTTTGGCTAGACCTCATCTTGAATATTGTGTCCAGTTCTGGGCACCCCAATTCAAGAAGGATATTGACAAGCTGGAGCAAGTCCAGAGGAGGGCGACCAAAATGATGAGAGGCCTGGAAGCCATGCCCTATGAGGATAGACTTAGAGAGCTGGGTATGTTTAGTCTGCAGAAGAGAAGGTTAAGAGGGGACATGATAGCCATGTTTAAATATTTGAAGGGATGCCATGTAGAGGAAGGAGAGGGCTTGTTTTCTGCTGCTCCAGAGACCAGGACAAGGAGCAATGGATTCAAGCTGCAGGAAAGGAGATTCCACCTGAATCTCAGGAAGAACTTCCTGACAGTCAGGGCTGTCCGGCAGTGGAATGTGCTGCCTTGGAGTGTAGTGGAGGCTCCTTCCTTGGAAGTTTTTAAGCAGAGGCTGGATGGCCATCTGTCGGGAGTGCTTTGAGGGTGTTCCTGCATGGCAGGGGGTTGGACTGGATGGTCCCGGGGGTCTCTTCCAACTCTACATTTCTATGATTCTGTGATTCAACATCACCAATCCTCTCCTTCATCTAAACATCATCAACCCTCTTTAGATCACTGATCACTTCTTCTAGGAGTTCCAGATCCTACAGCCGCTTGCCTTGTTTGGATTGGAGATACTGTGTGACCCACCAGTACCAATCCTCTTACAGGGGCAGGGTTCCTGCCAAAACACCTGGTTTTAGGCTCTAGAAGGTTCCGAATGTCACGCTGTGCAGGTACAGATGACCCATTTGTGTGAGATCACAGATGACCACTCAAAAAATCACAGTTACAGGCAAGCAGCTTGTTCATTTAGGTAAATAGTTATTGCAAAGATTGACAAGGACTAGCTATATCATTCTGATCTTTCAAATGTGTTACAAAGGTGAAAGTAAGCTCTTTCTTCATCTTGTTTATTTCAAAGTTCTGGCCTTAGCCTCTGGTCCTGAGCTTGGACAGCTGACCTTTCTGGGTCTAGTAGGAATAATTGATCCTCCAAGAACTGGTGTGAAAGAAGCTGTGACGGCACTTATTGCTTCAGGAGTGGCAGTAAAAATGATTACTGGAGATTCACAGGAGACTGCTGTTGCCATTGGTATGTCTTTTTTCACTCTGTGAAATGCTAAATTAGTAATTGCAGTGCTAATAAAACTTTGAAAAATTAGATCTTTCCACAGATTGTGTAATGAAGGCTAAAATTGAAAGAGCCATCAGAGCAATTCCATGATTTCAAGGGGTTTTTTCAGTCTTGTTTGCCAAAAAAGCAGCTCACAGCAGATAGCAAACTGCTTCTAAAATGGAGGGCATGTTTTAACATAGATCATCAGAAACACTCAAAGTATAGCCAGAAGTCTCAGTGAACTAGTGCAAGTCCTTTGCGTGACTCAGAACAGCAAACTGGATTTTGTGTTGTTTTGAAAGATTTTATTCATAAGTTTAAGAAACAGAATAAAGGTTGTTTCATGCTTCTGGACTGAAACTATTACAAAGATAGTTTATTTTTCCTTTTGTGTGCTGCACACTCAACAGTAATTAATATAATTTTGATATGTCCTCTGGCAATACCTGACCTCTTGCTTTACTAAAATAAAATGTCACTTTTTGCTTAGAGGGAAGAGAACATGGCTATGGTGGGTGACTTTGGGACAAACACATTGATGGTAGCATTCAAAGAGGCTTCTAGTTTCTACTGGGTGTACCTGTCCCTTCAGTATTACCTTGTCTCCACTGAAGCCTCAAGGTTGCTTGTGGCTCTTACTTTGTCACACTTGGAGGCTGTTACAGAAAAGTTGAAATCAATAGACTGTGTTTGAATCTAATTTCCACAACTAAGGAGACTACAGTTGGAAAGGAAACTGAAAGTCCCTTTAAACTCTGCATGTAATAAGAGCATTCAGCAATCATAGGACAACAAAGTAGAAAGAACCTTCATGGTAAGTTAATTCCTTTTGCGAAGTAGTAGGTGCAGTTTCTGCTCTTTTTTCATGCTTCTGCTACCATGTAACAATGAATATATAGTACAGATACTAACTTAAATTGCTGGTGAAACTGCCAAAGAATATTTAAAATTACAATCATATAGACTGAACTTTCTAGAGGGCGAAACATTGGCATCTGTACAGTTGCTGTATGTAGTCTTGTGCAGCTTTTCATTGCAGTTTTACTATGTCTAGTATTTGTCGGCGTATAAGACGCACCAGCGTTTAAGACACCCTCTATTTTAAAATGTTATTTTCTGGGGGAGAAAACTAGGTTTTAAAAAAAAAATAGCGTGGCTTCTCCTGTCCCCCCTCCCCTCCATTTTGCAGAGAGGGAACTCCACAGGCAGGGAAAGTTCCTAGAATCTTTCTTTCCCCTCTCATGCCTTTCCATTTTGCAGGGGAAGGAGGGAGCTCTAGAGGCTGGGAAAGAAAGTTCCTAGGAGCCTTCTCCTCCTTCCCTTTCCCCTCCAATTTGCAGGGGAAGGGAAAGGAAGGAGCTCCGGAAGGGCAAGAAGAAAGCTGCACAGACTTTCTTTTCCCTTCTCCAGAGCTACCTTTTTTCCCTTCCCATACAAAATGGAAGGGAAAGGGGGAGTGGGGAAGCCTTGTGCGAAGGTTCCTTTCCTCCTCTGGAGCTTCGCCTCCTTTTCCAGTGCATTTTGCCTCTCTGCTGAAAACTTGTATGATGGCGAAATGCATAGGGAAAAGGGTTGCTTTTTGCCAGCGTATGAGACCCACTGGCATATAAGATACACTCTTTTTTTTAGTGTTATTTTTTGAGAAGAAACGTGTGTCTTATATGTTGGCAAATACAGTAAGTTACAGTCTAGAATGTTTAATTGTACATACTCTTCTTTGGATGTGCTCCATTGTATTCCTCCACAGAAACTGCTAGGCAAAGTAACCTTTTTTTCTTTTCTTCTTTTCTAGCTAGTCGTTTGGGATTATATTCCAAAAATTCTCAGTCAATCTCTGGTGAAGAAATAGACACACTGGATATACAACAGCTTTCACAAATAGCACCTAAGGTTAGTTTTAAATTGAGTTGAAGTGATTAAGTGGAAAGAGCTGTGGAGTTAACTATGCTATAAGGTTTTAGTACTAAATAATTACTTTGAGACACTTACTAAGGTGCTCTGAATAAATATGAATAATGTCGAATGCATCTCATTGTGGATCTTTATTAATTTGTAATATCTTATAAAGAATACCATGGGCTTCTGGTCTGGTTATGTGGGCGTTGTCATTCTTGAGAACCTTTCTAGAATTTCCCTATGACTTTTTAACATTTTGGCAGAAGTTATGGGAGAAATTTTGTATCAGGGTGAGGAGCCCATGGCCCTCTAGACATTGAGTTGTAAATTCCATCATTCCCTAACATCAGATAGTAGAGTGGAAGCCCAACACTGTCTGAAGTATCCTTGCTTTTGGTTGTACTCAGATCAAATATGCAAGAGTTGCATGTTCTTGTTCAGCTTTAAATCTCAGTATCACAACATTACATTTTGATTAGTTAACTTAAAAACTGCATTTGGCAAAACTGTGCTAGTGGGAATAATACATTGTGTTAATTTTAGCATCAAAGAGCTTCTTTGGCAGCCCACCTCATGAAAGTAATAGGATGTGGGAGCCAAGCCTCTTCCTGTACAGACTAAGATCTTAAGTAATCTAAAAGAAGTGAAGATCATAGAAATAGAAGGTGAATGGACCTTTAGATTTGAGGGCGTTGACAGATTCCAGACCTTCCCATTGCAGCCAGTCCTAATTGCTGCAATGTCTAGTGAGAGAAAAGAAATGGGAGAATAGGGATGCCAAATTCTACTAGTGTGGAGAATGAGAACAGGAAAGGGATTGCCAGGGCATGGAGTGGAGGATCCCTATTATCTGAGTTTTTTCTCAGTTCTCTTGTTGCTTTTCTTAATCAGAAAACACTAGGATGCTTATAATTAAGAAACACGACTTCTCAATTTTTAAGACCTACTGTTTCTGTGTTCCAGGTAGCAGTGTTTTACAGAGCCAGTCCCAGACATAAGCTGAAGATTGTTAAGGTAGGTGTGTTTGTTTTTAGAAATATCAGAACATGCAGTAACTATTGTTACAAGAATTTTTAATGGTAACAATCCAACATTCAGATGAAATTAATTAAGCTTGTTCAAAAGGAATCTGCCAGTAATCCTAAGTGACAGAGTACATTTAAACTCAAAGGAACAGGTGTATTTGGAGTGCTGCTTTTGAGTTAAATCACACAGAACCCTATAATAAGCTAGTGTGAAGCATGGATACACTTATTTTAAAATAACACAGTTAAATGGAGAAGGAAAATTAGAAAAAGAGGAACATCTGTTCTGAACTACTATGAGAAACATGGAATAGAACCATGAAGCATGATTCAAAAATGTTTATCTGAAAAGATTTTTACAGGTATATTTTTTTTGATAGAGAGCTTACCAATGAAGTCTTTCATTTTGACTGGAAAGACAAATAATGAACTTTAGTTATGAAATGTCATGAATGTTTATTGTAAAATGTTAGGAATAAAATTTTGTGATGGCAGTTGACAGGTTAACTATATTTTTCCCCTTCAGTCACTACAAAATAATGGCGCAGTAGTTGCTATGACTGGAGATGGAGTGAATGATGCTGTAGCACTGAAGGCTGCAGATATTGGAGTAGCAATGGGGCAGACTGGCACTGATGTTTGTAAAGAAGCAGCTGATATGATCTTAGTGGATGATGACTTCCAGACAATAATGTAAGTTTGCTTTACTTTCCCAATTTATATGTTGTCTCACAGTTGTGTTCCTAGTATGACTGTTGTTTTGTTTAGAATATGTATTTGCCATGTCATTGAACATTCAGAACCCCACCAGTCTCTGGAGCTGTAATTCACAGTCATTTTAGTAGATGTATGTTATGAAAATGCTGTTTAAAGGTAGTACTTACATTTTTTGTCTCAGTTATTTGTACTGTTGTACTGTTTGTTGCCTATAAGAATGAAAGGATAATAGGTAACGGGCACAAATATTTCTCTGTGAATCAGATCTGAAAAGTTTGTGTTCATAAACACTTTCAGTTATTACAGGACAGTAGTGTTCCTACATGCACAACTTATGGAGTAATAAATGACAGCTTACCCTGTTTCTTTAACATACTGAAACTCTCACTGCATGAGCCATTCAATTTTAATATTTTACTGAAATATAACTAAATGATACTTGGATTTTTTGAGTCCTGTAGTTAAATGCGGCCGCTTGTAACACCATTTATATTATGCTCTCTATTCAGAAATGCTGGTAAAACTGAAACTATGGTCTTAATGTCCAATTGCTTTTACAATTGAGAGAACTGAATAAGGAGCATATCTGAGGGAGAAGAAGTGTGTGTTTATTTTGAATTTCTATAATAAAACACCTTAGTTAGACTATCTTAAAACAGGGGTGACATCTGTTTGGTTTGATTTTTAAAGTCTTTAAGTTAAAAATGCAAATAAGCCATATACACATGTGTAAAATAGCATAAAGCACCTAATTTTATTTTAGAATCAACTCTTCCTTAATTATTAAATTCACTCAGAATTTCCTATTTATTCTTAATAAATTTTCCCCACTCCTACTTATTTTTAAATTTCTGCAAATAAGTCTTAAATATACTTAATTAATCTGAATTAAAATATGATACTGACTTTTTTGTGAACTTTTTAAAGTGTAATACAGTGAAGGTGGGTGGAGAAAAAAATGACAAAGAAAAAAAGAGGATCAACATTAAATATGAGTGTGGGCTTGGCATAAACATTAATATAAGCTGACCATATGTCAGAAAAATACATTTTCTATGAGCTGACAACTGTAAAATATACAAAAACAGTGAGCCTTTTAGGATGGTGAATGATTGTCTTTCCAACATTTTGCTATAGTTTAGCAACAGTGAGAACATGCAGAATCACCACTGTGTTGTCCATCAATTAAATACCAAGTTGCAGCATATAATTTAACAATACATGTGTGTCCACTAGTGTTGAAGATTGTTCTAATAGAAAAAATAGAAAAGAAATTTTAGATAATTGATGCTAGGGTAGTATTCCATTGGAGATGTTGACTGTGATATTAACTACTGACATTGAGCTAAACCAATTTTCATATTGATTGTCCCATTGACTGTTCTGTGTTTGTTTCTTTTCCCTTTTGAAGGTAGCATATTTAGTAGTTAAGTGGCTGAATTTTAGCAGCAAAACATGATGTCAGCCTTTTAAAAAATAAAATTCCTGAGATCCTCTGCAAGCTGCTCTTTGTCCACTCCCGCTATATTAGATATATTTCAGGATGCCATCCAATCATTATGCCTTTTTCTCTTTATGAATTTTCTCTTTGTCTTGCTTGTTATGTTTCAGGTCTGCTATTGAAGAGGGTAAAGGAATTTATAATAACATTAAAAATTTCGTTAGATTTCAACTTAGCACGTAAGTTCTGCAGCACAGTGTCAGAAGCTTCCTGTTATGAAGTTTGTTTGATTGATTAACTGCACCGACTTTTGTTTGATTAATTCAAATGCAAATGAACCTGGCAGTTTCTAAAATGGCACACTGTCTACCATATAGACAGAATTGCATAGGCTTTCTTGGCCATAATTCCAGTAGTAACAACAAATTAATTGTCACATCTATGATGGTTAGATCAGAAATGGCATCTAACTGGTTGAAGATGACAGAGCAAAGTATCTTATTCTTTACCACCCAAAATAATGGAAATTAGATTATTGTATCTTGCTAAAAGTTTCAGGAGACATGAGAAGAGATTAAAATAGTTTGGGTAGCTTTTAGTAGAAAAGTGTTCCCTGCCTCTTAAGGCACCAGTTTTCAAGCACTGTGATAGAATAGCTGTACAAGAAGCTGAGGTCTTGAAAGATCAAATCTTTAGTGTAGACAGATGTCAGGCTTGCAGGATCTGGTTTTTTTTTTTTTTAAGAACCTGGAACTCTAAATTGTACCAGCCAAAACTCAGTGCCAAAGGCTTAAGATTTAGAATTAAATAATCCACACTTAGTGCTTGGAGCTCACAATTCTTCCCCCATCTCCTCTTGTCTACCCCAAGCTTTTAAGTTAGGAGAGTAGTAAGCTTGCTGTTATTAAAACGACTAGCCCAAGACTGCACCATAATAAACTTGTACAGTGTGGCAACATTTTTTTTTTTGGTTGCTGTTGCTTTTGCTGTGAATATGATAACTATACCTCTGGCAGTTTAATACTCAGGGTAGTTTGTGCTTTCAAAAAGTGAGAGTGCTACAAGGCCATTTACCAAAAATTGCTCTGACTTCTTTCTATAGAAGCCTCTTCAGTCAGCTATGAAAGGTATATGGAACCTCCATATAGGAAGGTAGTTTACTTCTGAACACCTAATTTTTTTTAAAAAAAAAAATTGGGACAATACCAAAGTGTCTCAAAATAATGAGAAAAATTTTGAGTTATCCATTAGGCTATATTCATCACGCTATATCAAGAATGGGAAATCTCAGGACGTGAGGCTGAATCTTGCCACACTCCAGCCTTCGTTGTTGTGTGCCTTCAAGTTGTTTCTGACTTAGGACCCACCCTGTCACAGGGTTTTCTTGGCAAGATATGTTTATAGGGGGGTTGCCTTTGCCTTCTTGAAGAATCAATCCAGTTAAAACTTTAAGGCATGAATTTAAAACAATGGAAGGAACGTAAAACTCTTACTTCATCCATAATACATCCATTTATTTTTAGATGGCTTTTAGGAGTTTTAAGAGTATTTTAATATTTTTTTAAAAATATTTTATCTTTGTTTTGTTTTAGTTGTTTGTTATTTGTTCATCACCCTTCTGGTTGGGAGGCAGTACTATCTATATATAGATACACATTTTAAAGACAAGTGGGAAAGCCATAGCTTCGTGCCCTGCTGCTCGCAACTTTTCAGAAACATCTAACTGTTGCTATTTTTCACCCATTACAATCTGATTGCCCCTTCTGCTGAATTGTTTTTAATACAAACTCTGAGTATGTGTGCTGTTCTTGGGTGACGGTGTGGATTATTAATATATATCTGTATCCATACAACTCCTTTTCTGCATTTTGACAGTGGGGAACTGACCTCAGGTTAGTCTTTTAAAATTTGACAGGGTTTTGGGGGGAAAAAGTACTTATATGCAGGCACATTAATCTTTTAAAGAATTTTTTTAGCAGTCATATCACAAATGAGGCAATATTTGTTATAAGATGAAAATTGGAGTCAGTAAAAGATATTAGGTGTGAGTATTTCAAAGATATCTCTTCGGGAAAAACCAACTAAATATTTAGGTTAAGTAAATTCAGAATGACAACAGGTTCTAGCCATGTGTATTGCTCTTTCAGAGGCACTTTTGGTGTGCTCTGTAACCTAAACTCCTGAATTGTACTGATTAGTTAATATCTCTTACCAGGTAGGCAAAACAGCCATTGATTCATTTTAACAGCAAAGATTACTGTGAGGTTTGATTTGCTAAGCTACGCTAAATATTAATCTCTGATTTTATTGTATGGCATAACATCCCCACTAACCTGCATGATCTGTTTAAAATAATTGTACTGCTATCATGTATGACATTTACCTGCTACTGAGATGGTTGTGTGTCTTACCTTGCTTGAAATACATATCCACAAATCTCCTAAAAGAAAAATAACAACAAGAATGTGCTATGCTCACAGGTATGTAAAACAACTTTTTTTCAACAGGAGTATAGCTGCATTGACATTAATCTCATTGGCTACATTAATGAACTTTCCTAATCCTCTCAATGCCATGCAGATCTTATGGATCAACATTATCATGGACGGACCTCCAGCTCAAAGGTAACACTTCTTTAAAAACTTGTAACATGAGGAAATAGCTAATGCAAACAAAATAAATAATATTCTACACTGCATTCTGCTTTGTAGTTAATTCATTTTAGAAAGTAGTTAAAATACATTGTTAGATACTTAGATTTTTCTTGTGCAATATGATTCAGCTTTTGTCCTTTTTGTTCATTCTTTGTGTGTATAGCCCATATAGAAGATGGTTGTGTCTTATTTATTCAGCATTCTTCCTCTGTAAAGTGATTTGTTGACCCTTTTAATATTCACCACTCCATTCTTGTAAGGGGACATTCTCATATCTATCTTCCCCACTATGTGCAACTGAGCAAAATGTTTCATTATAAATAAACTGCCAAACATTTTTTCATGTCATTAAATGCTCAGGGGAACAGTTTTTGAAAAATTGAAGTAGTGAATGTTCTGTGTGTATCAGTCTTCTTATTAATTTGTTCATTCTAAATGTCTTAACACATATGTGGGCAACTTCCTGAGGTCCAGGGTCTCTGCACACATAGTGTGCCCCAGTACCCTCTTTGCATTTTTTTCATGGTAAAAAGCCCCCTTGTACTTCCTAACGTATGTAATGTGCACAGTTTGACCATATTTTCATTCTCTCTCATGCACCCCAGAACCTTTTGTAAGAAAAAGCATCCCTGGACATCAGCTGGGGAGGGGGTGGTATGGCAAAATTGTCCCCATGCCCTCTAGAGCAGGGATGGGCAACTGCAAAAAGAGGCAGGTTCCCACTCTTGACAGCCCCACCAGCATACCCATTTGGTATCACATCAATCTGGTTTCATTTTTGGCTGATTTGGGACGTATTGTGGAAGGGGTGGGTTTTTTTCCTAGTATGGAAGAAGTCGCGGGAAGTCAAACTGCTTCATTTTCTAGCATTTTAAAGCCCTTTGGGAGGGGATTATAGGCAATGGAATCATTAGTAAAATAGGAGGCATTGGGGGAATGCGATGAAGTTCTGAGGGTGTGGCTATTTGAAATGCTGGTGCAGCCTGGAAGCAGGTTACTGGGTTGCACCTCAGAAGAGAAACCCACCCCAGTAGTGTTTGCAGTAGAGTTTGTGGCTAAAAGAAAAAGTTATATAAAGCCAAGAGGTATGGTTATTCCTTCAGTGAGAACCTAGCAAGGAGCTAGGGATTAAAGTCCCTCAGTCAGCCAGAGAGTGTGGCTGTGTTGAGAGGTTTAATTCTCAGTGGAAGCCTTGTGAGGGGCAGAAGAGTAACTGATCCTTAGTAGAATCTGGTCAGAGAGTGTGACCTAGGTTGGGGGTTGAGGCTTTGGTGGGAATCTAACCAAGGGCTGTTTTTTGTACTTGTGCTTTATATGAAAGTCTAAAGATGTAATTGAACTATCTGGAAAGTGCACTGAGGAAGTTTATCAACCTTGAGCTGCATTTGAAATCTGAAATGCTACTTTATTCTTATTGTTATCTTACTAAATGTTACAGTTTATTTTTGTGAATACTAACTTGGCTGAGTTGTATACAGTATATGAAGTGACAGAGAACACACTATACCATGAAATGATTAAGGGGTTATAAACAAACATTAAAACCTTCACCCTTTTACACAAAGGTGATGTTATAAGTGGGGAGGAAGAGCTGTGTGGTAAAGACTGGATGCCTTATCAGATTGGGAATCACCACACCAATATGTGAGAAGTAAGGGCCTGTCACAGGGAGCTTCAGGGACTGCAAAACAGGGTTGTGTGGGCTATTTTTTTCCATACCATCCCATTCAAGAGGATGTGTGGGGACTGTTGGGGTTCTGGAGATGATGTATGGGATACCTTCTTAATCACATACAACAAAAATCAACTTAGTGTAGTTTATAATGCTTTTAAGGGATATGTTTGCATTGAACAAAAAAGTGGGGATGTCTTCACACACAGTAAGAAATGCTAGGGAGATGATAATATACCACCAAAAGTGATTGTATGGGGCTTTGAATCTTAAGACCCAAGTATAGCATCCTAATGTATTACATACACAGTGTTCATTTTTAATGTATGTACACTGAGAATAGATTGTCACAGTAGCACATTTATTCTCAAAAGGTGAATGGGGATCGTCACAATGGAAAGGTTATGCTCAAAAAGTGAATGGGAATGTAACCTATGTGTCATTGGATATTTCCCTAGCAGAGTAAGTCAGCATGATAAAGGAGTGATCCCCAGGCTTACTTGGGATGCAACTGAAGATATAACTCCTTCATTTTGAATCTGAAAATAATTAGCAACTTGGGCTACAAGTTCCAAAGAACTTAATAAAAGCCCAATAAATGACAAGAGCTTGCTTTTCAAGAAGTTGAGGTTGATACAGCTTTCTAGAAATGCTAATAGGATCTTACAGGTCATTCTGCGAAAGTACATTTAGTACTTATGAACAGTATTTGACATCAATGTAGAGTTGTGCATCAGATAGTATAAAAGTAATGTTAACATAAGACCATTTATTTGTATTTTGCGTGAAAAAAATTAGATTGCTTTACCATCTCATTTTTTCTGAATTCCTGCTTTCTAATCTAGGAAGTCTTTGTCAGGGCCTTGTTAATTTTAAAATGTAAAAATGCTAGGTTTTTGTTCATTTGTCAAGACATTGTCCAGAAATGGTTGCACTTAACATTTTGTTGCTTACTTTTTTGTATCAAAATTGTTTATGATGAATTTTGATGATAATTATAGAGGATGTATTGTATTTTTTAAAAAAAGTATAACCCAAGATTAGTTGTATAGATGTATAGGACAAATTTTATCACATTGGATTCCAACAAGAGATTATGTAATGTTTGGGTTCTACCAGCAAACATAGACATGTGTTGAGGTTGTGTCTCAGGCACTTCTCTGTAGTGATTTTATACTGCATAAATTAATCAAAACTTTAAAAAAAAAATTGCCTTCTTATTTTTAGCCTTGGAGTTGAGCCTGTAGATAAAGATGTTATCCGGAAGCCTCCAAGAAATGTCAAGGACAGCATTTTAACCAGAAATCTAATTGTCAAAATACTAGTTTCATCTATAATTATTGTATGTGGAACATTGTTTGTCTTCTGGAGAGAGGTATGACAAATATGCATCTATTTTTAAGTGTGCATGCAATGCTGAATAAACATTTTGAAATTCTTAATTTTTCAGTGTATGACTAGAATAAACCTATGATTTTGTTACAGTTTTAATTTGTGGAATAAGATTGGCCTCTCCCAGTCTCCTAGTACCTTTGACACAAACATTTTAATGCAGATTCTGCTTTAGATGACAATAAAATGTCATGTTAAAGTCATATTTAGCACGTTTCAGCTTGTAGTAAAGGTCTGCGATAAAGACAGGCTGCAAATTGGTTTAGTAAAATCTTTGCTATATTTTCCAGTTCTTTTTATTTTTGAATTCTAAACTGCTTCTTGTGGGAAGCATGTTATAATTTTTCTTCTTTTATAGGCTTGCATGTGTCCCATTCAAAGGCATATGAAGAAGCAGAACGTTCACTGTTAGCATAATTCTTTTGGCATTCAAAGGCCATTTGTCTTTTAAACTTTTTATCACTAAGTAGAGAAACATGCAATCATCAAACCAGCTTGGAAATATCCAGAAAGTTGATACTACACCCTGTCAGATTGTGGTCTAAAACAAAGGTCTTATGAATATCAGAAGAGGTGACATACTGAAGCATATAAAATCAGAAAATAATCTAAATGAAAATGGTTTTGATGTACAGATGAAAGAACAGCGCACTCTCTCTGTGTTGGATGTAAAATATACCAGGCATCTACCAATCTTAGCTCAGACATATAGTTCTTAATCATAGCATAAAGCACAGAATTTAGTCTACAGGTGGGAGAATTCCTGTCTAAATTTGGATCAAGGATATTGTTAAAATCTCCCTCAGATATCACATAACTGTAGATAATTATGGGCAAGTTAATTAAACATTTATCAAAGACAATGGACAAATTCAAATTTTGACCAAATAAATTGATGAAAGCAATTGACACATTTGAAATTTTAATGTATATGACAGAAAATGGCTATGTGTACACTATTTTTGAATCATTGAAAGTGGAGCATTCTTGTGAATAATTTCTCTTGCCTTTGCAGTATCACCATTTATATAAACCTCTCTACCTAATGTTTACAAGGTGATCTTTATCAGACCTCAGAAGATGGGTCTCATGTAGAAAGATAATATCCACTTAAAATTTCTGAAGCTTAGCAAAAAGCTGTTTGTTTTGTTAAAGGCCTTTAGGTCCCTAACATTCCTTCTAATGAAATTGACAGGCATACTAAATTACAGCAAAGATTCATAGGAAAGAAAAAAAGAGCCTGTCTGAATACATATTTGATGCATTCAAATTGGATTGAAAATGGGAAAAAAGAAAACAATAAATAGAAAAAAAGAGCATACAAAACCCCCTCCACAAAAACTGTAGTTCTGCTAGGCAAGACAGTGGGGTCCTCACTGCATCTCACATTTGTCATCTGTTATAGGCAGAAACTATCACTCTGCTAAAAGTCTGGAAAATTATCATTAAGCAGCATTTCCATGACCCAAGATTATTCACAGGCAAGCGGGATAGGAAATAATACAGTAATATACAGGATACATATGTAATTGTCTTCATCTATTTAAAACACCAAGGCTGCTGAAAGTTATCACACTCTCAGCCCCAGAAAACCCCATGATAGAGTTGCCTTAGGGTCGCTGTAAGTTGAAAATGACTTGAAGGCACATAGCAACAACAACAAAAAATTATTCATAAATGCTAGCATTCCTCTTGAGCCAAAGTTGAAAAAGTGCCTTCAGAGAAGGTATAAAAGTCCATGTAGAAAATGAGGTTGTGCAAATGCTGTTGAGACACCTTGGGAAACCATGTACAGTGTAAGGACAGTATAAAATATAAATCTATACATCTAGTTAACTATATGAAATTTTGAAGGTATGCTTTGAGGGGGGCAGGAAAAAAATTTAAAGTATTGAAAATGAGCTTTGGTTTCTAGGTGCCAGCATATATTAAATCTCTTGGTTTCTCTTGGCAGCTGCGAGACAATGTCATAACACCTCGAGATACAACAATGACCTTCACTTGCTTTGTATTTTTTGATATGTTCAATGCTTTGAGTTCCAGATCTCAGGTATGTGACCTGGATTTTAAACATATGATGTATAATTGTGAAACGTTCAGACATCCTCTGCACATTTTCAAAGTTTAATAGAAGATGAAGTAACTTTAAAAAAATGCCTGATTGAAATAGTTTTACTTATCACTATTTACTACTATTTACTACATTTACTAATCACTTATATACTCCAGTATTATAATCTCTTGTTAACCTCTGATTTGAAATTGTTCATCATAATAGCACAGTTTTTCTTTTTAAACTTCCAGACTAAATCTGTGTTTGAGATTGGACTCTGCAGCAACAAAATGTTCTGTTATGCAGTCCTTGGGTCTATAATGGGACAACTATTAGTAATCTACTTCCCTCCTCTTCAAAAGGTTTTCCAGACAGAGAGTCTAAGCATATTAGGTAAGGAGTATTTTCCTTTTTTTAGGCTGGATTTTGGTGAATAAATAATGTTAGAAATTTCCATTATTTTATAGGTCAATTGTGTTTGTAAACCTTCCACAAATAGATGAAATTTATATGCTTCTCAAATATGAACTATTATTTGCTATTGTAAAAATTGATGGGGAATGGGCATAGCAGTTAAAGCAAAACACACACACACACACACACACAAACAAACAATGAAGAACCTAACGGCACATTAAAAACAAGCAGATTATTTTGAGATAAGATTTGTGGATTGGACTGCTTTTCTAGGCAATTTCTTGATTTTTCTTCTTTCTCAAACCATAATTTCACAACCTTTGTTCCCATTGGGAATTTGGGTCCCGCTCATGTTTTCAGTGGGGTTTATGATCAGGGCACTGTCTCAGAGTCTATACTGCTCATGTTCCCACTGAGGAAGGCAAAGAGAATATCTTTCCCCTTCATCTTGGTTAGGAGACAACAGCAAGAATTTCCCTTCTGGGAATGTCAGCAGAATGGGGGAGAGGGGAAATGGCCGTGTTATCCAATCTGAAAACAGGAAGGGGATTTTTTGTGGAGAGAAAGACATGGAGCCCCATAACCTATTGCATGAAGAGAGACAGGGCTGGAATGATGTTACATGTGATTGGGGACATATTCCCTCCCTCCCCATGATGGTCAATTTGGGCCCTGGAACCAATCCAGGTAACCACCACTGCTTCAGATTCTGTTCAGCAGTGTTAACCAGTTCCTGATAATTCTTCAGTTCTGGATTGCTTTGAAAACTCAAGACAACAGAAATGTTAGGCAGTGCCCACAAGGCACATTAATATGAAAAACAAATTTGCTTGAGAGACAGTTGAAGTTTATCAGTATTTGAAAGCTATGAAACAGTTGTGTAATCCACATAACGATGGTGCAATGTTAACTTTCTAAAATAGTTCAGTAAAGATCAAAACTGATCGGTAGGACAACATGTAAACTTTCAGGGGGAAAAAGGGGCACAGAATTCAAAGTTGACAAAATTAGGATTTAACACTGGTCTTAGTCTATTCAGAGGCAATTCTGTACCAATTGTATATATTTTCAATGTCCTTTTTTTTTTTTACAAGAGAACTTTTTTTTCATTTTTAGATTTACTGTTTCTTCTGGGCCTCACCTCTTCTGTGTGTATAATAGCAGAGATTATAAAGAAGGTTGAAAAAAGCAGGGAGAAGACCCAGAAACATGTCAGATCATCATCTTTACCGTCTTTTCTTGATGTATGATGCACATTGCATTCTTTGTGTTTTCAACACTAGAAACTGCTGTTTATGTAGGAGGAACATGAGAAGATAAAGGGCTTTTGACAAGTCCTCCTTTTCACTGATGGATGATGAACATTGGCAATTTTAAAGACTATTTAATTCTCAACTTCCAGCTGGGAGATTAATAATATTATGCAACTTTGGTAATATTTTTCCTCAAAGACAACTTTTACTTTTTCAGACTGAATGGAGATTTCTAAGTGTGAGAGGTCACCTTAAGAAAATGTCAGAAGTTAGGCCCACTTTTTTGCTCTTAAGAGATATGTGTATAGAAACATGTATTAGATAAAATATTTTAGTTTTTATTTTTTAAAAAGCCTTCTAGGGTGGTGGTGGTGGGACTGTACTATTAAATATGTGAGGCATTCCAGTTGGTTTAGAGTGAGTTGCAAGAGGTGCCATATTTCAGCTCCTATATTTATTTGCATTACATTTCCCTGCAATGTGTACCTTGTGCTACCCTTTTTTAATCTTAGGTTCTTTGCACAGGATGTGACCACTGTCAAATCACTTGTCTTTTCTTTCTTTTTGTGATTGAAAAGCCTATATTGCAATTTTGAAGTAAATGTCTGCTTTTCTTAAAATGTGTGACTGTGTACCTTAATATTTTAAATGATGCTGGGTCACAAGTTGTAAAACGATTTCCCCCTCCCTTTTTTTTTCATTTTTCACAATGATTCTAGATCTCTTATTAGTCCAACATTAACAACCTCCTGCTTTTCTAAACCATAACTGTCCCCAGCCTTGCAACACAATAACTTTTTTCTATTGGCGTCATGCTAAAGAGGGCCTTTGTGTGTCTTTCTGCATTCAACAGTATGAATTCCAGACAAGCCACATCACAACATCAGAATTCTTCCAGAAGCAACTGAACCTTTACTTTGTCAAAGTCTTCAGGATCACACTGGGTTTTCTTTCTTTTATTAAAAAAAAATCCTTTGAAAGAGTCAAGATATTTAAACCTATCACAAAGATACAGGAAAGCTAATGGAACTTTCTTTTATATGCATTATTTACTTGAAAGAGCTTCCTATATACCTTTTCGTATGTTACACAAATGGAAGAACTTACTGTGGGGGAAAAGAGATGGAACTTATTCATTGGCATTTGTGATACATCAAAACTTCAGTCATTAGTATAAAGGTCAGATATTGTCTTGCAGTTTCTTCTCACTTGATATGAAAAACTAACATCACATTCTATGTTAACAGCAGGATTTCTTTCTCCACTTTTTTGTTCCACATTTTCCTTTATCCACCCAGAAGACCTCCAGATGACTGGAGGCTTGTCCAGAGAGTTAAAAGTAGAGTGATCATTGTCAAGAAGAAATTCACAGTCTTCCTCATATGTGAATATTCAGGACTATGTTTTTTCTCAAGTACAATGCTCTGATATCCCAGGCTGTTCCAAGTGTTAAGGGCTACATTTTTTCATCCTAAATGGAATTTCTTGATTTCCAGTTGCTAATCTGACAAACAGTTTTAGTACATTAATTGTCTTGCAATCAGTATTTCTAATTGGTATGATACAATTATGGCCCTTTCATTTTGACGACTGCTGGTATAGGTTTAGACATCCTGTTCAATTAAAAAAAGAGAACCATGTGAGGGTTTCTTCAGATGGCTCACAATACAGAATTAGTGCCTTATAATAAAAAAGTTAACATTAAAAAGGGATAAATACTCAATATTCAACAAGAAATGTAGCTCAGAATGAGAGGGACCTAGCCCTGTAATATATAAGCTCCAAACCTTTTCCATTCTTTAGAGAATAAACTGCACAATTTTAACATGTCTTACAGAATTGCATATTTGCATCAATTGCAATTGATTTTATCTTCTGATTTTTGTCAGGTATGGTTGGAATTCCACCTATAAGGGCAGGTGTACCTGAGGTTTGATAGCTGCACTGTTGTCTTTAGTTCTCCACCATCAATGTTGCAAATCTATTGTTACTACTGCATGAAGGCACATTTTCAGCCAGCACTTGGTCATTAGGGTGTTTGTTCTTTCTCCTGTGGTCTTTGGACTTCTTTTTCTGGAAGAAGCCTGCTGGTGTTACATCTTTCACAATATGCACCATATTGCAATAAAGCTGGTACATCCTCGGAGATGCACTGAGTAAATCCTCTGGTGTGGATGCTAACTTAAGTTCATGATACAATTTGTGCACTAGGGTCCCATTGTAAAGCCTGCCAAAGATATGAAGGAACATTTATTAACTTCCTATACATCTAGCAGAATATAGTACTATTGGTGAGGAAATTCATATATATGTGTCAGATAAACTTTAAATATGGGTATTAATCATAAGACATATTCTTGAATGAGATAGCATATATATTCCATTATAAGTTGATCTCATGGATAAATTGAGGGGTGGCTTTAGGCACAAAATTATAGAATCCGCTGTGACTCATAGACAAGTTGAGGATAAAGCTTATGGGCATGTGACATGTTCCTCAGAAGCAGAGTTATTGACTTCAATGTACCCATATCACTTTTTGGACAGTGCTTTGTGATTTTCCGCTTCTGGGAAGCAGTTACTGATTCCCATGTGCAAACCCAAACCCACTGGGTGACCTTGAGTAAATCCCCCTCTCTCATCCTCTGAGGAAGGCAAAGACAGACCCTCCGCCCCAAATAAATCTTGCCAAGAAAACCCTGTGATAGGTTTGCCCTAGGGTCGCCATGAGTCAGAAATGACTTGAAGGCCCACAACAACAGTAATTTAAGAGCATGCAAAAAAGAGAAATTATAGGCTCCATTTTCTCTATCAAAAAAAAAAAAAAAGAGAGAGAGAGAGAGAGATTTAGAGACATGGAGCCAACTACAGAGAAACTGCCTGGCCTTCCCTTCCCTTCTCCAAGAAAACCCTTTTACTAAGGAGGAAGTGCAACATGGGACTTCCTGGAACCTTTAAGTCCCACTGCTCCATTCTATCAAATTCTAGGATTTGTATTTTGATGAATTACCTAGCATTCTCCCTGTTAGAGAGCTCAGGTCTATTCCCGTCTACTGGAACTTTCTAGCGGAGAATTGTAAGTACCTTACCAAACCACAAATCTTAGAATGGAGCTATGGCAGTTAAAGTGGGATCAAACTGATATAATTTTGCAGTGTGGATAAACCAGAGAAAGAGAATGCTATGGACTGTTTGCTCCTTGACCTCTCCCGCAATCATTGGTGGGCAGTTAAGTGATTTCACACAGTAGATTTATTGGTCACACCAGACATCCCCCGCACCTGTTTAGATGCTGTAATAGGTACTACTCCTTTCTTAAGTTCAAAAGGGAGGCAGCTCCTATTCTTCTCCTGAGAGTGATTCTGCACTTCTGCCCCAAAATCTCGCTCTGAAGGCACTCCTGCTTTGCACCAGCTACTTTTCCTTCAAAAATAAAAACATTTGTGTTGCTCCCAATGAATTACAAAACAGTGTTAGGTAGAACTTCTACCTGATCCCTAAAATGAAAGGGGCAAAGAAACAGGCGTTTTCCTGTCCTCTCATCCAGTAGTTCTCACACTTTGTCCATCCAGGTGGATTGCACTTTGACTCTCAGATGTCCCAGCCAGCTTTGCCAATAGTTAGGAATCTGGAGACTGAAGTCCAAAACATCTGGAAGACCCAAAGCTTCGAACTGCTGCAAAATCCTTCTATGTCAAACCTAAAATGAGGGTCATGAGCAAAGTTAGGAGAAAAAAAAGTAGTCACAACATCCACAAAAACAAAATAAAACACCTTTCAAGGTTGATGAATACTGTTAATGGCTTGCTAACAGCAGTGAGCTTTTGAATTCTCCCAGAACTTTTTCTCAGGTATATGAGAGTCCCAAAGTGAAGGGACAGGGATGAGACCTGAAGCCTCAAAATTCAAGCAAGAGGGAAGTATTTTCTCATCTCCGTCCTCCTCCTGTTTACATTTGTGCATCTCGCTCCTCTGTCCTTCCTGGTTTGGAGCACCCAAGAGGCAGCGGGGGCACCACCCCTTGCTGAGCCACACAGACTTCCATGCCCTCCTCACCTAGGCTAAGGTGCTTCCTGAGAGGAGAGGACCACATAGAAGAGCTGGTTCCATGGTGGTAGTGAAGAAGAGGGACAATCAGCCAAAGGGAAGGAGACTGGACCCTCCACACCACCATCCATATATCACAGGAAAGGTACTAAAAGCCAGCCAAGGAGGCTCACACTCTGGCTAGCAGTCATTTTTCTAGAAAGTCATTTTGGTATAACCCTCCTTTCACCTGGTGTGGTCTGCTTCCCCATGCACATAGCTTGGGACTGGCCTCAACTCCAATGGAAGCAAAAGTAACCCATGGATAAGTCAACCCAGGTTTTCAAGGTTAATTATTTTGGCTAAAATTTCTTGACTTACAGTCAAATATATATGATACTTCAGTTTGCCTCATTTTATTTTTAATCTAATTTGGGATCTAAGTTTCTTATAGTCACTTATAGTCCCACAGAAAGGAAAATTGAGTATGGGCAAAAGTACAGTTGGTCTCAGTTGCCACAGGGGAACTGGGAAAGACAGGATAAACCTAAGAGAAGTAAGAATCCACAGAATACTACCAAAAGGGAAAAAAAGACGAATATTCACTGTCCTGTTTGACCCGCAGCCATTGTTGTTCTTGATATGTCACCACAAGGAACAGTGAAAACCAGCACAATAGAAAATTCAGCTGAAAAGTGTCTGCGTCTAAGTTAGATGGCCTGAATTATGCTGGAGTCAACCCTATATCCACCATTATGCTACTCCCTTCCCTTGGTTGGTTCCCTTGGCTTTGAGATAGGTGGTGGAAACTGTCACTTGCATAAGAGTGACAGTGTCAGATCTATGTAGGGCAGAGAAGTAAAGCACTTCTCATTTGAACAACTTGTACACATGTTCAGTGTTAACCCAAGAAACTACAGAGCTTCCAGGAACGACTTGAAAAGAAAGAGAATTCACCAGGGAAGTATGACAACTGGTCACCCGTATATGGGAAAGAGGAACTGGGCTCATATGTGGAGGGCACGTAGGAAAACAAGGAGAGCCCACAGGGTCAGCACTTATCATTACTGTAGCACTTAGCCTAATCCAGCCTAATCACTTCCAGTATTTGCCTCAATCTCTTATTGAAAAGATTTAGCTCTATATACAGCAATTGTGGGTCTCACCACTACAGTAATATGACAAAAGTAATCCTGTTAATGGCAGACTGTTCTCTGCTCCCCCCTCTTTTTTTTTTTTTAAAAAAGAGGAACCTACAAGGTGGATTATAATGGGTATGTACAGCACAGCTGCCAAACGTAATTCAGGGAGTTAAGTATACTTCCGTCCCGTTGAAATTCATGGGATTTTGGATTGCATTTTGTCATGCAGACAGATTCTATGTATCTTCTCCTCAGATATTAGACCCACTAACTTCAGTGGGCTCTACTCCTGAGGGTGCATATATCTGTGGGCTTAGCAGTACTTACCGTGTAAGATCTGGCTCAGAGACAGGACAACAAAGCAGCTGGTTGAGATACAATCCCATTTGAAGACAGCACTGCCACTGGCAAAAAATGTGTGCAGCATCCAACTCCAATGGTCCCTTTTGTGATTTCTTTTCTTTCCATTTCAAGAACTGGTCATATATAATTTTATTGACTTCAGTGTGTGGAACCTCTGGATCTACATGAGAATAACAACCATAATTTAAAAAAAAAAAACACCTTCTCTGAATGCGTTAGAATATTGGTTCTTAACTTCTTCTTTACCAGGGACCCCCTTTAAATATCTTTTATTGCTGTGGACCCCCAAGACTTAACTCAAGATTTAAAACCCTAAAGTGCATCAAATATTTATTTAAAATTGCTCATCAAGGGTCTTCAAATTGGGAAAGAAGGGAGAAGTAAATAAATGCACAGTTCTCTAAGAGGTACTGGAAGGAGAGGGAAGCTTTTTTTTTCTCTGCTTCTTTCTGCCAGTTTAAGGATGGAGTGGACTGAACTGCAAGACACAGGCCCAATTGGCCTGCCGGCCAGCCAGAATTGTCCCCTATCTCTCTCCTCCTCCCATCTTTTGCAGCCATACAGTCTACTGGAAACACTCTAGTCCCCCCCTCCCCATTTTTTTTTTTTTTTGCCTTCCTCACCAGGAGAAGACAGGCAAAAGAAGTCGGGGGGGGGGAGGGAAGGCAGAAAAAAAAGGAGCGGGGTTGAAATGATAAAAGGAGGATTGAAGCAACCTCTCTATAAAAGACCCTGAGTATGCCTCCTCACTTCCATTTATAAGTGTATGCACTTTCATCTGATTTGAGTGGTGGCTTATTCTGCGAACTTCCAGTGTCTTGCCAGGGGGTGACAACTGCTGCAGCAGCACCTTGTCTTGTCATCTGGCCCACCCCTGAGTGGGATTCTTGACACAGCATAGCAGCCGACTCTGAAAAAGGATAGGAGGGTGGTTCCTATCCTGTTGCCACTTCATTGTGGGAGAGGAGATGGGCTGAGAAACCTACAAGCTGTTCACAGACCCCCTGTGAGAGCACTGTGGGCCCCCGGGGCTCCGTGGACCTCAATATTTTAAGGAAGAATGTGTGTGAAAACATGTCTAAATAATTAGAGCATATTCCTCTCTCCCAAATAGTAAGTACAACTTAGTAACCCTACTAAGATACTTATTACCTTGTGGGGAGGGAGAATATAAGATTATTTCATTAAGCATCTTTCATTAAACATTTATTAATGAAGTTTTGCTAATCAGGCGTATACAATATAAAAGAAAAAAACCCAAATTCATCTATGGCTTAGTTTCATTTTAAGGTATGTCACGAATGCTTATAAAACCTGACCCCCAAACCCATCAAGTCATGAGTGGAGAACATTTGGCTGTTCAGATGTTGGTGAACTACTGCTCCCATCATGCTTCATCACTGGCCAGGCTGATTAGGGATGATGGAAATTGGAGTTTAGCAGCATCTGGTTCTCCAGCTCTCCTTTAAAGCAGAATAGTACTAGTCAACAAATAAAATGGGGAATCTTTATGTGTACATTTAAGTACAGAAACTGAGGAAATAATCCCTGACAAGTTCAAGTCTAAAAACAGGGTCAAAATTGACCCTCTCTGAACCTACCTGAACTATGTACTGTCTTGTCTAATTCACCAAATACTATTCCAAGGAGTAAAGCCTTCATGTGCTGCAACTTCACTTTGGGTTCTGCGTGGCGTATCCAGTAACAGGTTATAGCCACAGGGAGTTGCAGGAGACATGGAATTGCTTCAAGGCTGCTTGCTGTCACTCCTAATGTCTCTAGCAAAAATAGTAGGCGGTCTGTTAAGGGAACCTGTAAATCAAGACATTGCAAAGCCTTTGTGAGGAGACTTGACTGCAGTAGTAATACAAACTAGATGTTAACTGCAACCAAAACGAGTCATACTATTTGTACATAATAAGCCTAGTTCTCTCCACATCACAGTCCCCTTGGCATGCTTTTAGAAAAATCTGATTTTAGACAAATGAGCTTAATTTTTTCCCTTTTAATCTGCCTATTACTTTAAAGCTCTTTCCATTAAAAGCCACATTTCCCAATGGCATATATTGCTTTATTATCTATGTAACTTCTATAAGCAAATTTAAGTAGTCAATGACAATCACTCCCCCCTCCCTCCTTTTTATACATCATGTCCTATCAATTTTTTTTCCTGTGATACATTTTTCTAAGAATTATGATACGTGGGTCAGCAGTCCTGTGGAAGTAGAGATGAAATATGTTCCTAAATCAGTGACAAGGGATTGCTGGACTACAACTCCCATTACCTCTCATCTGTGGCAATGCTGGCTAGGTTTATTAGAAATTTTCTAGAAATTTTGCAGCTGTGATAGCTAGAAATGTGTAATCCTAAGTCCCTGGGAAAGTGTCTCAAGCCAGGGGGTTATAGGATAGATAGACCTCTCCTTCAAGGGACAAAATAATCCAAGACAGATCCCACAAGAGATCTTCAAGGGTGAAGAGAGACTGATACCTAAGCTCTGATGCTCTCTGCCAACTCATCTGGGAATCTCCAAGGCCCTTGCCTCTCTGATGTCAGTAGAGGCAAAACAGGAGTACATTGGGAGGTGTATTGTGGGAAGATTGGAAAGGATCTGTAGAATCCAAATTCCTCCTGTTCTTCAGACATATTCCTAACATGAGGGATGAAGGCCAGATCAACAATATATGCACATAATTTTCCTCTTAGTGGCTGAAATGGGGGAAAATACTTAAAAGGAACAACAATTAAGAGGAGAGGAGGAAAGTGCTGCTCTTCCTTCCCCTCCAAGTGAATCTTTGCATGAGATGGTTCATCTACTTTGGGTTTCCTACCTGCAGCAAATAGGATAGTTCTGCCCATCTGACAGCCTGTAGCAGTCAGATTCTGTGCTCCAGTCTCACATGTCACCTTTTCTGTACAGAAGTATGTGCACCATAATGTATCCTCCTGAAATGTCTGCTTCACACACATAATTTTAACCATTTACCTGATTTAATGTAGTCAGAGAATAGTGATCATCCCCAAATCTTCCAGGCGATACTGCTGCTTGAACAAATGATTTCTTGAGTGCCTTTTGAATCCTGTCAAATTCACGGAAAATAGGAGTAGATGAACTGGACTCTTTGCTCAGGGAAGAACTGATGGGTCCCTCTGAAGGGTTGCAAAGTAATCCATAGATAACTTGTCGAACTGGCAGAGCTATAGCATGAGCACTAGGCCTTTGCATATTTTCCACCTGAACATGAAGAATTGTTCTTTTTAACACCAGGGCATCACTAATGAATGGTGCCAAAAGGCCTTTAGCTAAAGCAGTAAGGATCCAATCAGGTAATTCTAATTTCTTTGCTTCCTCAGATTCATAAACTCCATTCTGAAAAAAATCTTTGAGATTAACATCAGAGGGTTGATATTCTTCCATGAAAGCAGCAAGAAGCTGTCTTGTTTCCTCTTCTTCATGCTTTTTCAGATACTTCAGTATATTTTCTATTGCCTCAGCAGGATCAGCAAAACGAGACAGCCAGTTCAGCAGCCCCTGAATGCGGATGTGCTTTCTTCCCTTCTGCCTGGAGCTTCCAACAGGAAGGTGTACCTTGCTAAAGAACATTTCTATAGCTGGCAGATTAATGTAATCATTGCCATTCATTACTGCAAAAAGAGGTAGGAGGGTTTTATTCATGTTGCTGAAATGGTTACAAAATTTCTCTAATGAGAAGCACCTTGCTGGGATGTAGCAGTCTTGCAAGCTTTTGCCTCTGCAAAGGTTTCTCCACTGAAAGTAATTCAGAGGACAATAGCCTGCTTTCAGGTCAAATATGCAGAAGTCACTATCTAATGTTAACACTGGGCAATTCAAGTGATTGGCTAATGACACAATGTCCCTGTCTGCTTCTGAAAAAGACTGGACAAAAGGGACTTGTAATTTAGTCAAGATCTGTTTGAAGACCTCTCTGATGAGCAAAGGCAATACACTCCCACCACCACCGCAAGAGAGTGAATATGCTGCTTGGATCTTCTCCCGAGCTCTTTCTTTTAAGGTCGTAAACTTTTTGTCAGATACATCACATCCTCCGTCTAGCACAACGTAAGGTCGTATGTTGCACATCGTCAGAGTTTCAAAAAACTGATGTACAACATCTGTGAAAGAATCATAATCCCCACCATGCCGGACATCCAGATTTGAGTCAAAGTAGAGGCGATGGTACAGGTTATTTCCATCGATTACTACATCTGTGTTCCTCAACTGCAGGTCGACAAAGAACTCCCTGTGTTCCCCTACATAGCTCATAAAACCCTGGATGCCCATACTGCTGAACAAAAAGTCTGTGTTAAACAAAAAGACAAAAATTAATATGCAACATGCAATAAGATACACAAACACCACCACTAAAGGAACAACAAGCAGAAAATATGACTTTTCTCCCTTTTTACTAGTCCATAGAGTGTATTCAGTTCAAAATATGTTCAAAGTAATTGCAGCTGGTGCAATTTGCAACCGGTTGATGAAATCAGGATGACTCAGGAATGAAGTTATCCTTATCTGATTGGTTAAAATGTAATATTTGGAAGGTATTTATTTAAAAAATGTCTAGTGATATGTTTTAACTTTGACTTCTTCTGAAATAAAGTTGCATCACATAGGAACACACTCAGGCTGAAAAGCAACCCACCTTCTTCCTCCAAAGTTACTGAGGCCACAATTGCTGACAGAGAAAGTTTCTGATAAATTATACTCTCTCAAACTAGATCAGAAGAGTGGAACATGCAGCCTTCTAGAAGATGGGGTCTTATTTCTCATCACCTCTAATCAAAATTTTTAATTAATGTTGAAAATGTTAGGAGCAGAGTTTGGCAAAACTCCCAGAATCTTACAGATACGTAGGACTATGAATGGTAGCTTAACCCACCTGTGAAGTGCCAGGTTGGGAAGGATTTTTTGTGTTGTACTTAGATCCTTTTATGGTAAACCTTACATCCTTTAATGTTAAACCTTTAGATGCCATTTAGATGCTTCATGCTTTGGTTACTTGGCAAGTTCTACTAGAGGAAAGTAGGTCTTTGCAAGCTGAGTATATGTATATACATATAGAGGTGTGTGTGTGTGTGTGTGTGTGTGTGTATCGCCAAGTTTTGTTGGAGATTCTAGGAACTGGAGTCCAAAAAGTAATGTCTATGCTTGGGCTGGGAGCTGTAATCCAGCAACATCTATAAAGGTCACAGGTTTGTCATCACTGGGCTACAAGTCCAGTTGCTGCCACAAGCAGGCACCATGAGTAGCAACGGATTCCACTAAGTTCAGGAACTATTGGCTATGCTTCCCAGTATGCCCAGATGTATTAGACCACAAGTGTAGCAAACACAAACTTCCTGTATTATCTTGCCCTTGTAAGTTTGAAAGAAAGAGCACAGACAAAGAATAGAGTCTCAAAACAGACCCACATCACACTGACTCATATTCTGGGGGGTTCTGAGCCCCAAATGCAATTGATTCAAAGGTGATGCCCATAAAAATCCAGACTCCAGCCTGACCCCCCCCGACTTAAATTCAGTCTACCATTAACTGTTTTTTTAAAAAAATGTTGAATATCTTCAAAAATCAACATATGTAGTGAAATCATGATTTTGGAATGATACCTAGAAACACAAATATAATCAACATACTGTACCCTACGGCTCTGTTGTCAGGCTAAAATTGAAGGAGGTAAAAGAAATACGCATAAGCTGTTGCCACTTTCAACATTTTCCAAGAAGAAACATTGTTTATTTAAAATTCTGCAGGTATTTAACAAGAAGAAGTAAGCACTGTTGAGTTCAGCGATGCTTGCTCCTAAGGCTCTACGGACAGTGACGCTACCATATTCACTCATGCATTCAGTCATTTTATTTCATCCTTAAATGAACTGGCAGAATGTGGTAAAAATGACGGCCTCGAAAATCCTGATCTTTGATGGAATTTTGAACATTTATTAGGACTGAGAAGAATGGTTTCCTACACACATCTATTAGACTGTTAAAGTCACTACTGGCAACATCATTCTTTCCCAATTGCCTTTGGCGGCGGATACTGGAAGGTGGCAGGAAAGTGTCGGAGAACTGAAGCCGTTTCTGCACGAGACTGTTATAGCGCTATTATTCCACTTTCAACATCCTATGGAATCCTGGGGTTTGCAGTTTTTGGGAGGGGCCAGGCGGCCCCTCCCAAAAACTGCAAACCCCAGGATTCCATAGGATGTTGAAAGTGGAATAATAGCGCTATAACAGTCTCGTGCGGAAATCACCCGAGACAGCAGCCTTCAGCAGACAGTTGGGTTTAAGCAAAGGGAGGCCATGTTGTTCACTGCCTCAGACGGCAAAGTATCTTGGGCCAGCCCTATGTGAGTTTCTCACTGGAGAGATTAAATGCTTCATCCTGGGACACACCCATTCCTTCAGGCGCTTGTTTCAGAAGGGTGCTGTATCCTTCTTTTTATTTCTCCCTCCCCCGTCCCCCAAAAAGTGTTCCTCCTTGCTGTTAACAGCTGCAGTCTGAACAGAACGTCATTGGCTTTTCCGGTTGGACGACGCAGCGAGAGACCGCTGTACCTGTCAGACTTCGGCCTGCTGGGGAAAAGCACGGAAAACCCGACCAGTTCCTCTCCCACATATCGCAGGGGCGGCTTCCGCTCGAGCAAGAGGAAAAGACCGAGACGGAGAAGGGCCATCTCTTCGCTCCGGGTCCCGCTTGGACTAATCAGACCGAGGAGTGGCGACCAAACTCCGCTCCAACCCCCCAACGTACCTGTATGAGTCCAGAGAACGGCTGTCACTCGCACGCGCCCCCCGCCCTCGCCGTAGACGTCACGGACACGCTCATCCCGGGAGTGGGCGGGGCAAAGCGGCGACCCTATCGGTGACGTCACAGGCGCCCGCCCATCTTCTCTCCTCTCGGCTTCTCTCCAGCCTCCCTCGTGCGGAAGGGTATCTTCCCGTCATGCAGAGCGGCGTATCCTGGCAACAGGAGCCAAACACGGGAGAGGCGGGTGGGAGGGAGTCCAGCGGAGCGGAGGAGAGAAGGAAGGGAAGGGAGAGGGAGAAGAAGGGCGGCTCTATATACTTAATAGGGGCTACCAGGTGGCTGAGGGGGGCAAATCCCCCTCCTCTTCTTAAGTATTGCACTCTTCTGTTCTTCTTTCTTTTATATAACGGTCAAGTGGATGCGCAAGGTAAATAAACAACCTCTCCTTCTTATGCCCCCCCCATCATTTTTTGTCTCTTCATAGTCCATGGATGGCTGGTTGATTTTAAAAACAACACGTTGCGATATTTTTTTAATGGACTTTCTTTCTCTTGTTGCTTTATCATTGAGTCCCTTGAGACGGATTCTGAGCCACGTCCGTGGTCGTCGTAATGAAAGCGAGTGGTGGGCGGTTTATTTATTTATTTATTAACTTAGCGTGTCTACCCGGCATTGCCTGGGATTTTATTTTCTCCTAGGTAATACTTGTTGGAAAGATTTGAGATCCTGTGTCTCTAATTCCCCAAACTGTCTTGTCCAGTACCTGTAACTTTTCCCCATCTTCCCCAAGCCAGTCTGTATTCAGAGTTATCAACATAGTTGGATTCCTGAATGAATACACTGCCCTCCTCCTCCCTACTGCTAGGCCTCATCTCCATAGGAACCGGCCTTTTCGAGACAGACATAGTTGACAGACTGAACCTGAGTCAGCAGTGTGATGTTGGCAGCCAAGAAAGCCAATGCAATTCTTGGTTGCATCAATAGGAATATGGTGTCTAGCTCGAGGGAGGTAATGGTACTAGAATCATAGAATCATAGAAATGTAGAGTTGGAAGAGACCCCCGGGGCCATCCAGTCCAACCCCCTGCCATGCAGGAACACCCTCAAAGCACTCCCGACAGATGGCCATCCAGCCTCTGCTTAAAAACCTCCAAGGAAGGAGACTCCACTACACTCCGAGGCAGCAGATTCCACTGCTGGACAGCCCTGACTGTCAGGAAGTTGTTTCTGAGGTTCAGGTGGAATCTCCTTTCCTGCAGCTTGAATCCATTGCTCCTTGTCCTGGTCTCTGGAGCAGCAGAAAACAAGCCCTCTCCCTCCTCTACGTGGCATCCCTTCAAATATTTAAACATGGCTATCATGTCCCCTCTTAACCTCTTCTTCTGCAGACTCTATTCTGTATTGGTTAGGCCTTCTTTGGAATACTGTGTCCAGTTCTGGGCATCTCAATTAAAGAAGGAGATCAACAAGCTGGAGTGTGTCCAGAGGAGGGCGACCAAAATGGTGAGAGGCCTGGAAGCCATGCCCTATGAGGATAGACTTAGAGAGCTGGGTATGTTTAGTCTGCAGAAGAGAAGGTTAAGAGGGGACATGATAGCCATGTTTAAATATTTGAAGGGATGTCATGTTGAGGAGGGGGTGGGCTTGTTTTCTGCTGCTCCAGGGACTAGGAGAAGGAGCAATGAATTCAAGCTGCAGGAAAGGAGATTCCACCTGAACCTCAGGAAGAATTTCCTGACGGTCAGAGCTGTTTGGCAGTGGAATCTGCTGTCATGGAGTGTGGTGGAGTCTCCTTCTTTGGAGGTTTTTAAGCGGAGGCTGGATGGCCATCTGTTGGGAATGCTTTGATGTGTGTTGCTGCGTAGCAGGGGGTTGGATTGGATGGCCCCTGGTGTCTTTTCCAACTCTATAATTCTATGACTGAGGCCCAAGAGATCTCTGACTGAGAATTCTAAAGGTTCCTCCCTAAACTGTAAGCCCCAGGATTCCATAGAATCTTTACAGGCAGCCAATCATATGAGGTCTTCGGCTGCCTGACACAGACAAACCAACTTACTTTGACTTTTATATGTTAGTAGATTAGTCTTCTATAACGGGCTTGTAGTCCAAAGCAACTGGCGGACTAGAGCTTTTTCACTCCCGATATAGAAGATTGTGGTCCTGTGTATGGAGACCTGTTTGCCTCAATTCAATTCCTAACCAAGTCCCTTGGCAAGTCACCCTCTTATGAAATTCTCCGATGAATTCTGGCATGTTTAAGTATTTCTCTGCATCTTTACTTCTTGAACATGTGCACATTGAATACATCTGTCAGGCTAGCCTGATCTGTTTTAAAAAAATAGTATTGGCAAAATGCTACCTGAGTTTTTGTTTTTTTTTTGTTTTGTTTTTTGCTAACAGTCCCTTGAGATAATTCCCTACAGACATTCTTCCCTAGTGATTGTTGCCTTTTCCTGTTAGATTGTAAGTCTATGGATTCAGGGGCTGTTTTTAAAAATAATAATACTAATAATTAACAGTTATGGCACTAAGAAAGTGATAATTATTTGAGTGTTGAACTGTGACCCTGAAGACAAGGGTGTGAATCCCTGTTTGGCCATGGGAACCCACTGGGTGGCCTTGGGCAAGTCACACTCTCTCAGCCTCAGAGTAAGGTAAAGGCAAACCCCCTCTGAACAAATCTTCCTAGGAATTCCTCATGATGGGTTCACATTAGAGTCACTATAAATTGAAGATGACTTGAGGGTACACAGCAACAACAACAACAACAACATGGCACAGATATTGATGATTATTTGTTATTACTATATCGGTGTAGTTAAAACTACAGAATGCCCATTCATAAGAAATCTGTAAGCAAGCTGAGCAATGATGGGCAGAAAACATTCTTGCATGAAATTGGCATGCCTCTAATGATGATGAATCTATGTGAATAACAAATGCTCACAACAAATGTTGAGTACATGGTTACTGCATAGACACACATTGATCAGCCTTATTCTGTGTGTCTATAAAACAACCATTTAGGTAGTTCAATACAGTAGTATCATCTTCTATGTTGTAGGTATTAGTAGTTACATAAAATTCTCCTGTCTTTTTACAGCAAAAAAATTAAAACAAGGAGATTGAAAGATATCAGCAAGTCTTTTCGTTTTCCAGTTTTTTGTGTGGCTTTGTGCTTGGCTTTGTAAGGCAGACTGAGAATTGTAGAAACAGAAGTTATCATAGCTGGCAGGCTCAGCATAATACTTCTATTTTACAATTGTTTTTGTTATCTTCTTTTCTTGTAGGAGGTCATGGAATTAGAAAGACGCTTGTATTCTGAATCATTTAAATGTTTTCTTTTGGAAGCCAAGATTACAGTTCATTCATTCTATTGTGAATGTCATTTTTAGTAATTAGAAGATTGGCTGCACTTCATTAGAAAAGCACAGTGCCAAGTACAAATCTTTGGCACAGGATGTGTCAGTACTTCAGCAGCTGGTTGTCAGAACACACTTTCACACACACTGTGTTATTGTCACAGATTACAGATTCATAGGTCTCATTGAAGCTTGGGAACAGTTTGATTAAGAAAGCGATTATTTAAGCATAGACATTTTGCACCTTTAAAATGAGCCTGGTTTGTTTAACAAACAACATAATCTTACAAATAATTTATTCTGTAATAATTGAATCACAACAGCCCAGCACCATCAAAGCAGTGTGGTTGTTGACCCCCAGAGTTGTATGCAATCTTGTATAAATAAGGCTTAGGTGCCTTATTAAGGTGAATTTCTGTCATTAAAATATTGATGCTATTTGTTAAATACAATGTACAGTCCAACAAAATATGTGAGAAGTTTCAAGATAAATCAAAATTCAGTGTTATTTACACAAATTTAGCTGAACACAGGATTGCAGCCAAAAAGACTCAGTCTGTCTCACACAGATGTTGGTGAAGTAAAGCTGCTGAGGTGTTACAAGACAGTTGTGCACTTGGGATTTTTCATTTGTGTCATCAGCTCAGATTTTGTGTCTTTTAAAGGATCTAATTCATTGTTTAAAAGGAGTATGGCATATTGGTGAATAGCATGAAATTGGACAGAGTAAAGAATAACAGAAGCCAAAAGTGGCTTGTTGAGCAAGATTTGGTCTACACAGATATGCTAAGTAACAAAATATTAAGTTATGAGTAGAAAAGAAAACCAAAGAAAGAGGAGAAAGGATGAATTGGGAGATGAATGGCAAGAAAATAAGAATAAAAGGAAGAATTTATATATAAGTAAATAAGCTAGGGAGAGGACTGCTTGATATACTAGAGTTTGCTGGTGCAAACTGTGTTGAAGAAGAATGTGATTGTTTGAGTGGGGTAGGATAGACGGTAAGAGCATCTTAAGAAATTAAAGAATGAACTATATATTCCATTTGGTCAACTACAAGAGAAAATTAGGCATGACTGAAAGGAGCATGTCCCAATCTCCACTAGCATGCTGCAAGTTTTAAGTTGTTCTTTTGCTGCTTTTGCTGTTTTTATTACCAGTTTTTCTAAACAGATTTTCTTTCCACTATAGTCTCATAGCAGAGTTCAATTTAAAACAAATGAATACTTAGTAAAATCACTAGAATAAAATAAACAAATTATGCTTCCCCCCCTTGCTTACAGGTGACTGGTTTGAATGTTGCTTCACAATAGAAGAGTCCTTAATTCTACAAACTCAGTACAAATAGGAAGCTAATTTCGCTATATGAAGTCATGCTGAGGTTCCAAGAAGTTAAGCCTGGTACTCCCCTAACATCTGTTTCTACTGGCTCAACAACATTGATTGCAGGACGATACTCTATTCAGCAAAAACTTGGATCTGGAAGCTTTGGAACTATCTATGTGGTTTCTGATAAAAAAGCAAAAGGAGGAGAAGAATTGTGAGTGCCATGTAGTGTGAACTGGCTGCTTTTTTAAAAAAAACAGATTATATTCTCATTGTTGGTTTTTAAGTATTGTTGTCTTCAAATATAAATGGTGAAACCTAAAGGAGTAAAATTTGTCTCCATCCAATATCTGGCTTGTTGTAACTGATATTAAGTGTGTGGAGAATTAAAAATGATTTTGAATGTTATATTCTTTACAGTCCAGTTCTGGACATGTCTTTTCAGACACATCTGCTCAGAAATGAGCCCCAGATGAGTGTACATGCATTTTTTTTGCCATATTTCCTCTTTATTCCCTCACTTTTTGTGTACATATGTAAGAAGCAATGCAGGCTGATGGAGTCCTTTAAAAAGAGATATGATACTTATGCAGCAAAAGTATGCAATAGGTTTTTAATGAAATTGAGAACAGTTACTTTGAAACTGAGTGTGTATACTTGAATGTAAAAGCGTGGGAACTGTCTACTTTATTTCTGACAGGAAAGTACTATGAGGAGTGACTATTTTTTTTACACATTTTTAATTTTTAAAAACATATACATTTGTTACAGAGGGAAAACAGTGTTTTGATTAGTATGCTTACCTCTGGTACACAAGCAAGCTGGTATACCAGTTTGTAGCTTGTAGACTGAGGAAATTAGCATTGCCAAATAAGGAGGGGTTGATGGGGCTAAGGCATGGCAATTTATATGACCTTCCAAACTCCTACTTGTGGGGTGACAGTGCTAGATTACAGATACAGAACTAGCTCAGTCCAGGAGCTACAGCTGTGTGTATGTGAGTGTATGCCTTCAAGTCATCTGTTGACTTGTGGCACCCCATGAATTTCATAGAGTTTTCTTAAGCAAGGAATACTCAGAGGTTGTTTTGCCAGTTTCTTCTTCTGAAATACAGCCTCCAGAAGTTGATATTCATTGATGGTTTCCCATCCAAGTACTAACCAGAGCTGATCCTGCTTAGCTTCCATGATCAGACAGGATCTGGTGCCTTTAGGGTATTTAGACAAGGTGCGGCTATAGCAAGGTATAAATACCTGATGCAGAGGTGATAAATTTAATACACTGGTACTTAATATATTGAAATTTGTTGTTGCTGTGTGCCTTCAAATCATTTCTGACTTACAGTGACCCAAATGCAAACCTATCATGGAGTTTTCTTGGCAGAATTTGTTCAGAAGGTGTTTGCCCTTTCTTTCCTTTGAGGCCAGGAGAGTGTGACTTGCCCAAGTGTAACCAGTGGGTTTCCGTGTTCGAGCAGGGATTCAAACTCTGGTCTCCCTGTGTCCTAGTCCAACTCTCAAACTACTACCCCATGCTGACTCTCATTGTTGTTGACTGCCATCAAGTCGACTTCAACTAGTAAACAGGCAGAGCAGAGCAAAAAAGCATGCATGGAAGTCTCACAATGAATAATAATAGTGAAAGCCAATCAGTCTCTATGTTTCTTCTTTGAGCTGAAGCACATGAGTATGGGGGATGCTCAAGCAAAAAGAGTTCACAACATTCAAGGCAAAAGATAATTGTCAAACTTAGCTGGGTTAGCATGAGTTAGTTGTCAAATTCTGGGTAGACAGAAACACTTCAAGACTGGGTTATTTTACTGGCAGGGTTTTTGATGAAAGAGAGCAAAGGTATCCTCATGGAATAGCAAGCTGAGAAATGACAATTAACTAGACAGTGCTCAGTGTTTCTAGGTTGTATGCAAGCACTCTTCCTTTATTAAGATGGAGGTGAATACACATAGTGGCTATTCTGTGACATTCCAGAATCTTAATCATATTCGTGGAAGATATTTTGACTCTCCTTTCTAAAACCAGATGGATTTCTGAACAAACGTGTCAGAGTAATATTGAATGAATCCCTAGTACACAGTAAATGAAACCAGAAAACTAGCATATCTGAATTTTTTTCTGTAACTGTGTAGCCTTAGTTGATTCCACTTTCTTCTTTTTCCCTTGAATTGTGTTCTTTTGCTTTATAGCTCCTTTCCTTCATAGTTTTCAATCTGTAGTGCTGATTATTCCTGAGGCATTGATATTTTTGTTGTAAAGCTCTTATTGACATGCAACAACTTCTTCGCCTATAAAGGGAAGGAGAAAACTTTTTACTAAAGATTTCAGTGGATGATGACTAATGCAGAACCTTAAAAAGTTACTTTTTGAAAAATTGCTTACTGGGAGATCCTGGGATTTACAGTCCAGAAAATTAACATTTCCGGGCTCTAGACAAAAGTGGAAGTCACTGACTAGGGAAAAGATCATGGGGTCATGGTACATGGCTTGTTAAAACATTAATCCAATGCATGGAAGCTGTGAAACAGGTAAATTCAATACTAGGAATCATTAGGAAAGGGTTGTAAATATAATTACTTAATGAATTTTTTATGCTGTGTAACTGTTGAAATACTGTACAGTCAATCCTCCACATTTGCTAGGGCTAGGGGTGCAGAACCCTTGCAAAAGTGAGAAAATCATAAATATCAAAATGTGGATGTATCTGTGGGAAGGGGCAAGGGCAAGAGAGTACCCAGGTCCAAACTGGGTCATGGAAAGAAGAAAAGTCAGCATGGTGGCCCTCTGCTTCCTCTCTGTGGCTCATCTCCTTCCCTGGGTACGTGTGGAGCATTGGAAGAGGGTTTGTGGTGCTGAGAAATTGGACTGCAAGCCTCTTTAGCTGGCCTGGCAGCTGCTGGTGGAGGAAGAAGAGGGCTGGAGGCAGATTTTTAAACATGCGTCCTGACTGGGGCCACTGAGAAGTTTCCCCCAGAAAAGAAGCACTGAGGTAGGGGGACAGAGATTGAAGAAATAATCACAAATAATCAAATCCATGTAAATCAAACCCGCAAATTTGGAGGGCCAACTATATATGGTTGTAACTGTCACATCTCAGAAAGGAGACTGTGGAGCTAGCAAAGGTGAAGAAGAGAGCTATCAGAATGATCTGCAGCTCTTGCTGAGGAAAGGATGCCGTTTGGGGCTGCTTGGTTTAGGAAAAGAAGGGAACACATACAAGAAGGTTGTGCAAATGTGCATGTGTCAAGAAAGTGGATCAAGGAAAGTTTTTCTCCCTATCTCACAATGCTAAACCTCAGAGTCCAGTGAAACTGAGGGCATTTCCACATGTCACTGTTATAGTGCTGTTATTCCACTTTCAACCTCCTGTGGAATTCTGGGGTTTGTAGTTTACTGAGGCCAGATTGCTCTCTGACTGAGCATTCTAAAGGCCCTCCCTAAACTGGAAAACCCCAGGATTCCACAGGATGTTGAAAGTGAAATAATAATACTATAGCAGTGTAGTGCTGAAATGCCACGAACGGCAAAAGACTGAAGACAGAGCAGAGCAGCGGATGTACTTTTTCAGAAACTACATAATTAAATGTAGGAATTCATTACCACAGAGTGTGGCAGTAGTCACCAGCTTATGCTTAAAAAGTGACTTGACAAATTTATGAAGGATAAGACCTTCAGTGGGTGCCAGTCCTGATGGTTATATACCATTTCCAGCATTAGAGACAGCATGCCTCTGAATACTAGTCACTAGCAGGCAATAGTAAGAATGGGTTGTTTGCTTTCATAAAAAACAAAGTTGAGTATGTCCCTGATACTCTCTTTTGTCCTAGATCTAGATTCTTGAATCTCTTGCAAAGAGTTTGTCATACTCTTCAGGCAAAATATTTTCTGTTGCCTTTTTGCTGAGTAAACTCTGCAGTTTAGCAGTGTTCCACTTGAGGGAGCCAGTATACAATTCATACCACAAGAATGCGGTAGATTTTCTCTTAAGATGTCACAGCAGCTCTTACTAGAACTGCCATTTACCCTCAGTTCTACACTTTTATGGCTGATCTTTGAACTGTTTTGTGCATTAGAAAAAAATTAAGTCTGGGAAACAGAATTCTAACTATGATTTTGGCAGAAGGCACGGAGAGAGAAATTTTAGCATGAATATGACATGCATATGAAAATATGCGCACAGTATTGAATTCCTGTTTTAACAATGACTTATTTAATATATAATAACTTGTAAAACCAATTTTAAACCAGCACTGAGGTGAGTTTTAAAACTGTTGTGGACTGCTGAAATTTGAAGCTGTTACCACTTAGAGAGACCAATCCAGGTTACAATCTCTTCCATATAAAACATGGCAACTACTGCTTGCATTATATCTTATCTTTTTTATTGTCACAGATATTCTGTTACTGAATTCATTTCTCTGTGCACAGGGCCAATGGGAACTGCACAAAAATAGCACAATGAAGCAAATGGTGTCCCCTGACCGTTTCATCCAAGGTCTATAATACCAAAAGACAGCTGTGGTTTATTTTGATCCATGAGGAAGAAAATTACAGAGACATCTCCCCAGCTTTCATGATAAAAAATAAAGTAATAATATCATATAGCTAAAATCTGTATAGTTTTTCATACTACTCAAAATCTGCTACTGATGTTTGAAACCTGCCTTGCTTATTAGTCTTACGAAACATTAGAGCAAGCTGTTATCTGGCTTTTTGTTTATTCTCTCAAAATTATATAGTTGAAAAGAGTACATAATTTATTTTATTTACTTTAAGCATCTGAATAGCATGACTTTGGATACCCATTTTGTGACCTTTTCCATGTTTTTTCCAGGACAGGTGCCTCATTTCCCCACAACTGTTCATTTACATTTATAGTGTTTAGTTACTTCTCTGTATCCTGCCATTCAGCTTCTCAGTATTTTCAAGTCACCTTAGCTGCATTACTTTTTCAGTTCAGAAAAGAAAGTTGTTCACTTTGAGAATCTATCAGTTGAGTAAGTTTGTGTGGGCATGAATGGGATATATGTTGTGTACATGATTTTTACCACTTACCTAGAGGAGGAGTGGGCATAGGGTAGGTTGGAATCTACTGGTAGATATTTGGATATATGCAGTTGATCTGTAAGAATTTCTGACACTTACTGTTTAAAAGCTGGTACATGCCATCAACTTATGGCAATACTGTGAATGAGTGAATTGCAAAGATCCTGTTATTAACAATCCAGCTCTGGTCTTGCAAGCTCAGAGCCATGGTTTCCCTTATTGGGACAATACATCTGTACTGCAATCTTCTTCTTTTCCTACTGCCTTCAACTGTTATAATTTAACCACAGTAGCAGCTATAAAGCTACTGAAATTAAGATAAAGGGAAAACTAGGAGTATATCTTTCAACTCAGCTCTGGAATGGAAAATAAATTCCTGAACCAAGTATGAGATTGGAGGCATTATTTTTCTTCTAAAGAAAACTGCACACCCTCTGTAACGAGCGGATGGAAAACCACTGCCCATCAGTGCCGAGTGCGAAAGATGCACCCAAGCCTCACACTCAAGGCCTGCCCAGCCTGACACCTCTTTGTGTTCAGGTCTGAACAGCCAGAGAGATCTCTGAATCAAGCCAGGGCCAGGACAAACAGGTCTGCCTCAGTTCTCCCTCTCTGAGAACGCAGTCCCTTCCTCACTCTTGTCCCCCCTTGGCTTCTTCCTTTCAGGACTCTCCCTTTTTACTTCCTTCCCTAAATCTGCCCTTCTCCCAGATGTAAGGATCAGCAGTGATTTATATTTTCCCAGACTGTGGTACTGTTGGCACTAAGGTCAGGATGATATTATTGGTAGCGTGTGTATTCTAGGATTCAAAATAAGACTCTGTGACACTGTTTTAAGGAACATAGAACTTCAAACATTTATTGTAACCCTGTTGCCTTAAATTTGTTTTGTTTCTAAATGTTTATAAACAGCACACCATTCTCCTCTCTCTCTTTCAATTCATTCACTCTCTCTCGTACACCCAGTTTCTCAGTCCTCTCTCCCAGAGAGCTCTTCAAATCTCCAGCATCTACCAAACACCCCACAAATCACACTCCTCTTCAGACACACACCAGACAGTTAAAATCCGTTATTTTCCTCTTTCCACCAGCCCCTCCCCTGGGTTATCCAAGGTTCCGTTTCACCAGCCAATCAGCTTAAACACTCTCAGTTGCCAAGGAGGCTCTGTTGTCAAGACCCTCCTCCCATCAGGTTCATCACACCCTCTAACTGCTATTTCCCATTTGTGTCTAGTCAATAGACTTTGGAGTCCAAATATAAAATGTAGTTGATTTGTTTTACTCTAGAACCCTTTATGCCAGGATTTCTTTATACAGTAGAGTCCCGTTTATCCGACGCTCAGTTATCCGACCATCCGGATTAACCGACGTCGTGACGGCCTGGGGACGTGGCTGTGGGCATTTCCGAACGCCCAGACACGCCCAGACATGCCCCCAGGCCCGCCCTGACACGCCCCCAAAATGGCGGCCGCCAGGGGCTTCCGGGTAATCCGACCCTTTCGGTTGTCCAACGCTGTGGCCGCCCATTTGGGTCGGATAACCAGGACTCTACTGTATTTTCCCTGAGTGACGATAGATATGGTCACAGAGTAGCTCTCAACTGAGCAGGGATCTGCAGGTTCTAATATCCCTATGAACACAATGGATTGCTCATAATTTTCAGGTGTTCTAGGTTTAAAGGAGAAGCTGCCAATACAACACTTTTTCCAAGTCTACCATAGATGGTTTCAGTTTGAGCATTACTACAAGCAGAAGGTAGGGGGTTGTCTAGGAATTTGACCACTCAGGATCTACTCTTTCTTCCTATATGTTCTACTGGTATTCATGACTGCCACCTTCTCTGTTTGCTGTGCCATAATTCTTACTGTTTGTGAACTAGCATCCTCTTCAGCAATCGATAGCAGAGTGTGGGCCGGATCAAGTGATTTCACCAACCGCTACTCACCAGCTGATAGTCAAATTAGGCAGAAGAACTAAACTACAGCTGCAGGTGTTGGGTCCAAGGTGGACTTCCAAGAGGCAGCCAATATGAGAAGGAAAGGGAACAATGAATAGCTTCTTGCGATCCTTTAAATGTAGTACGTTCACACGATCAATTCTTTCTTCTATTTAACCATTTTGGATCATTGGCTAAAAGTCTCTGTCTGAAACTCATTAGAAAAATCTGAAGCCTTGCTATCTGACCGGGATGGGCTGAACTATGCATGTTATATCCAGGCCCTTAACACACCATGCCTTTATGCCATCATAGCGGTGATCTGGTACTGCAGTTGACTCAGCCTTATTACATGATGTTCTGTTATGTCCCAGTTGTTGGGAATGTGGTGTTTTTTTTTCACGCTGAAAGTAATCTGTTAATGATCCCCTTTCCTGCTATGATTCAACAGCCAGTTTGAGTGCAGATGTCTCACTGAACGTCATTGTGAGAATGATTGATTAATGGGTGCAGTGCAACTGTGGTCCGGTTATGCCTTCTTTAGTGATTCCCATAGAAATCTTCACCAGGGAAACCTCTACTTCAGTGCTTGCGAGGAAACGGGGGACAAAACTTGAAACGAGAATAGCTGTGTTTTCTGTAGTCTACACTCTTGAAACCCTATCAGATTTTTAATCAGAGAAATGGTTTCCTGTTACAGTGCAATAATGCTGGGATCCTGACCTCTTAACCATTTAAAGTCACTATTCAGGGGCGTTTTCTGCATGGGGATTTTTCCCAAAGATTTCTCCATTGCTTTTCTTTGGTACCATACCCCACAGCCCCCACAGAGGACTAATTTTTTAAAAATATTTTTTTAAACGTAATAGCATAATAAGCTATGACTAAAGCATTATTACAGCTTAATTACTACAAATCAAGTGGTTCTTGAACAGAACAAACTGAGACCGCTGACTAACACGATAAACACTTTTTTTTTTTTGGCCACAGAAGGAAGCCATCAAAAATGGTGGAGGCTGATGTGTTGTGTTTTTCTTCCTGTAGCACCTCTTGCAATGAAAGATTTGGATAGTGGTGGATATGCTGTAATGACGTCATGCTATAATAGTATTATTACAGTTCTTCTTGTGGTCCCTGTGCCTCACACATTGGGATCTGCGCATGCGCGGTAGCGTTCGAAGATTCTAGAGCTAAGCGGCTTAGCAGGAACCCCTTCCCCTGCTCGCACTGAGCATGCTCAGCCCGCCAAGCCAACGGTCTCTCCTCAGTTCTTTTTCATCTGCCGGCGTGTTCGCAGCGAACGGAAGGTTCTCCAGCCTAGCGTCTTTTCTTCTTGGCGTTTTCTCTTTACTTCGTATTCTTCTGTTGAGAGAATCCCTCCTTTTCGTTGGACTTCTTGTGAGAGTTTTCCTCCTTCTTATGTCTGCTTTGTTCAAAAACTGTGTTTCCTGTGGTCGGAAAGTCGCCCTCTAGACGGGCACTCCGAGTGCCTATTTTGCCTTGGGGAAGCCCATAACGTGCGGGCCTGCTCCGTGTGTAAAGACTTAACGGTGCAGACCCTGAGGAACAGGCTAAAATCCTACTGTTGGGAACAGTCTTTGAAAATCAAGGAGAAGGTGGCGGAAAATACCGCCTTCTTTACTGCCATGGCTTCCTGTTCCTCCTCGTTGGTGCGAACTTCGACCACATCCTCATCAGTATCGGTGGCTGCGATACCGGCAGGTGATGGTACCGGACTTGGTACCGTCTTTCTTGCCGCCGGTCTCCACCTTACCATGGATTCCAAAGCTTCACAGGACGCTGGCTACCTCTGCGTCGGGGGATGACCCTGGGGCTCGCAGGCAGTGAAACGAACTAAGCCCCTTACTGCGGCCCAGTGGAATCGGCCTTCTTTTCCTACTGCCTTCAACTGTTATAATTTAACCACGTAGCAGCTATAAAACTACTGAAATTGAAATTAGGAGTATATCTTTCAACTCAGCTCTGGAATGGAAGGGAAGAGCATGTCAGTGCCAGGCAGTGGTCA
>CAOLHI010003375.1:0-183601 GCA_948474755.1 Ctenosaura bakeri | reverse complement strand
ATCCTTTATGAGTTGTTAAATGCCCAAGAAGGAAGCAAGCAGCAGAAGCAGCAGCAATCATCAAGATAGCAGCTTGTTAGGAAAAATAAATGAAATAGCAGGGAAAGGCAAACCTCTGCATTTTTCGCTGAGAAGTTCATAAGATATAACCTTGTCAAGGTGCTACAATAGGTAGTAAGAAAAGATTAAAACAATCAGCATATGAAAGGAAAGGAAGGAGGATATTTAGTAAAGTTAATGGAAATTGCTGTTGGAAAGGCATAACAGGGAACTAGGACTATTAACCCTGCCATACGACTAAGAAGAATTTATACCCCATCTCTCTGAATGGAAGAAGCTGAAGATTTCTCCTACTAAGTGATGTTCCCCACCCATACCATCTATTTCATAAAGACAAAAGTCCAACAGAGAACCTTTGATTGCTTGGCAGAGCAAACATTTTAAAATACAACTAAAAATGAAATTAAATAATCTCATCTATTTGTTTCATCTCAGAAGTCAATTGCAGCATGGCATTCTACATTTACCTTGTCGTCTATATCTGTAATATTCATACAGTAGAAGACATCATATTTGAAATAGTCTTTCAAAACTCTTCTCAGGATATCAAATGAGATGTATGATCTAAAACAATTCAGAAGACAAGTTGGCGTTGTTGTGTAGCATAAACCTCACATTCACTAACACAGAGCTGCTATATAAACAAAGCATCATCTTACTGTTCTTTACTAATATGCAAAGTTTAACAATTTCCAAAATATAATTGAATTTTTCACTGCTCACATAGACAATGAAAGCCAGGGGAAGGCAACACCCAGGTTAGAAGGCAAGCATAATACTAAATGTAATGCAAACAACCTTCATCCTCCAACTGTCTTGTTGCCCATCATGTTCATTTTAAAAGAATCCTGAAATTATATGTTAAATGTATTTTCAAAGTCACAAAATTATCTGAAAAAGCTAAACTGTGGTTTTAAAATCCAAATAAAAAACACTGGGTTCTTGGCTATGGCATCAATAAAACGGAAGACCCAGATGGTATAAAGAGACTGGCCATATTTCTTAACCTGAAAGTAGTCAATTTTTGAAAATAAAACACTGGATATCATAAAATGGTAGGCCATACAAGGCACTCTAATTCATTCAAATGGGTTAGGCTACATTAGAAGAAAGACCACCATATTTATGACTGACAATTAATCATGGCAGCTGGGGTAGGGATTGAATCAGGACTACTCTGCTAGGAAAGGGAAGTTTTTGTACATATAGGTATTTCTTAAGTTCCTTTTCATGCAGCAATACAATCTTGATCAGATTTAGTGCTCTCCTCTTCTTGGTTTTAATTCTTAAAAGCAAAATACATGCCACCATAGAGTTTTTGTATTTCTAGTTGTGCCCAAAGACTATCAGTTTAAAGGCAATATAAAACACATCTGGCTTTCAGTTAGCCTACCGACTTTATCATGGAACTGCTTCATGTCCACTTATTACAGCCCAAAGGCCAGATCAGAGTACAGTGTTAATCTGTGCTGATGTCCAGAGTTTGGGACCCTTACTTTTCTGCATTTCAACTTCCAGAATCTCCCAGTAAGTGTCAACAGCCACCACTCTTCTGGGAATTGTAGTGGACAGACAAGTAAAGTTTCCAAATTCAGCTAATATCCTTCATCTCAATGGAAAGTAATGTTTCTTCCTAAACATTGGGTTCTTCAGAGACTTAATATTAAGCCTATATAACTGATTTGGACAAATCCTGAACGACAAAGTGAATCAGGCTGATTAGGACTGCTTTGTTGCAGATTGGAACACAATAAGGACATTTATTTCTAAAACAGAGTACTGCCATGCTGAAAGTTTCAGGCCAATCCAGAAAGAGGTCATTAAAAGTAAGAGTGGGGAAAAGCCAGCCAGTATATCTCCAACACGACCGTATAAAGAAGATGGCAAGGTTATGTGATATAGGGGGACGGAAAAACAGCTAGGCTTTGCTCATAACTGATTGCTCCATCATGCACCCAGGGATATGTATGTGAGGGAGAGAAAAACATAGGCAGGCACAGCTCCATCATGCCTATGCAGAGCGGCTGACACAAGGCCCTCCCTCCATTCCAACTGCCACTGCTGTGGCCGTGGAGGAGAAGCCAGAAGCCAGCATTTGCTAGACTCCAATGCCTCCACTGCCATCCCCTTTTCCTTGTGTGCCACATCTTTTTTAGACTGTAAGCCAGAGGACAGGGAATTGTCCAGTTAACAACTACAAACCACTCATGTAAAGTGCCATATCCACCGATGGTGCCATATAAATAAATTATTACTATACTAAGAATTTTACCAGTACAGCCTAATCACAGTGCTTATGAGAAGGGATGATGTTAAGTCACTGAAATCATATTATTCCCTCCAGCATCTGTATTAGTGCATATTGTAAATGAAAAGGCTGGGGTAGGGGGGAGGTATGGGCTATTGCTTATTGTCAATCCTGTTGAGCCTTTCTCTTTTGAATTTCCCTTTATTGTACTAAGAACCTAGCCGGACTTTCTGATTTCCTTACTCGTTAATTTGTCTTGTGTGATGAGTAGTGTGTCTTTTAAATGCTGAATCTGATTCCATGACCACCATCACCCTCTACACTCCAATTGCTCCAACTGTTGTTGTTACATAGCTGTTAGATAGAAGTCAGGCAGTCTAAATTACCATAGAAAAGACAGAGCATTGGCTGAGATCACTATGAGCTGGGAGCAGATCCCAGGATTGCTATCTGCCTTTACTGCTGGCAGCAAATGAGCCAGGGTAAACAATGTAGCACAAATTAACTTGCTAGAACATTTTAAAAGGTACCACCATGCAGTTTTTACTCAGAACAGTGTAGAAAAGTCTCAGAAGCAAGGTAGCAGGGCAAGCCACACAAGGCAGAAAAAGAGGGTGATAAACCCCCTGGTACCAGCAGTTCTCATTCTCTGCTTCTTGCCAAGATGGTAGGTCGGCAAGCCTGGAAGAGATGGCTGGAGGGAGCACAGGGTCATGATAGGAAAATTTTCAATGCCAGCCCAGATCACCAAATGCCTTAAGCAGGTGCAGGGGGATTCATCAAAGGGACCTCACTAGTAACGCATTTTCTCATCACTCCCTTTCTTCTGCAAGCTATATCAATAAATCTCATCAGTTGCTTTTTAGATACTGCTTTTTGTGGAAATGGTGGGGAACAGCACATTTTACTAGCATCTAGCAGAATACTCCTGGAGTTAACTATCCGAAATTTTGTTGTGTCAATCCTTTTTTTAGGATCTATAATTTCTCTCAATTTTATGTGGATACAGGCAAAAAATTTAAAAAGATATAGCCATTTTTGGTTTCAAATTCAAGTCAATGGAGTTAGGTCCGTTGATGTGGATCTTGGCACCTTAAACTGGATTCAGGATCCAGCTTGGGCTGGATCTAGATTGATACAGACCAAATCAACCTCAGATCCAAATTGCTATATTGGGCTCTGAACTGAATCACAAACCTCATGCATAGCTTTATTTAATATAGATACTGGTATCAATCAGAAATAACAATTATGGGCAAATCTTAAACAGAACCATACCTTGCATGTCCCATGTGAGAGGCATCATACACTGTTGGACCACAGCAATACCACGTCACCTTGTTACCATTTTGAGGCTGAAACTTGTCCTTAGGAGGAAAGAAAACATAGTAGTGATAAGCAGCCAAATATGAACAATCTAAGCTCAGCCATGCTTATCTTTTAATCAGATTCATGCTTATCATTAACAATTAGGCTTTTCAGGTAACATTGTTTCAATGTTTAGTTTGGAGTAACTGTTATCAACAAACGCAAAAAAAAAAAGATTAAAAAAATCACCTTATTGCGAGTGAGACTGTTGTAAAAGCAGAGTCGAGGCTGTGATGTCCCTTGTGGTGGAGACCAAGGCGGCTGAGTACGCTTGCTTTTACCTAGAAAGGATTTTAAAGCGTTACATGACTTTTCCATTAAAAATAATTCAAGAAAAGATAGCTATAACAAACAGACTCAAAAGGCTTTTATTAACTATTTCAAAAGGAATGCTTGAACAACAGCCAATTCAAAGAAAATGAAAAGAAAAACACTTTAAGAGTACATAATGGTGATGGCAATGCTATTGTTTTCAGAAACTAGCAGCAACCTTCCAGTCCAACCAGAAATTTCTTTTCCATGGAAAGTGGAATCAGCTGGCAAGTAGGGCCAACTCTACTGCTAGGCAGAGTGAGGCATCACAGGCATCAATGAGTGGGAGTAAATATAGGAAGAAAGAATTGTATATGCATGCGGCCTGCCCTGGGTCCCTTAAACTGATCCGCTACCCTCAGGTGCGGTGGTGGATTTTATCCCATCAACACTAAGCCTTATTTGGGCATTCAAAAAAAAAGGACAAAATGAATGCACAAGGATAGGGGCATGCTAGGCCTACCCCATGCCATCACCATGCCATGTGTAGAGACTGACAGCAAGAAGGAATCCTCTGTATATGGAGCCCCTCCACGTAATGGAGGCCTGACTTATCTGGGTATCCAATCACGTGGAAAGCCTCGACACATATCAAAGGCTCTTTTCTTCAGATTAAAAACAGAGTATTGAGAAATTAAAACCTTCAAAACAATCGTATTTAGAATGAGCTTTCATGAATTACAATCCATTTCCTCAGACGCACAGATAAAGAACAATATTCAAGCTTCTTGTGTATATACAGATACACAGTTAAGAGGGTGGTATCAGAACAAAATGAGATACAGACAATGACAATTGTAATACTGGTCATAAATCTTAAAGGAACTGGTAAGGCAAAAATCTCTTGGCATTTGTAAGCTAACACACAGGTATGCTAGACTTCTAAACATCTCCGAGGAATTAAAGCAATACTTTCTGCTTTCAGCTAAGTGTTCCTGTTGAAGAGTTGCTCTCTACACATGAAGAAAGACAACAGAGGGAGCTGAGCTAGCACATTCATTCCTCAGATCAACTCCTCTCCATTTTTTTTGAACATCTTATTAAGGCTATGGTCTTGGGTAAAAGTCAACACTCACTTCCTATTCTGATCAGCTTCTATATGTAGAATAAATGTAGAATAAAAAACTGAACTACCTCAAAGGCACTAGGTCCCACCTGATCTTGGAAGCTAAGCAGGGTCAGGCCTGCTTAAGATTTAGATGGGAGACTGCTAGTGAAGACAAAATGCTGTAGGCTATACATCAGAGGAAGGCAATGGCAAATTACTTCTGAGTAATCTTTGCTTTAAAAAACCCTATAAAATTAATGGGATTATCAAAAGCTGACAGGTAATTTGAGGGTGTGTGTGCACGCATGCATGTGCATGCACACCCTCGCTCCAAAGCTATGCTAAATGGGAATGCTGCCCCCCTGCAGTCTTGTACATGTCTGAGGCAAACAAATGTCTTTGGTTGACCTTTTTTTGTTGGATTTTCAATACTTTCTATCCTAGAAAGCATTGTCCCTGCAACTTCTAGAGACTCTTGAATACATTCAGGCTGAAAACAAGTAAGACTGCATTGGGGTGGGGGAAACTCTTCTCAATTTACCACAACCCCAATGCCAGAAAAATCATTTACTGAGAATAATGCAAATATATTCTAAATCAGGTCCTACACATCAACTCTAGGCACATTTACCTAGAGGTGACTCTTACTGTACTCAGAACTACCTATAGCATTCTTCATATCAATCAGGCAATTTCCTAAGGTTTGCCCAAATCGGTATTTCCACTAGTTCTTAACATCTGTACATTATCAGAATCCCCATAGTCCATATACAGAAACTGTAAACCATACTTAAAAGAGAGCAACTTCAAATGAACATTTCAGAAAAAAAGTTAACAATTTAGAGTTCATGAATGGATATCAATATAAGAATAGCAGTACTTCTATTCGGATTAACAAAAGATTATGACACATCATATTTTATTATTTACTGCCACAAGCAGTAAATAATTTCCCCATTTAGCTACATACTTTATGCAGCCCCTTTACAGCACCCTCAATCATGACCAAAGAGAGCAACAGGGGAGTTTCATTTAAAGAATAAACACAGGTGGCATGCAAAGGGAGCCAAACCCTCCTGTTTTGTGATAGAATTGGGTTTGAAGCAGGAATGAGTAAAATCTGGCCTGCAGGAACCATGTGGACCTAAGGCTTGTTTTAGAGGGCTTCAGACTCCCCAGCAATCCTTGATTATTTGTCAAAAAAGACAAAACCTTTTTGGGGGGGGAGGGTTGGGGGGGAGGGTTGCAAGCCTCCAAGGCCCCATGGAGGGCCAGTGTACCTCCATTACCCCTGGGAGTTGTTCATCACTGGTTTAAACAGCAATCTGTTGCCTCACATCTAGTTACAATCTAAATTTGCAATCCTATCCAGACTTTCCTGCATGTAAGTCCCACCACACTGAGTGGGGCCTGACAATTTACAGGATTGTACTGTTAACAGATCTGTTCCCATGCGGCCAGCACTCTCATTTAACTAAAGTTCAATAATTCAGTGATTATACAGAATAAGAACACCAAATAAACTGTTGGAGAACCAAGCTGTCAAAGGAAATACAAGCAGATCCTGCAGATCAGTGATGAGAATCACGCAGCCCTACATACATTGATGAACAGCAACTTCCAGCAGGTTTGCCTTCTTAGCTAAGAATGAGGAATGCTAGGAGCTGCAGTTCAACAACATCCAGAAGGCCATGTGATTCCCAGTCCAATCTAGGTTCTAGGAAACTCCAAATAAGAAGTCTGGAGGCAGTACCTTCATCACAGAAGCAACGCATACCCTACTCTATTCTCTATTCTACTCACCCATGTAGGTAAATCAAAAAACATGGGACAGTCGAACTTTGACTTTTGCAGCTTTAACTTTTGCAGATTCGATCATTCACAAGTTTGCCATCAATGACTGAATGAGATTTTTTTTTAGCTTGAGACCTACCGTGGAAAATCTCTCTTGGAAGGTGCCAATCAGGCTGTGCAGTCCTTTAAAAACCCTTCTCTGGTCATTCTCGCTGTCCTCCACTCCCACCAGCTGAGGTCTGGCCAGCTAAGAATGGCAGGACCAGATTCACATCTGACTGTCTTGTCAGGTCTCCTTTCCCTTGTTGTCAGGGAAATCCTGCCCACCCCACCAATATGCTTGCACCTCAATTTGTTAGCTCCACAAGCCCTCTCCCCAGGACTCAGGGAAGGAAAGAGGCAAGAGAAAGGAAGAGTAGGGCCACCGAGCTCACCCACTCCTTTCCCGGATCCAATTTGGATCTTGGGTGCCTACTCTCCCCACCATGCCTCAGTCCCCTTCCCACAGGTGTACACAAGCACATTTTTACTTGATGTGGCACATAGGTTTGGGAAGCCTAGAGATATTCTTGATTTTTCCACTTCATAAGCCATTTGCACCTCTAACCGCACGCAAATGGGGATGGATGACAATACTTTCAAATACTTTTTCTCATGTAGACTCCTCTCCATTTTAAAATTTTTATTAAATGTAACCAACAGATTCATATTTTTTTTTATTTTATCTCTATCCCACCTTTCTCATGGGATGGGAGATATTAATTTTTTTTAATTAAACAATTACACTAAACTGTTTCAAGTTTTAGGATTATTTTATCTTTGCTTTTCACTTTTCTTCTGCACCCTCCCTGGCTTTTTAAAAATCTAGTTATTATTTCAGCAGACAAAACCAAAATGCAGAAAATATTAAGAGAAACCACTGTTTAAAAATCTGCCTTCAAGCACTTCAATAAACATTGGTGGACATGAGGCGGGGGAGAGGAGTATCAATCAAACAGGTGTGGAAAGGCAATTACAGAAGTGTCAGAAGGCATCTTTAATCCCGAGTATATACAATAAGGAAACAGAAAGCTGAAGTGGAAGGAGATAATCTTCCAGGATCACTATCACTAGATCCTTGACTCTATGACTTTTGTTTCTAAAATTTCAGGCAATCCTCTCTTCGGAGGTGGAAGCAGTTCTGTGGAAGCATGAGTTTGTTATTGTGTGCCTTCTAGTTGTTTCCAACTTATGGTAACCCTAAGGCAAACCTATCACAAGGTTTTCTGGGGCTGAGTGTATATGACACACCCAAGGTTACCCCATGGGTTTCCATGGCTGAGTAGGGAATCAAATCCTGGTCTCCAGGGCCATAGTCCAATGCTCCAGGGTTGTAGTCCAACACTCAAACCACTACACCATGCTTATAATCATATTTACCTCTTCTTGTTTTCCCTTCCCGATCCCAGAAGGCCTACTCAGCATCTATGAGCCTCTTTCTTAACTTATATACAATTTCTTGAAGGCCTATCAACCAACTGCTTTTCATTAGCTTTCAGTTTTTCTCTCCCCTGCAAATCCTAAGCATAAATAACCCTTGTTTCGTCAAGAGTGTGTACCACTACTGAACTATCTTTCTTTTTTGCATTTCAAATTTGATTAAGGGCTACTACTCATAATGTGGGAGATGTATGAAGTGCCACTTGGAAGTAAAAATTAACTACTGAAATTCTTAACTGATTTGTGATCAGACTGCCTTCACCCAACACACTCTGCTTGCTGCTTATGGAAATCTTCGCTTCTCCTATCTGACTATGCCATATTTCTTAGTTGCTCAACTAGAACTCCCACCAACCCCCACCAATGGGAGATGGAAAGAGCTGCAGTTCAATAAATCTCTGGAGGACCATAGTTTGCCATCTATCTCCTGCATTAGGATGCAAGTGTCATAATATGCTGCCTTAATAGCAAATCCAATGATTTGCAGCAGAGATGGATGATTACTACGTAGAAAGACCATCTGGCAGACTCAGATCCTGTTCTTACAAAATTTCCATGTGTGCATTAGATAACATGTGGGACTCCAGATCCCTACTAACATTATCTAGTGTTATTGTTACCTTCAGTGTTGCTGAATGAAAATGAAAAGTATTAGGATTTCAAGAAAGATCCATAATTACATTTCTATACGTAAGAAAAATGCAAGGCAGGAACTATACAATTAAATTTACTTCAACCAAATCCTTCTATCTTTGTAGTTCCTCCAATATGTCATCGAGCTACTCTTGATTTTTACAGATACTGCTGATTTGTTTTCACGGTTTCTGCAGTGCTACTGTTGTTGTTTTTACTGATTTCTTTTTAAACAAACTGTGACTGTTAATTGCTTTTTGGCTCTTGCGAGTGTCTTAAAAAACAAAGGCAGGGTGCACATCTAATAAAAATCAAGTAGTTTTTCTTCCCGTTTTTTTTTTTATTCCTGTTGTACTCACATCATACCATACACTACATATTATTTTCAAATATCTGAAACAAATGTGTAATCTTAGGAAGCTGTTTGATACTGATTCAAACCACTGGTCCATCTGATCAGTGTCATCTATACTGTCTGATAGTGCCTGACTGCAGATTTCAGACAAGAATTGCTCTCAACTCTACCTGGAGTACAAGGAGCTGAACATGGGGCTTTGTGAAAGTAAAGCATGTACTCTGTCACTGAGTTACTGCTCTTTCTTAAAAGTAAGAACAGGCCGGGCACTGCATTTTCTCATTTTACATACAGAAAGTTAATATAACTTTTGGTGGTATGTGCATGTTGCTGTGAGAATACCATTAGCCAAGATCCAAAGAACGAGTTTAGGTGCACCCAAGGGCCTGGGCATACCCAGTTGGATTACTTTTTTTTAACCATGAGATCTGTATGCCACAACAAAACTACTTTGGAAAAGCTCTATTTCAAAACTAGTTTGACTAACAGCACAAAAGGCTATTCTTTAGTCCAAGCTATTCTTCAGTTCAAGTCCAAGCCTTCAATGTGTCCCAGCCATATGGTTATTTAAATATCAGGCACTACAAACATTGTTAGAGATCTAAAATAACACCCTCTAACGTCTGAAGTGTGAAAAACACCTGAACTGCTAAGCATCAACTTAATTTCTTTGTTTTTGATTCTGTATCTTGCCTTTCATGTATCTACTCTTAACACGAAGGAAAAAAATCTCAATGAAACTAGAAATAAGCACTTTACATTTATCAGTGTTGAGCATAACAATACACAAACTAGTACCAGTTCATACCAGTATACAAACTAAAAAGAATCTTAGTGACATTGGATTCTATAAATAAAATTCCCAAAGGACAACTGGCAGAAATGTGAAAATATTTTTAAGAGTTTCCCAGCTCGCCCTCTGGTGTCCTCAGAGAAAAAAAAATAGCATTCAGCTCAGTTTTTGTGAAAGGCATACAGTACTCTGGCACAGAATTCTCAAGTGTATTACTGGGAAAAACAATATCTCTGAAATAACTTTGCATGCATGTTCTATAAAAATAGTCATCTTTTAACATATAGTGATCTTAGGAGGATATAATAACAGGGTGTATGATAATTCACCTGCAGCTTTTTGAGAAGTTCAAAAGTTTTTACTGCAGGTAAATAAATTCATATTTGTCAGTGCTAAAGAACTCTCACATAATAAATAGGACACACTCTCCTTTCTTCCCATTTTCACTTGAACTGTAGGAATCCTCTGTTTATAACATTACTGAGAGCCAGTGTGATGCAGTAGTTAAAGCATGGGCTGGGACAGAAGAGATCCAGGTTGCATTCTCCAGTAAACTATGAAACTCACAGGGTGACTTTGGCCCACCACTCTCTCTCAGCTTGATCTACCTCACAATGTTGCTGTGCAAATGGGGAGTAGGAAAAGTATATACTCTGTTTTGAGCTCATGAAGGTAGAATATCCATGTAATTAAATTAAATAATGTTTTATTAAAAATAGCCTAAATAAAATATATTGTCCAGCCATGGAGACAAAAAAATGTCCTCAGCCAAGGTGGGAGCAGTAAAAGTGACAGCCAACTGAAAAAACAGGATACTCTCCAGCACTTCAAACAAGACTACAGCTGCCATTTATATTCAGGTCTGCTGAACACAGGAAATCCTGAGTTCAGTGCTTACACTAGATGAGCCTATCTCATCTGAAGAACAATGCCAGTTTCAAACCAAGATCAGATGGAATCAGTGCCTAACCCAGTATCAAGAGCCAAAGTCTTTAAAGTCACAAGGGAAGGGATGATGCTGGACTAGAAGTGAGTCTAAATCCTTACAGGCATCTGATCTTGGAAGCCAAACAAGCTCAGCCCTGGTAAGTACTAGGATGGGAGACCACCAATGAATACCAGATGCTAGGCTATATTTCAGAGGAAGGAACTGGCAAAACCACCTCTGAGTATTCTTTGCCTAAGAAAATCCTACGAAATTCATAAGGTCGCCATAAATTTACAGGCAACTTGAAGGCACCTGCACACACACAGGGCTGGAGAAATTCAAATGCAAAGTCCCACTCTGCCACAAAATTCCTTGACTTCTTGGGCCAGTCATTCCCGTGCTTGTTTGCTTGCTTCCCCTGCCCCTAGGCTTGTTATGAAGCAAAACAGGGGAAAAGGAGAATCTTATGCACCACCTTAGACTCCTTGAAGGATCGAAGAGGTAAAAAGGTAATAAATAAATAGCAGTCAGTAATTTCAGTACAAAAGGAATGGAGGCTGATGGCTCATTGCAACAGTAAAGAAACCAACAGCCATCAAAGGTAGGAGCTCCAAGTAAAATCAGAGTAATGGAATAATCCCTGGCAGGTGCTTTATTTTTTTAAGTCAATCTTAGAAATCTAGGCCATTTGCTCCCTGTCATTACTCACTTGTTTGAAGTTTACAGGAGTCACGTTTCTCACTGCTGCCATCATAGATTGCTTCTATGTGCCTGTACCAACGAACCACATGGTAATGCTGGTCCATAGGTGGGCGTGTAAGCTGTCTGAAAACTTCCACATCTGCGCTTGAAAATGTGTACCCCTGGATATAACTACGAGTGCTGAGGTACTCATTCAGAGCCTTCAACCTGGCTTCCTCTTCGCTAATGCTCAGAATACAACTGTAGTCAGAAGCTGCAAAGACAGAGGCAGATGACAAGCAGTCAGATCTCTTTGTTTAGCAGTATCCAGAAACATAGCATCCCACAGTTTAGATGACATAGAAGAAAGGCAAGTTAGGGGCTTTAATGCTCCACAGATGTGGAAAGCCAGGACAAAGCCAAGAAAATGTGTGTGGGGAAGACGACCTTCTCCTAATTTGGAGGAAGGACAAGAAATGTGGGAGAGGGTTCTTGGTTTTTTGCTGTTGTTTTTTTACAATTTCTTCACACTTCTAACCTCCTCCAGTAAGTTGCCTTTCAGATATGTTGGCATACAACCGCCACTAATCATACTGGTAGGGAGTGATCAGAGTTGTAGTCCAAGATATACTGAGGGCACTGGGGTGAGAAAGGTTGGCCTGGGCTACATTGCAATTAGCCTAGATCACAATTTCTCAGCCAGAGTTCTCTGGGACCTTACGGTTATTTGAAAGATTACTAGGAATTCCATGATATATTGTGATTAAAAAAAATTAAAGAGCTGTAAATATAATATTTTTTTGTGCAGTGGTTCCCTAAGACCTGGAAATTATTTCAAGGGTTCCACCTGGGCAAAAAGATTGAGAAAGGCTGGTCTAGACACAAAAGTAACACAGGTAAAAAAATTCATTCCATTCTAGAAAAGAAAAAAAAAGCAGACATGAAAATTTGGACATTTTTTTTTTGTATTCTAAAGAGTTGTTAGCCAAATTGTCTATGAAGATGTTCCAGACAACCAAGCCTGAAAATGTGATAAAAACAGCACTATTTTTCCCTTTTAGGAAACCCAGTTATTTATGAATAAGTAGGCTAGCAATTATGCAGACTTATTTAAAGTCTGGGAAGACTGAATATAGACAAGAGTATTGTTAATGTTGCTTTGTTTCAAAATACATTATAAAGACATGAACTTGCTATTGCCAGATTTTGGAAATTAGCCATGTAACCCTGAAATGAGCATATCACCACTCCAAGGCTAGGTGGCAAAATCTGAATTTTGTAAACCAAGAGCTCTCCAGATGTCAATGTACTACTACTCTCATCAGGCTTCATCCCTAGTGAATTAATTTTGAAGGTTATGTGTTTTCTAGCCTTGTTATAAACAAAGAAAGGCTTAAAATACAGTGCATCACAAAAGAGCTGCAGTCCTGCACTGAGTGATTATTTGTATCTTGTTAAGCTACATAATAGTTACACAATTTGGTGAAGTTTACCTCTGGAAAATACAGTGCTTAGCTTAGTAGTTACCGTAACAGTAAAACAGCTGTACAGCTGCAAACCTTTAACTGAAACAAACTAATTTAGCTTCTATTTTTGTCTCGGTGGAAAGAAAAGAATACCTTTTGATATGACAATTACTATTTTAAGCCCTAAGCTGAAATATTTTCAGTCTACGGGATGATGTTCAGTATTATTAATGCATGGCCTTAAGGATCCACATATTCGAAAATAAAGAAGGAATTAGCCCTGCATCTACCAAAATTCTACAGTATGTAAACTATATTCTAATCATAGAGTAGCATTTGGGCATTGGAAATAATTAGTATATATCTGGCAAAACAATGCAGGCTATGTACAACAGCCACAACTTATTTCTTCATCATACAATGTTCAAACTAGCTGAGTTGGCGATGATTGGATAAGAATTGAAATGAGAACAGAAATGGTTAAAATGATCAAGCAGAAGTCAATGCCATTGGAAATAAAGATAATGCAGAAGAGGCCATGGCAAAAACACAATATGTTTACTGCAGCACTAAAACTCAGATGTGAATAAAGCTAAAGATTCAGCAATGGGAACAACTGCACTCCCTGTCAAGTTATAACGCACCACATTGCAGAACTACACTGTGTTTTTCTGTACACAGTGACAATGAGATTGCCCTCCTTTTCTATGCTTCCTTCCTTAAAGGTTTCTGTATTAAGGAATATAACACACCTTTATTTGTTGGGCCTCAAGATCAAACCGGCTTTAGATTTGCAAGTTCCTCTCCAGAGTCACAGAAACCACAAATTTAACTTTGGAGAAACCAGAATATACTGTCCCTTACAATCCAAGCACAAAGACCACACCAAGTTAAAAGAGGTTAGGGCAGAACAGAGACAGAGTTGGAAATTTTATTTTGTACTACAGTACTGTAGTACTAAAACTAGTTTTGTACTGTAGCTCCCAGAATCTCCTGACCAATAAGACTATTAACATTGAATGAGTGCAGGTCTTAAGAGGAACCCATATCTGTGGGATTCTGGCAGGGAGATGCATTCACATCCCAATCCCCTACACATTTTTAGCTCTTCCATGGATCAGTGAATGATTGCAGTGAGCTTAAAGCAAGCATGGGCAATGGGGGGCAATTCTTTGTCTCTCCATCTCACAGTCCTCTGGGTGGCACAACCACATGTGGAGCCAAAAATGAAACCTGAGAGTACCTGTAACTCTAATTCTGGTTTGCACTACCTTTCTTTCAGCTGATTTTCAGCCATTTGGAAGAAGTTTGGCATGGGGAGGGGCTAGGGGAGTAGCCAGAGGCTCCAAGGGAAAACAGATGCACTTTGGAGTATTCTGTGGCGCTTGGGGCCATACTGGATGTGCATGCACGTTTTACCTGAAAAAACAATCTGGGGGCTTTCAGGGTATCAAAACAGAGTTGTGGATGTATGAAGTCTGTCCCTTCCCCACATCTGGCTCAAAAGAATCTATATTATCTCTTCAACAAACACTTAATCCTATAGCTTGGAGTCACCACTAAAAATCACAGGTTTAAGAAATAATATTACTATTCTTAGACACAGTGGCAGGCCACAGAACAGGATACTGTGGATATCTAGGTGATCCACATGTCATACGTCAGTCAGTGTTTACCTCCAAAACATTTCTTAAGCATATCTGCTCATAACCAGTCCAAATAGCTTTAATTTGCAGCACTTAAAGTACAGTGATATTACTCACACTGACACATATTTGAGGTTTACATCTAAACTACTAATTTATTCTGGCTAACTATCATTTGCCAAGCATTTATTCACTATCATTGTTGTTTAGATTATTCCTCAAATACATACTTAAAGAGAAAATTACACCAATAAATACTGATTAGTATATATTAAGTCCATCAAGAGAGGGTAGGGCTCAAGGACAGTTTGCAGCTGGACAGGAAAAGAGTCTAATGCATCATTTGAGCTTTTAAGGCCTAGGAAATCATCAACTACCCCAACCAGTAATGAGACCCACAGCTAATTCTATGCCACAGATGTCTTTTTCCTTCTTTGTCTAGTGTGACCAAATGTAAAAGGAGGACAAGACTGCACCTTCAACAGACACATCAAAGAGTGAACTTCAACAAGTGTAGCAGTGTTTCTCACTCTTCTATAGAAAGATTAAGTTCCTAGGTGCTTTTCTAACACATAAAGTCAAAAAGAAGGAAACAAAATAAACTGTGTTGCTGTCAGTGAGCCCCACTACTTGAAGCCCAGAGACTCAGCATGCAGCTTGGCCAAAGCTATACAATGACCATAATAACAAAGCCTTACTCATATCACACAAGGTGGGAAAGCCTCAAAAGTGCTCAGGGTCATATCAAATGCCATGGCTCTACACTGTGAAACACAAGGATGCCATAGTGTTTGGGGTATGCCACTAAATATGGACAGAACTATGTTTCATTTTGTCACCGTTTCACATTAACATGACACAGAATGTATAGGACTACAGTAACTCTCATCTGTGTAACAAGCAATCTGAACATCACAAACCATGTTTAATACTTCACTAAGAATGAAGAAGTAATTGGGTGACTGACAGACTATATTCAAGTAGCTTGAACACACTGGATCCATCTTGACAAAATCATTGAGCCTAAAATGAATGACAAAAAAGTTCCTGAAATGTAATCTGCAATAAAGACACAGAAAAAATTGATTTCAGAATTCTCAAATCTTTTACTTTACCTCTTCCTTTTCATAACTGACTCAGCCGCAGTAGCATCATATGAAAAACAAAGAGAGGTCCCACCCAGTGAAGTGATTTTCCAGAAAAAGTAGTCCTGGAAAATTTCCCAGTGCTCTAAGTAATGTTATCTAATTTAGACACTTGGGATTAAATATTATATTCAAACCCACTCACAGCTTTATGTGGAAATTATTTTACTGGAATATTCATAATACAAAGAAAATAGCATATATCTTCCCTTATATTTAGCAAAAAATTACTATATCTGAAAGAATACTTTTTAGGACACTTATCAAAAGAAAGCTGTACCTGGTATCTCCCAAATTATCAATTGAACTTCCTTTTGCTGAGGAATAACCGTAGTATCTTCAGTTCACTTACTCTCTGCACTACTTATCAGTTTCATTTCAAGCTGAGAAAAAAATGATTCAGTATAGCTAGCTGAACATTCTTTTTCACTAAAGGATAGGTGAGAGTGGACAGGCCTGTGAGTGACTCATTACATTTTGCCTTTACTATTTCAACCTCTGACTGATTGAAAAGCAAGAGATTTTGTGAAATACAAACAAGCTTAGCAGTGGAATTAATTCTTGGCCTAGTCTTCCAAGCACTAGAGTTTGCCAATCTTTGTCTTCTTAGAAGAATGACTACTGGTAGTTTTTTACATCCTATATTTAACTCATCTAACATGATCAACTGCAATACAAAAGCCCAGACAACTGACTTTCACGAGGGTTTGGGGTGCAGAATGACTGCAAAAGTAAAAAAACTGCAAATAACTCACCTCCTCGCCCAAGTGAGCAGTCCCCCTCCCATTCCCTTGTTTTTTTCCCCTTCTCTGCACCCAGCAAAAGACAAGTGAATGGAAAGGGGCAGCCCCGTAGCTGGAGATGGTTACATGAAAGCTTTTCCCCTCCTTGCCTTTTGCCCAGGCACGAAGAAGAAAGGAGGGTACCAGGGCAAAAGGCAACGGAATGGAGAGGGAAGGTGCATACAAGAGCCTTTCCCCTCTTTTGCTTGCCTTTTGCTTAGATGCAGAGGCATGATGCCTGGGCAAAGGCAAGCAAACGGAGGGGAGGAGGCACACATGTGAGCCTTCCCCTTCCATTTGCTTGCCTGTTGCCCAGGTGCAGAAAAAGAAGAGTAGGTGCCTAGGCAAAAGGGAAAGAAATGCGAGGAAGAGAATGGGGGCAGGCAAACAGGCAGTTCATGAATAATCAAACTTGCAAAAGTCAAACCTGAAAAGGTGGGGGCAGGACTGTACAGATAAATGTTTATGTGTGTCTGTATGGTGTGAAAAAAATATCATGGCAAACACAGCACAAGAAAATTTCCTGAAAAATTTTCCATCCCCACATTTCTGGTCCCACTCTGCTTCTGATACAAGAAAAAAAATATAGAGCAAGACAGATAAGGCTCGATTTCTACTAATGAGGAAAGTCAGGAGATCTGGTGCGTAATAATGAGAAATTATTTACAACAAGCAAATCCAAAGAAACAGTTTTCAAGTCAACAATATATAAAACTTGAGAGTACAGTATTCTCCAGCCTTAAGGGACAAATGTGATGCCTGATGGGGAAAGGACAAGAGCTGTACACGAATGAGTAAGTGCATATACGCACATATAAACCCAGTCTTAAAAACACAGAAATTATGTCAGTATCCAAGACACTGATTCTGAAGCTTCCATTATTTTAATTTTATTGTTTATTGTAAATTGCTCAGTGAATTTTACTAAGAAGTAATCTAGAACTTTTTTAAAAGGCTTAGGCATGTCACAAATTCTCAAGCCAACTCATCTTACGGCCTTGTTGTAAGACTGAAACTAGGATGACTATAAGCACATCCAGCTCCTTGAAGGAGCAGGAGGATACAAACATAATAACAGATGTGTCACTCATAGCAGTACTTCCCTCAGGGCAACCACCTCAAACATGAGTGACCCAAGGTCCTACTGATGAAGTTCTCTGTTCATCACCTGGTAGGAGACAAGCTTTGCATACATGCTCTGGAATGCAAAATGGTAATCTTTTCTAATTAATGGTTTTACATAGTTATTTGCAAGACATAATTACATGTTTGGATGGAAATTAAGATTTAGTTTTACAAATATGAACTATGTATTTGCATCTACTATCATACCTTTTTAAACTTCTATTACTAGACAAGGAGAAATCACCAACAAATACTTTAAAGAAAATGTTCACCATAAATATGATTTGAATGGTATTTTATATCCTTAAACACCAGCATTCAACACTTGCAACCCATTCTTAGGCACATTTATTCTGGAGGAGGTCCAGCTAAGTCAAAGACTCTTATTTCAAGAGCCTGCATAGCTCTAAGTGACTGCTTTCTGCTCAACACTGGTTATAAGCCCTCATTGTTATATGTATTGATAACTGTTTGACCAACAGTTAGACATTTTGGTTTTCATGTGTAACAATATATTTCCAGTTGCTGTAAATGGAGAAAATGCCACCATGAAGAAAGAGAGACACACAAAGTATGAGACAAACACAAGAGTTGTGCATGCCAACATGCTTTGGTGGCCAGTTGCCTGCTTTGGATGTTGTGGACCTGTAAGAACACTTCTTTGCAGACTTTCTTAGTGTACCTGAATCTCAGAAACTAAAGATTCCAAAATAACATATCAATGTCCAGTTATGCTGTTCAGCAGAACTATGCAATGACAAAATAAAATGTCAAGGCACTTATACCTTCACAGTGTGCTGTTTTGCATGCCAAGCTTGGCAGGATATTTACGTGGTATGGTAACTGCTGGCAGGGGCCTATCACAGGTTAGCATTATTTTAAAAATAGGGATGGTAGTCAGGCTAACACCCTCTCCCTTGTAAAACGTCCAGCCCTGGTTTAAATGGAAGCAACAAGAGCCAGTAGGCATTACTGATTAGAGTACTGAACTGCAACTTGGGGAAGCCAGGTTCAAATCCTCACTGAACCATGAAACTTAATGGATGACTTTAAGTCAATCACATTCTCTCAGCCTCACTTACCTCCCAGGGTTGTTGTGAGGATAAAGTGGGGAGGTGGAGACCCATGCTGGCCACCTTGAGCTCACTGGGGAAAAGGCAGGATATAAATGCAATAGTTAAGATAAGAGTGAACCCACCAAGAGAACAGAGCAAAGCAGATATCATTAATAAAAAGGTCCAGTCAACTATAAAGTTATCATGACTTATTCTCCTGAACTGCCACAACCTTTTTAAAAAAACAAAAACAGAAACCTTAAGCGCAGATGCATCTGCATGTTGCTACAGAGGGAGCTGTTTGGATTCTACACTCCTCTCCAACACATGTCAGAGGTAACTGGCATTGAGATATTTGGCTTACCTTCATATGAATGAAACTAAGTCTACAATTCTCAAAATAGAAACAGTGTGGAGGAGTTTTCCCGGCAATCTATGTGGTAGTAAACATTTAAGTCTAGTAGCAACTTCGGTTTTAAGAGGCCATCTGGTGACCTGAACTCAACCACATCATGGCACTGGGAATACTTTGGGATAGGGTTGGGTTAATCACAATAGCAGCCAGTTGTTACATCACCAGTGTTTTACTTCAACAACACCACTTTGGGCTCTGTCTAAATCTTTCTCTCAAGGATGTCAAATTCTAATAACTATCCAACACTGATGATGGTTTAGGATTGATTCATATGACCTTTCTTGCAAGTCAGAATTTAAGTTAAGAACATTCGCTCAATAGCCTGTCTTAAATGAAACAGTCATGGGAGGCCTAAATTTACTTGACAGGTAAATTCACAAGACTGGGATGTCATTTAACTGGTTTTTAGAAGCATTACTTTGGTGTAATAAATACTAACTAAACTCTCAGTTAAGCATGTGCTGAAGCCACTGTCTAATCAATTGAGCAAGATCCAGTTCACTAAACACAAAATCTGTGCTGGTCTTAACACTACTGTCTGCCCTTCACATTCACTAGGGGTGCAGGACCCCTGCAAAAGTGGAAAATCACAAATAGCAAAATGTGTCTGTCTGTCTGTGGGAGGGGACTGAGGTATGGTGGGAAGAATGGGCACCCAGAGTGAAAAACAGGTCAGGGGAAGGAGAAGGAAAAGACAGGGGGATCAGCATAGTGGCCCTATATTTCCTCTTTCTCACCCTCCTCCTTCCTTGGGTGTGAGAGGCAAAAGGAGAGGGTCTGTGAGACCAAGAAATTGAGCTGCAAACCATCCTTAGCTGGCAAGGCAGGGGCTGGTGGAGGAGGAAGACCAGAGATGGGTTTTTCAAGGGCTCCCTGGCCTGAACAGAGCTGTTATGAGGGAAGGTTCCCCCAAGAAAAGAAGTGCCTGAGGTGGAATGGAAGGAGTTGGAGAAACTTACAAATAATCAAATCTATGAAGGTTAAGCCCACAAATCTGGAGGGCTGACTATACTTCCCTTAATACTTCTGCCGCAGAGAACAAAGTATCAACAAAATCATTGGGCTCTCATAGCTTTTTCTAACTTGTCTATGCAGTGTTTACAATTATTACTCTGATCATTACCACATGAAGCTGCAGCTGGAATATTATGTAAAATCCTGGGGGTCATTCCGTCTCAAAAAGGACATCGTAAGTCTGGGAAAGGTTTTTAAAATTTATCTGAAATTATCAGAAAATAACGGCACAATTTCCTACAAAAAAGCTGAAACGTTTAGAGATTTGAATGCAAAGGGAATTTGTAGACGAAAGAAGTTTGTAGCATAAGTTTTCTTAAACTCAGTCTACTTCAGATGCAGGATTCCAGAGGATCATCAGATGCAGACATGGGCTATATCTTCGGTGATTTTAAGTTAAAAAAAGACAAAAGTGGAATGACATGACAGAATTTGTAGAATTACAAATGGTATGAAAAAACAATGGCACTGTTCAGCCTAATAATATTGATCATCAGTAGATTCAGAACAGATGAAGTACTATTTTCACACCATAGTTAACCACACCTGCCCTGGGATTCAATGCACAAAATGTGGGGATAGTTGGGGGCTTTAATAGACTCTTCTCCATGTATTTTCACGGTAGCAACCGCTATTAGCCGCAGGGGCAGCTAGTGGAACCTCCACATCCAGAAGCAGTATACCTCTGGATACGAGCGACAGCGGAACCAGCAACAAAGGAATGTCTCTCCCTGCTCTATTCGCAGCGTTGGCAAAGACAGTCTAGTTAGTCACTGTGAGAAAGAGGATGCTGGAATTGATGAGCTTTCGGCCTGATCCAGCAAGACTTGTCACACACTCTGACAGCTCCTTCGCAGCAGAGGTTCTGACTACTGCCAGGTCCTCTTACAAAGCAACAAAAAACATGATGACTTCCTAAGCAAGCTCACGGCTTCCCCGGAATCAAAAGCCACAGAGTAGTACTGCCCATTTAACTCAGGCCATTTCCGCACTAGGCTGTTATAGCGCGACGATTCCACTTTCAACCTCCTCTGGAATCCTGGGGTTTGCAGTTTCGGGAGGGGCCGGCCGGCCCCTCCCGAAACTGCAAACCCCAGGATTCCAGAGGAGGTTGAAAGTGGAATCGTCGCGCTATAACAGCCTAGTGCGGAAATGGCTTCACACAAGAGTACGTCAAAGCAACCGAAACTGGACCACGAGAGGATCTAGATACGTATTATAGACGCACTACAATCACGAACCGGTGTAGCACTGGGTCACCCTAAGATCATAAGCACGGTTTTGATGCCTTATGACGACAAGACACGACAAAGGCGGCTCAGCTTTCGCCATATGATTCCAGACAGCCCAAACGCCGGGTAGGGAACCCCACCACACGGCACTGCAATCGCTAAGAAGCCCCAGCATCGCTCTTCCTGACACAACAAGGGACGACGACCACCACCACGACCTCCGTCTTTCTGTCCACCCCATTCCTCCCCCACCGCGCGCCGCTTCCTCTTTAAGGGGCCGCCAGAGCAGCCACCCGGGCTCACCGGCTGCGGCCATCCCGCTCCCTCCTCGCTTCCTGTCAGGCGCCGCTCTGCCTCACAGGCTGATGCAACCAACACCGTGCCCGGAAGCGCAGCTTCGGCTCGCGGCGCCACTTCCGGCAGGAGGAGGGGCGTGCGCGTAACCGGGCAACGCCGGGAAGCGTGGAGCTCACGTTACCGTCCTGGTGCAGGCCCAAGCTGATTCAGGCTGCGCTCGCTTAGGAGCGAGCTGTGGGTTGTGCTTCCGGCCCGTGGTTCTGGGAAGGTGCTATTCACACGAGACTGTTATAGTGCTCTTGTTCCACTTTCAACATCCTATGGCATCCTGGGGTTTGCAGTCCTTTGAGGCCGCTCCCTAAACCGCAAACCCCAGGATGCCGTAGGATGTTGAAAGTGGGATAATAGCGCTATAACAGTCCAGTGCGGAAATGACCCTTGTTTTGGGACCATTGACCCTCTATTATGAAACAATTTCAGGGCCGTTTGTAAAAGTGTATGCTGTAAATTTGTGAGTCAAAAGTATAGTAGTTTTCTTTTTCTTTGTAACTCACATTTCTATCCAGAATAGGGCTGCCCGATCAAGACTGTCACAGGCTCTGAGATTTCGGAGCCAAAATCTGAGCCTGAGGGATGACCCCTTGTGATGTTACAAGGGACACTTCCAAGTATGAGACGCCGAGCATCAACCATGGTTGCACAGCATATTCAGACATTCAGAGTACTGATTCAAATACACAAAGTGTAAAAAATAAGGGAAACATAGGTGCGTTCTTTTCAAGGCAATGCTGCTGCCTTGAGATTTCTCCTCCTTGCCCTGAGGATTGGGGAAAAGAGTCTACGCCCTAACCCAGACTTGCCTATCCAGATGCTAAACGCTGGACGTTTTTTAATTGCCTGTGTTACATTATATATGTATAACCCTGCAGTACAAGATTAAAGGAGTGGTCTTCTCCATTTTGATGCTCCATTTTGATGCTGACAACCACCCTGCAAAATGGGCCAGGCTGCACGTGTAGGACAAGATCATAGTCACCCAATGACATTAACAACTGAGTGAGGATTTGGAACTGAGACTCCTAGTGCTAGTCCAAAATCCTCAATGTATCAGGCAGGGTCTCATTTATTATTGTGAGATTAAGCATTGATTTTTTAAAAAGGAGGGGATGACCATTTTTCTGATACACTAACTTCAGAAGCCAGTGGAGAATATGCTTTCATAGAATAAATATATGTAGTATGCATACAAGCTGCAAAGAGAATGTAGCATACCTATCACCTACATCATTATGTAATGGCAAGGGGAGGTCTTCCCATTCCAGCAGTGGTACTTTGTCCAGGAACAAAGATGTTCTTTGTGTCTAAGGTTATCTCTTTTTTCATCTGGGAACTGCTGGAACATAAGAGCCTTGTTAGCCACACAGTACATGCAGCCTGCTCTTCAGTTGGACTCTTAACGCAGGTCAGACTCCTACAAGCTGAGTGGGACAGGATTCCAGGGGTTAATATCCTCCTTTCCAAAGGGAAGCTTCTCATCTATCACCCCAGTGGATACTTTAAAATGTAATTATGTTGATCATTCAATCCTGTTGCAAAGCCTGTGATCTGAACTTGCCTGACCCATGATCCCACTGGATAGACTTAGGGCAAGTCACTGTCAGCCCCCCATCCCATCTGAAATACTGAGAAAGTTGTGACTCACCTAGAAGGGATGTAAGTAAGGGTAACCAAGACAATAAATGGGAAGTTTGTGGACATTTAGATTTGCTAAGTTAATTGAAAAGACATTAATTTTTTTTCTCCCTGTCAAGATTTTCCCCTTGTATATATGTATGTGTGTCTGCACCTTCAAATTGCTTGTCAACTTAAGGTGGCTATGAATTTCATAGGTAAGAGGTGGTTTTGCCAGCTCCTTCTTCTGAAAGGCAGCCTGCAACACTCAGTATTTTTAGTGGTCTCCCATCTAAATACTATCCAAAGCTGACCCTGTTTAGCTTCCAAGATCAGATAGAATCTGCTGTCTTTATTTAGCCATAGGACTACTTGTCTTAAATGTTCTCCCATGTATTGACATAACTAAGAAACATTAACATGAATTTTTTTTATTAAAAAATATTTACAGACAGTAGAAAAAGTTGTAAAAAATTAAAATGATACATATGATTCTATGATTTCATCAGAAAAGCATAATATTTAACAACAGGTGCCCCATTCCACAATTCTTCTGCCAATGGAGCAGCCAACACAGAGATGGAATTTCCCCAGCAGTAAGGTCCTCCTCATTCTAGTGAAGGAAAGCTCCACCTAGGGGATTGTAGTCGCAGGAAGACATAGTTGAAGTTCTGATTCCAAAGTAAAAAATATTATGCCTACTTTCCACCTGCTGAATGTTAATAAAAAACATCTCACAATTCATGTAACAGCCTACTACATTACACTGACATTTGGCTGTATCAGTTCATTTTATAAAGGACATTTTTTTTCTGGATAACACAGCATTTTAAACTACAGCCATTCCTGTTGAACATTTTGAGTCTAGCAACTTTATTTGATATCAAGATAGTATGTAAACTTTCATCACCTCACACCGTGTACATTCACTTTTCAACCTTCTTTAAACAAGGCTGACAAACAAATAGAGATATTCAAATACTGTCCAAGTGTATTGCAGGAGCATGTTCCAGTTTAAGCAATGCACAAAAGCTTTACAATTGCAATCACTGTCATGCTTAGATGTTACAAAACATACATACAAATATGCAACATTCCAGTCTCCAGACAAATTGAACTGGTCTTCATACTTGTTTTAACAGCTGTTTTTTTCTGTTTACTCATCATCAGCAAAAAGTAACATGCATTAAAGCAAGGTCTTATATAAAAGGATGCAGTTCACCAGTTCTGTCCTTACACATTTTTAACAAATGCAAGACATTAGTCTTTGGTTTCCAGTATTATTATATTATCGCTTATTAATTGATTTGTTACATTTTCATAAATACTCTTAAGGTTCAAGTCCCATAGTCCATCTAATAATTTATATAAGGCACCATCAATTCCAAATCGATCTTGTAAAGTTTTTAACATCTGATAAAATGCTTCATCCATATGATTAGGATTGTCATGCCTTATTTTTTCAATGTCATTGTCTGACAAGCCACTCTTCCTCATAAGTTCATTCCAGTCACGTGGAGGTACTCTTTTCCTCATGTCAAAATAGATGTCATTTAGGTCTACAACATAAGAAAAACACATTGTAAATGTCTGAAAGTTAATTTTACACAATCTCTGTATGCTGATGTATATACTATTCAAATTAAAATAACCACTGAAAAGAAGCTTTGTTTTTCATTCTAGATCGCATAATTCGATTGTTGCTCAGCATCATTTTTTTAATTGAAATTTATAGCAGAATTTGTACTTTAGCTTTCTAATGCATGAACATCATGCAATGCATTCACAGCAACTTAGATCAATTAAAATTACAATTATCAGCATTAAACCATAAAATAAAAAAAAAGTAAGAGGCAGGCAGAAACATTAAGAGATTTTTTTTAAATAAACGAACACATAACTTCAGATAAGACATCCCCAAGTTTCCACTCCTTAGCACCTTTCCTCAGTCTGTACACTTGAGAGTAGTTTATTTTAGGGAATGTGGGGACTGTGGTAAGAAAATCACTCTTCCTTTGCCTCCCTCAGTGGAATCACATGACTGAAGTTTCATTAATAGGAACTCAAACCAGAGCATGATACTTAATTAGTCTTTTAAAATCCATGTAATTAATATTTGCACCAAGGAGCTGAGACTGGGTAATTTACATTCACAGCTGAATGAACTGTGAATCTTAAAATGTGGTCTCCAGTTAAAGTATAATTTATATAGCCTCCTCAAACGAGTTCTGTTTCTTTTGCATTTTTACTGTCAGTTAAGATGATTGTGCTGCCTGTCCCACTCCTTTACTCTAGATAGGAATTCTTCAATTTGTTCTTACAGTCCTGAAGCTGTCCTAGCCTTCTCCTTATTTCATTCTGAGCAACAACTATAAACAAGGAGCATTAGCGATCTCTGTCTCTCACTCTCTCTCTTTGTTTTAGCCATACTAATGCTGTCACTTATTTTGAAGGAAAAGCAACTGTACGAGAGACCCAATCTGGACTGGGGATCAGCATGGCTGCCCTTGCTTTAAAAAAACAACACACACACCATGTGGTATAAACAGCATTTGGATGAACATATCTCACCTTAATAAGCCAAAATATGAACAAGCCTTATGTGTGTCACTCCCAATAATACGGAGCCATTCAGCTTCTCTATTTGCACAGCAAACAAACTAGAGAAATTCTATTACATCTCAACTGGAAAATGCAGTTTAGAGCTTCTGAACATCCATGAAGTCATAGTTTTAAGCTGATTTAATATTGTAGCTTGTTTGGAAGTTCTTAACTGGTTTCATGGTTTACATGTAACAAGAAATTACAGTAGGACCCCCGTATCCGTGGGGGATTGGTTCCAGGGGGCCCTGCGGATACTGAAATCCACGGATAGTAGCAAATGCTCTCCCCACTCTGCTGTCCACTGTTGCCAGCCCGATCACGCTGGGGAACATGTGAGACCAAAGTGAGAAGGGCGAACTTGCACTCCCCACTTTGTTCCCAACCATTGCCAGCCCAATCACGCTGGAGATCACTGTCCCCACTTTGCTCTCCCACTTTCCCCAGTGCGATCGGGTTGGCAGCGGTGGGGAACAAAGTGGGGAGTGCGAGATCACTCTCCCCACTTTACTCTCCCGCTATTGCCTGTCGCCAACCACTGATAACTGAATCAGCGGATAATGAATCCATGGATAATGGGGTCGTACTGTATAGTACACAGAAGCCTTTCTGATTTTTTTCTCACATGAAGGAGAGAGCAAAGCATCTGTGTTCGGAGGCACAGAGCTTGTTTATCCTTGTTTATTAACCTAAACCATGTTCTTCCGAACACAGTGAATCTGCAGTTTGTCTCTTCAAGTGGCCACACTCATAGAGAACATGTAAGAACCTCCTGAAGAACCCTTTTGAAAACATTGATGGATTCACAAATTAGGACAAATGAGTATGCTATATTGGTCTACCATTATTTTATCCCTAATCCAAAAACCAAGAAATTGGAGTTTGTACAATACAGCTTGCTGGCTGACAGACCTGCAAAAAGTTACCTGAACCACTTACCTTTGGAAGAAGAATTTATTACTCTCACTACAGGTTTTTTAGACTCTAATACCTAAGATTAAAAAAAAACCTGTCATAATTCCTAATAGTAATTTTAAGAGATAAAACATTTGACCCACCCTAATCAGCACAGATACATTTTACAAGATAGAACAATTCTTTACAAGAAGCATGTTAATTTTATAGGGCAACTTTTAAAAGAACAGATACAATTCTAAAAAGTTTTAGACAAAATTTTCACTGTGTGCTGTAAAGACAAATCAATTTAAGCCTTTCAAAATGCCAGAACTGAGCATAGTACCTTCTTTTTTAAAGTATGTGTTTTACAGAAGAAGAAACCACTTTGTTCTATTTTGCATTTTTAAAAAACTTTTGGAATTTAAGCTTCTTAACATTATTCTTTACTTAATGGCATTCATGAACCACAAAACCATTATGAAGGAATTATTATGGAATCACATTAAATACTGCATATATATAAAGACTCCACTTCACTTCACATTGCTTCCCAAGTGAGCAGCACCCCACTGAAAAATGTTAGGGATCGAGAGAAGCAAGACATATTTTTGTGAAACCATAAAGCTTTTCTAATCATTCAACTCTTTCAGATTTTCCACTACAGTCCTCCCTCCACATTCACAGGTTTGACCTTTGCAAACTTGATTATTTGCAAAGCGCACACGTTTCTCCCCCATTCTCCTCCTCTTGTTCCCTTGAGTTTTGGTGGGTGTGGATGAAGAAGGCCAGCACTCAGGCAAAAGGCAATAAGAGGAGGAGAGACTTGCGCAAGCCTTCCTTCTCCACTCCGGAGCTCTCCCTTCCCATTTCCTTGCCTCTGGCCCTGGCCCTGAGAACTTGCGCTGAGGCAATAGGCAAGGGTACTGCAAAGGGGGGGAGGCTTGTGTGAGTATTCCTCCTCCCCTCCAGAGCTCCCCCTCCCATTCCCTGGCCTCTGGTCCTGGCACACAAAAGGTAAATGAATGGGAGAGGGGAGCCCTGGAAAGGAATGGAAGGGGGATTGCAGGATGGAGAATTATTTACATTTTCCCACTTTTGTGAGGGTTTTGCACCCCAAACCCTTGCAAAAGTGCAGGGGCCAGTGCACTAGCTACTTTTTCGAAAAAGCACCACAGCACATCAAGTGGGAAATAAACTTATACCTTAAGTGCAACAAATACTTTTCCTTGAAGTGTTTCATACTACACTGATTTTATAAACTTCACAGCTTGATGTCAAATGAACATATGAAAGTGTGTGTATGTGTGTGTGTGTGTGAAGGAAAGAGAGAAATCATCTTCCAGCTCAACAATTCTTATACCATTTCTTACCTTTGATGGTACACTTGGAACAACTGACTTCTGCGGCAGCTGTACCAATGGAGCTGATGGGACATTCCCAGAAGTAGATTCTTCATTTGTGCTTTCCACCAGTAAGTTGCTTCTCTCACCATTCTGAGCCACCTCATTTCTCAGTACAAACCTATCAGCTGTGGGCACTTCAGCCCTAGTGTTCAGAATATCACTAACACCAGGTATCTGCAAATAAAGAAATAATCCTTTTGGCATTAGGTAATGCTTTGGGTAATAGGAATGTGCCAGAACAGTGTGCCCTCTACATGATTTGGACAATTTCTCATAAGCTTCCTACATCACAGCCAATGGCCAGGGATTATGGGAGTTGTGGTCCAAAACAAAATGACCCAGGCTGCCCATTCTTCCTCCAGTGGAAATGTATGCTACCAAAACAGTCCTGTGCATATTTAACTACAAAGTACATCCATATTATGTTCCAAGAGGTTCACTCCTAGCTTTCTTCAACATGGTGCCCCGCAGATGCTTCGGACTACACTCCTATCTTCCTTGGTCATTAGTTATCATGGCTGTAGTTGTAGTCCCAGAAATTTGGAGAGTATAATATGCAAAAAGACTGGTGCACACATTGTAGCTTCAACATAGGAACATTTCTTATTAATATTTCTTATTGGATTTTTAAAAAAGTATGCTTACAAAGAAAGATGCCAGCTGCACCCATTCCTTGGGACGGTGGATCTGGCCATGGTAACACAATCCCATTTAGATTACTGTAACACACTCTATTTGGGGCTGCCTTTGAGGAGCGTTTGGAAACATCAGCTGGTCCAAAAAGCAGCTGGTTACAGAGGAACCAAAGCGCCTATGGCAACAGCTCCATCTCCTGGCAGTTTGTTTCCATGCACAATTCTAGTCTGTTTCCAAGAACAAGTGCTGGTTATCACCTTCACAGCCCTGTAGTGGCTCAAGTACTCCTTATCTGAAGGACCATATCCTCTCTCTATGAGCCTGCCTGTGCCTTGAAACCTTCTGCTGGGCCCTTTGCTCTGTCCCATCACCATCAAAGCTACATCTAGTGAGGACATGGAAAAGAGCCTTTTCTCTGGCTGCTCTGAGAGAGATTAGCTTGATGTTTCATAGGCAGATGAAGACCCTTCTGTTTCAGCAGGCCTCTGAGAGCTGACTGTTCAGGGAAAGGGCCTTTCGTATACTGTGGTGTTTATGTTTCCTGTTGTTCTTTTTAATGGTTTGCTTTTAATTTTGTCAATATGTCAATTATATTTCATTTTTGTATAGCTGTATTTGTTTTTTTGCAAGCTGCCTTGAGTTCCAGGAAAAAGGAGGGATATAAATAAATAAAATGATAATCAATATGTTTTAATACATCTGACCAAAAAGAAGTAAGCACTGAACATGCCTGCATATATGACTCAGAGAAGTGTTACCTCTGTTACATTGCCAATGTTTAGTTAGACTAATACTTCATTTTTGTATTATTTGCCAGCTAGAAATTTTCCTGGTGTCTGACAACTGTTAAATATTTAGGCACACAGAGGTTCTTCAGGATATTACTCCAATGATCAAATAACCTGTACTGCTTGCAGACACATCTCTTGATTTGGACAGACAGGCATCACATACATTAAGTATTTGGTATTTCTGGAAGTTTGGGTCTGGTTTAAGTATGCAAAAAATCCTTACATGTGCAGGTTCCACTCATCTGGTCAATATATAAACCAACCATGGATGCTTACATGTACAGTATTATCACAGCAGAACTGCATACTCCTGAGTTATAGATCCCTCACACGCTAAGGTACACACAGGCATCTGTGAGCTATTTCAATGGGATATTGCACATGAGGATCTTTCTACACACAATTTTGTGAAAAAAATATGAACAGAGTTATCTAAAATAGATAAGAATGACAATGCTGTTTTCTTGTGTCCCCTACCATATAGTTATTGTTTTTAAAAAACTGTTCTGAAGATATAATTCTAGATGGGGAGAGGTGGGATATAAATAATAATAATAATAATAATAATAATAATAATAATAATAATAATAATAATTATTATTATTATTATTATGTTGTATAACCTATCAGTTCTAGTAGGTATCCTGAGTGGCAACCTTCACAAGTTTGTCTGTTGTTTATTTCAATACAAGCCAGTAACCTTCACCACATCATGTAGTAAAATATAACAGACACTGACTCTGTATTATGTGAAGAAACACGCAGCTGATTAGACTGAGTGGAGGGGTGTGATTAAGGAGGCAGTGTTGGCCTCACATTCCACCTCAGCCACTGAATCCTCATGGACAAGCTAATTAAGATGCATCCTCATGTGAAAATCTCCATATTTCTGATTGTGGTTTATAGACTACTTACCAAAGATACCTTGGCTTCTTTTTCTGGGAGGAAGACAAAAAAGGCAAAGAGAGATATATTAGTGTATTAGATCGTAATTGGAGCTGACCTACACATTTAAAATAGACTAAACATATGTCAGGATTTTCCATTCTTACAGTTTTATGATTAACATTTTCTTTCTTTTATGGTTCTCTGTTCCTTTAATTTATCTATAATACTATGGTAGATTCCCCCTTGGAAGTCCACTGCCTTTACTGGAAAATGACTTATGTCAGGATTCCAACCACTGATTGGACAGCATTAATTTTCAAACAGACAGACACAGAATTTTAATCTGTGGTTTATATTTCATATGAAAATGCCCCTTCTGCAAGTAACCTTATAGGTCTAGCAACAAAAGGGTGAGCTACCAGTCAGGAAGGTATAACTCTCCATTACACACCATCTGCTGCTGCCTACTGTTGAATACTTTGTTCACCTAGCCTAGGGCTGTCTGCTTCAAGGGCTTAGAGCTTCTGAGGACCTGTGGGGCTTTTTCACTTTGTCTTTGATTCTGGCAAGCTGCAATTCTCTCACGCCAGAAAGAGTGACAAATAGCCTCCCATTTGCAAAGGGTGGTTGGTTGAAACATGACAAATAGCACCTCCATTTGGGTGGAAGGTCAGACCTATTTCAGGTCCAGAACAGTCTTCTTCTACAAATGAGAAATCAGTAAGAAAGGCTATTTCAGGACTGAAATGGGTAGGGAAATGGACCAAAGCAGTCTTTAAATGCCAAATTTCACAACTTCAAGGCTTACTTTATATTCTGCCTTTCTCTCAACATGGGACCCAAGGTGACTTACAAGAAGTTTAAAACAAAATAAAGCTAAAAGCCTGATAATGAAAATGTAAAAGACAATAAGCAAGCCAATGTATCAAAATCCAACTGTTTTTTTTAATTAAAAGAAAAAATACATCTTACCCCGTAAAAAGGTTTTCTGCACAACCAATTAATAATAAAATCTCTCTTTAAATAAAAACATATTTTCCTGTCAGGAGAGGGGAGAGGAGGCCTGCCTAGCCTCTTGTGGAAGGGAACACCACTGTTACATAGGAGCCACGGAGGTAGCATTATTTGCCATTTTTTTCTCAACTACAAATGTTCTTACAGTGAGTCCAGGGGACACACTTGGGACCTTAGTGAGCCATGCATTGTCCACCTGTAGTCTACTTGGAGTAAGGGCAACTCTCTGGTGGACTCAAATGGAAGTACTGCACATCACCTGATCCTTTCACCCGGAGATGCCAGGGTATTTCCATGTGAAGACATGCACTTTTGAACTGAGCTATGGCCCATCCATAGTTATATCACTCAGTTAGCCTTCTCTTTTTGCTCATTTAATTTTGAATACCTAGGTACATCAATAAGGCTCATCTGTATTTCAGAAAATTACCTTTTTCCCTTTTACAGAGTGAGGTTCTTTTTTTATACATCAGAAATCCCAGGATGAGCCCACAAACAAACACACCAAAGATGATGATCCCAAAGTTTTGGAGTGTAGAATTTGTCTTTCCTAAAAGGGATGGAAAAAAGCACTTTAAAATAGGCCTAGATCACAATAATTGTCTACATGTCTTGAAACACAGGTGAAATACACAGGTTGGTTTTGGCAGCATAACTACCTAGTGCTTTACTCAAATACCTCTGATGTTTAAAAAAATGAGAAAAGGAGCTACTTTCTGGGAATGCAGACAGCAACAAGTCAAAGGTACAAGCCGTTGTCACCTCTGTGTATTTTATAGCCTGGGCTTTTACTTCAGGCCAGAGCAAGATAGAGCATGTCTATGTGCTTCAGGATGGCTAGCAAACTCTTGTACTTTCCCACGTCTCCAGTCAGAGAGGTTCTTATCAGGACAGCTGGCACTGGAAGAGGAGGAAATCTGATTTTTGTATGTCAGGTTGCTTTAAAGCCTAGGCAACCATCTCCCCAGCTGGCACCAAGGCTCTCTGGATCAGTCGTTTCTGTGCATGTTACACTTATGTAGCACTGGTACACTAGAAAGTCAGGAGCAGGAGAAGGGGAACAGGAAGAGAGATGGGTGCATGCACTTGGGCCCACTGTGCAATAAGGAGCAAAGTGGGGAGCAAAGTGCCAGTGCTGTGAATTGTGAGCCACCTTGTTCTGCAAGCACTGACATCACTGGTGGAAGGTTTGGGGAAAAAGTTGAGAGCTGATAGTGAGCTGTCTATACCAGTAGCAGCAGCATAGCACCTGAAAACCTCCCCCATGTGTCATCTGTGCCATTGGTAAGGCCATGTGGAATGCAAAACCTAATGGGAACAGGTGCAACTGTTGCAGCTACTGGGCACATTTTGGTACCTGTTCAACTAGCAAAAAGTGTCCCCCCATTGCCAGGTAAGCATATGACCTGGTTCGCTGAATGTTATCCAAATTGTGGGCCTGTTTCTCATGACTTCCCTCATGCCTGTTTCTATAGCCAGCTGTCCACATGCCATTCCTTGATGCCCAGTGCTTGCAACATCAGAAGGCCCTGGTCCTGACGTTTTGATCTAGAAATCTCAGTGAATAAGATGCTTTGGACCAGGCAATCCTAATATGTATGCCTAGCCACCCCAATTGACTTTTGGGGTGATACCCTGAGAAAAAAAAGTGGAGAAATAAGAAAACTCTCTACAGTGTTTTCCTGCCTACAAGAACAACTGAAATGAGGCTATTTGTGGCTATCCAGAGGCAATAAAGCTGTAACCAGATCATTCCCCACTGGCTGTTGTTGATTAGGGCTACTAGAGTTGTAGTTCAACATCATCAGAATAGCCACCAGAGTTTCAAAATGGGAAGTTCAGTGTTTCTTTCCTATTAACGAGCTACACTGGGCTGCTGATCGAGTTTGTTTTCTTCTTTAATCCCACAATTATCTCTTGACAGGACTAGGCTAAATTTTAAGAGGCTGAGCATTTTTTTAACAGGTCCCATTCCCAGATGAAGGTCTTGCTAGTTTTAGAAATGAGACTATTCATACTATACCTGTAGGAGATGGCTCACACTTCATATCTGAGGTGGGACTGCAGCTTTGCACCTGCACCTGCCCTTCAGGACACCTACATGTTCATTTACAAAGATAATGACAGGTTATCTCATCAACAAAATTTGTGCCTCATGAAGAAGGATAACATAAGCCTATCACTTCAGGCAGAGGATGCAAACATCTCAGAAATGAATGGAGTGGAGTGGAGAGAAATGAATGGGAGCTGTGTGCAAAATACTGGCCACTGAAAATCATGCAACATTTTTCTCTTGGGTTTTTATGGTCAGTGTTCTCCATAACATATGGACATATGTCAGCATCAGCATTTGACATTCACTGGTTTTACAGCAAAAGTCAACATTCAATAGCACCTAAGACAACAACACTTGAAAGTGTTAGGCAGCTGCTGTAGCATTTTGTAATAACAAAACTAAACCTCAGATTTTTAAAATAGCAGATTGTTTTGAAATCTGAGTATCAAACTATGGGCTGAATTTAAAGATCTGTAATACTTCTAACATTTCATTTCAAATATAGTGACAATGTAGTGTGGGGTTCCTGAACAACACAGGAATTACACATTAAAAGATATACATAACATTACTTGAAAGTTCTTGCTTTTGAGACAATTGATCATCTTGCTTTGCCCATTATAAATTGCTAAGCCTCTCCTTTATAAAACAGACACATTTGTTTAATTATTTTATTTAAATATTGAAAATTCAGCTGTTTTTACATTTAAATCATAAAAATAGCCTGGTTCAAATTTAATATGGATATAGGCTGTTAAACCTGTATTCCAAGCCTAAATTTAATTGTTAGCTCTAATTAAAGTAAACCTATTGAATAAGCAGAATGTACATAAGCACTGACTTCCAAATTTCTATATATTCATTGGTCAAATCTCATTGGGACTGACAGTTCGGTTTAGGTCATTTTCAAAACTGAATCAATGCTTCTCTATCAAATGCATTTGCTGCCTTCCAAAGGAATCCTGCTGTTGTGAAGGCAGAACCAGGCAGCCGGTGTGCTTCCTTCCTTCCTGGATTCAAATTTATTATACTTTTTTGTGTGTTGTATACAGTTTGGGGGACTATAGATATTCATGATTTTTCCATTTTTGTGTGGGTCCTTCACTCCTAACCCCTGCGAATGTATAGGAATGGCTGTATTTTGAGATTGATACTGTAAGCCAAGGACTGGAAAGCAATTAAGATTCAGCTCTTTCTTTGTGCTCCAAAAGATCTTATCTTACATATGACCAAGCAACAAACATTCCATATCTATAAATAAACAAATGTGTTTTCTTTTATTTCATGAAAATAAACTACTCTGCCCAGTTTCTTTCCAGCCCTTGTTTCTGGTATATTCTAGACTCCTCTTTGTCACTAAAAGATACACACGCAAAGATACACAGGCAGAAATGAGCAAATGTTTTGAACTATTCATTAAATTAAGATGTGAGGTAAGGTTTGGATTAGACCAGGCAGACAAGAATTACTGTTGCAATGTGCAGCAGAAAGTGGCAAACACTGTAAAGATCACAACGTAAATATTTTGTTTACTTGTACATTAATGGCCAAGATCCTACACCATACTGCAGATCGTAACACAGTTCTTCTTGCACAGTTCTTCTGGGATGCTGCTTATGCCTCATGTAGAAGGCAGCTTCCTAGTAGCTGGTTGTACCTCCATCATCATTTATTGCAATGTTTCTGGATAGCATCCAGGAAGCAGCAGCAGCTGTCACTCTCCCAGCTTCCTAGCAAGCACACTAAAAATATGAGCAGAAGGGTGATAACTGTTCTTCCTTCTTGATTGTACGCAGATATTACCTGGCCCCCTGCCATTCTGCTGGCCAAAGAGTCGAAACCTGTCATCCACCTGCTCTTTGAAGCAGGCTTGCCTGGAGTACAGAAAGTGAGGTACAGTGTACCTTCTTGCATACTGAATCTCATGTTGCATGCATGTATGTCACCAACTGGATTCCAGCCAATGTATTTTAACCATCAAATCCACCAGTTGTTAGTTCACAACTATCAGTGCATCACTGCTTCGGAAACAGAAGTATTAAAATGAAACTTGATTTAAAATTAATAGGTTTCTACCATGACAAATCATCAGAATCCAATGGGATTCATTTTCTTCTAAGTACTATTGCATATTTTCCCAATTAATAAAGCCAACAACATTAAAATCTATTAATATACGTACTTCATCTTGCACCTGATGCATTCCTCACAGCCTGGAGGACAGTAATACCCCTCAGGACACTGGCATACTGTATTATTCTCAGCAGTGCAGGGTCTTATCATCACGTATCCTAAAAAAACAAATGGTGCAAAGTGTCCTAAAGTTAACTTCATCACCAATTCCCTCCCTTTTTAAAGAAAACATCAGTGTATGCAAGTATATGTTCAAAACCAGAGTTTATAAAATTTACTATTGGATGACAACTCCCAGAATCCCTACTGAATGGGGGATTCTTGGTGTTGTAATTTAAAAAGTCTGGTCAAAACATTAGTTCCATGAGACTCTACAGGAGACACAAAGCTTACTAAGAGATGCATTATGAATGGGTTGCGGCAATAAATACTGGAGTAGAAAACAATGAACAGCAGAAACGGTCCCGTCCAGAATAGTTTAATCAGGGATGTGCAACCTGCGGCTCTGAGAGTGCATGCTCCCTTAGGCATAATTTGCAAAAGCCCTCTGCAAGTAATCATAGAGTTGGAAGAGACCAGACGGTCCATGAAGTCCAACCCCCTGCCATGCGGGAATACACAATCAAAACATTTCCAACAGATGGCAATCTAGCCTCTGTTTAAAAACCTCCAAAGGAGGAGACTCCACTGTTCTTCAAAGCAATATATTCCATTGTTCAAGTGCTCTTAATGTCAGAAGTTCTTCCTAATGTTTAGATAGAATCTCTTTTCCTAAAGTTTAAAGCCCTTGCTCTCTGTCCTAGTCTCTGGATCAACAAAAAATAAGCTTGCTTCATCCTCCATATGACATCACTTGGAATATTTAAACATAGTATCATGTCATCTCTTAACCTTCTCTTCTCCAGGCTAAACACACCCAGCTCCCTAAGCCATTCCTCACAAGGTATGGTTCCCATGCCTTTTAGCATTTTGGTCACCCTCCTCTGCACACCTTCCAATATCCTTCTTGAAGTGTGGTGCCCAGAACTGGACATAGTATTCCAGGTGGAGTCTGACCAAAGCAGAATAGAGTGATACTATTACTTCCTTTCACCTGGACACCATACTCCTATTGATGCAGCCTATAATTGCATTGGCTTTTTTAGCTGCTGCATCACATTGCTGACTCATGTTCAATTTGTGGCCTACTAAGACTCCTAGGTCCTTTTCATATGTACTGTGATCAAGTCAGGTGTTACCCATCTTATATCTATGCTGGACTATGCTTATATCTACTGGACAAGGAGAAAGAAGGAGAGAGAGGGAATTACCAGGAAAAGAAAGAAAGAAAGAAAGAAAGAAAGAAAGAAAGAAAGAAAGAAAATGATCCTACACATTTTATGGCTGTGGCCCCAATACTCTGCTAAGCACGCCTCACAACAGACTACCTTTAAAGGAATGCAGACTTGGCCAGGATGAAAAAGGTCCCCTAGCCTTGGTTTGATGTTAGAGAAAGATAACAAATGCATTGAGAGAACATGATGGAGCTTTCAAAAACTTCAAAGCCAGAAAGCAGACCCCCTTAGAAACTAGTCACAAATTCATACTGTACCAGGTTTGCATTCGTCACAAGGTAAGCATTCGTCCAGTCCATTTGGATGTTCAGTGTAGTCTTCTCCTTCTATGCAAGGTATACAGCGCCCAAAGGTATGTGGAATGGCACAGTGTTCACCAACATAAGTACCTAGTAAATGCGAGATTTGTATTTACAAAAAAAAAAAAATCCACAAAAAGCCATTGGGACCTGCTTCTGAGCCAACATGCAAGGAACAGGGTATTAATGGATGAACAATCTGTTACTGTAATCTTACACAAATGACAGGCCATAGCGAAGTACCCTAGCACATGCTAGCCATCCCAATCTTCTCTAATTTGATAATTTCATCACCAAATACTGTACAAGGATAATTTAAACAGAGCTCTGCCCACAGCCTTAAAATCTAAACATACTATTTTGTCTCAGTGTAAGAAATTGCGATGGATCTCCAAAATATATTACCCCTGGAAATTTGGTAGGGTTCAAAGTTATATGCAAAGATATTCAGAACAACTTGTGGCCAGTTCCTATAGGATATTTCCACTTATCAGTTGTGGAACAGGGAGGGAGCAAATCCCCCTCCAAGCCTTGAACTAGAAGACTGGGAAGCCCTCTGGAGTCAGTTTTTGAATGACAATGAAGACTGCAGAGGCAAGCAGAAGCATTTTCCCCTTGTACTAGCTGACTGCACTAAATTTAGATCTGTATCACTCATGACTATTGAGGGTAGAAGGGAAGAGATACTAAAGTCTGTATGTGTACTGCATAAAGAGCAATGGCCAAAAAGTGTGCTGTTTTGAACTACAAGCAAGGTACAATGGGTCCTCGATATCCTCTGGGTTTTGGCTCCAGGACCTCCTGTGGATACCAAAATCTGCAAATGCTCAAATCTCATTACATACAGTGGTGTAGTAAAATGGTGTCTAACACTCAAACAAGTGCTGGAGAGAGCCTGAGGATCTGTAAAAAGGTATGCCTATACATCATTGTAGTCCTCAGTGTGCAGCAAAATCATGGTTTGCTTTTGAGATTTTTAAAAAAATATTTTTGAGTCATAATTGGTTGAATCCATGGGTACAGAATCCATGGCTATGGAGGGCCAACTTTATCAAACCATATAGCTCTAATACTGTGCTTAGTTGTAGGTAGGGAAAATACCCTGCCACAATCACTGAGCAGTGACCACTGGGAATCTGATAACCTCACCAAAGAGCATCACCAAGGTGTCAAGGGCATGGCTATGTCCACACTGTGTACCTACCTGACTGAGCTGACTGGACAGCAGTCTCCAATATGTTAGCAGCCATACTGGATGCTGCTAGCATATCAATCTTAACCTGTTCACTGGAAGAACTAAATATCTTTCAGTTCTCTCTCTTATCACCATAGCTGCCATTGCCATATTCAATAGCAATGAGGCAATTACATTGTTAAGGCAGCTCAGACTTAATGAATAGATGCAGAGCTTGGAAAGTTTACTTTTTTAGAGTACAGCTCCCAATCTGCCTATGTCCATCATAGCCAGTGACAATGGTGGTTGGAGTATTCTGGGGTTGAAGTCTAAAATAATGTTTCCAAGCTCTAAGACAGATCACTTGGGGTGAGTATGAGTTGCTGCCAAGCCGCCAAGCCTTAAAATATTTGTAAGTTAGAATACTTGCTTGTTTTCTTGGCAACAAATTATATTTCAAGGTTGCAGGCTAATCACATTTCTGGCAGCACTGGGAAAAGTGTTTTCAAGGCTTAACTTGTAGCAAACAAAGCACAGGCAATCTAAAGTTTTACAATTTGGGTGGAAATGCTGTACCCCTCCAGATGTTGTTGGATAGCAACTCCCAACAGTCTTTGCCAGCATAGACAATAGTGAAGAATGCTGAGAAGTTCAGTTCAACAATACCTGGTGGAGCACTTGATTCCTACCCATGCTTAATATAGTTCTCCAAGACAAATACAGAACCATGTTTGAACTAAATGCTGAAAATTCTAGAATGCTGTTGCTGTTTAACGTGCTTCTTTAAATTTTTGAACTATCGAAGCACAGCATAAGAGTGTCTAACTTGGTTTGGAGACAGTCAGGTTCAAATATGCACCTCAACCATGGAAATCAAGTGTTACAAATTAAAGGCTATGGGAGAACCTCCCTATGTAGGACATACAGAATAGATACGAAATAAATCAATAATAAACAAATAGAGTCACAGAAAGCCTATGTCAACAGAAACCATTCTGGTCTTGGCTGAAATGGATTCAGCTTTGAAAAACCTAACAGGTCACTGTTATTTTACAGAATAAATACCTGTTTCTCAATATAAAATAGATAAGTGATTAGGGGAGTGGGAGATGGATGTCATAAATGATTTGATGGGAGAGAGTACATTTCAAGACCTGTGTGTCTAAGCTGCGCACTACAAAGAACTCACTCTAGTTCTAAAGCCTTGTCATTTAAGCAAGCCTTTATACAGTCACATATCTGGAATGTGGAAGGTATACGGATCAAACCAGATGGGAATGCGCTCACTGAACACAGGCACACTAGTTTTCCTCAAAAACGGGGGTTATTCTATGGCACTTGACTGAGGGCATTGTGTAGCCAGTCTCTTTTCATATTATCATCATCATCACTGGCTACATCAATATACTACCCAGTAGCGTTCATGGATCTCCACACTACTTCATGCTCACATCATCCCTGCTAGATAGGCCAGAGTGAGTGAGAGTGGCTGGCCTTGGATCACCTAGTGAGTGTTATGGCTCATTGGTGGCTGAAATCAGGCTCTCTCAAGTTCAAGTGTAATATTATAACCACTACCCCATGCTGGAGTTTAATGTAATTTTCTTGTTTCTTTTGGCACTAGAAATGAGTCAGGTAGCAGAGAACGCTTCAAATAGCAGACTGTGGGAAAGACAAGGGCAGGGCAAATTTCATTCCCACACCCTAAAAGCTCTGTTTTGTATCCAAAAAGAATCTCCATCATCCCTGCTTTTTAAATAACCCTCTACATACGTACTTAATAACACATTATTACTAATTTATGTTACAGAGATACAGTGATTACTGATAAGGTGCTCTTTCCCAATTGCTAATAAGTTACACTCTCTGGAATTAACAAACAAAGATATGCACAACTTCCTCTGCCAGAACTCAGAACCACTGTGTGGCCATTACCTGCAGGGCAAAATTTGCAACAAAGCTGACCAGCATAAGCATATTCACCATCAGTATAGTAGCATAGTGGAGATTCAGCCTAAAAGAATCAGAGAGACAAGTTTCAAAGCAATGAACTATCTTGGATTATCATCCTGTCTTAATGTTGGACTTAGCAGTTATTTTAGAACTCACATTCTTATATCTAGTATGTTCACAGGGAGAATATCCTTTTGCTAAGATTTCAAGAAGAGTTCAGCTCAAAACATACTTCAGTATTATATAAATGTTAATTCTTCTATCTCCTCTTTCTCTAGAAGAGAGATTGAAAATCTTAAATTTTTTGGATAACAATCATACCACAAGGGCCATCAAGTCCAACCCCCTACCTTGCAAGAGAATGCATGCAGCCAACATCAAGGATTCTGGGATTTGAAGTCCAGAAAACTAGCTATTGCAAACTTCGCTCTAGAATATAACACAGGCAACATGCAAACTGATGTTACAGGTTCAAAGTTTTACGCAGTATGAAATTATGCAGAATGAAAAAAAAATGAAAATGACTTCAATATCAAAACTATTATGGCTATGGGGTAGGAGGGGCATTCAAGGATTCTAGATGAACATGCACACAGGGGGTTCCTCGTTTTAAGCAATAAAGCAAGAACAAGAAGTAATGGTCCTTATTAAAAAAAACCCAAAATATTAATAATAATAAAACCCAGTGAAAGGAAGCACAAAGAACTAGCACCGACATGGCTACTGTTGATAGCAGATGTGCATGGAGTGTTTCTGCACAAGCAATGACTACTAAGGGACAGTAGTACAGGTGAAAGCTCAGTACTTAGTAGGATAGCAGAGCCAGGGCTTACTGGGTTGAAGAGCTGAGACTGCTTGATTAGTAGAACTTTCACATCATCTACCACTCCCAACCTCTCTTGGCCTCTCATGTTCCTTTTTAGTATAGTTGCAATCCTCACAGTAACTGGAGGGGAAATAGCTTTTCCAAGTCATGATGCATTGTCACAAGCTCTTTGTTGTAATCCAAAGTATTTCGAGATGCCTTTACAGAAAACTTGTCCCTGCTAGAAATTGTTTCAGAGCAACCCAGCCTGTTGCACTTGTGGACTCACTGTGGGGGTGTTTTTATACAGACTGTCCCGGTAAGGGCTTGCACTTCAAAATTTACCACCCTACCACTATTGGCACCAGACTCTTTAATTCCACAAAGAAGTAAGGCAGCACAAGCTCCAGCTTCACCAGCAAGCAACTTATGCCAGCCAGGTCAGGGTGTACTAAAGGGAGGAAGTGCACTGTAAGAGAATTAGAAGAGATTGCTCACACAAATGAACCTGAGAACTCACAAGAGAAAAAATTAAAAAAGGAAAAAGGAAAGGGGAGGGGAGGGAAAGAAAGAAATGTGTCAGCACCTTAAAGACTCACTGGTTTTTATTTTTGCATTAGCTTTGTGGATATAAACCCACTTCTTCAGATGCAGTACCAACAGCAACTGAAGAAGTGGATTTATATAAATAAAAGCTCATGCAAAAATAAAAAACAGTCACTCTTAAAAGGTGCTGACACATTTCTTTCTTTTTTTCTCCCCCTTCCTTCCTCCTTTTTATGCTGCAAGAGACTAACATGACTACTTCAAAGGAAAGAGTGTTTCCAAGGTCAGTAGCAAGTCTGATATCTTCAGCAGGAAGCATCTCCTTGGGAATAAGACAATTAACCAGGCCCTGAACAAATCCTGCCCACAATGCTTGCAAGAGATTTTTCACTGGTTGCATGTTGATCCTATTAAATGTAAGAGCAAGCCCCGCACATTTCAAAGCTTCACAGCACTAAGGGAGAAATTATTATTTTAACTTTCTCCTTCAGTACTCTTAAAACATAACAGCCCTGATCCATAGCAAAATGTGGCAAAACTATATAAGACTTAACTTTAAGTCCTTAATACAAAAAAATTAAGAATGCAAATCAATATTTTGTCCATAGGAGGTGGGGTGTGGGGGCAGGGCATTCCCTGGACCCTTTGTGGGCCAGACTGGGCTGCTCTCCTTATGTCAACCAAGTTACATGGCACTGACGAGTAACAGGGCTGAACCCTAGTCATGCACCACTTAAAATTCAAGAAGACACAGTTTGTTTGGTATAAAGAGCTGCATTAGACACTTATGTTTTCACACATGTAAAGTCACCTCTTTACCATGAGAGTTAGATTAGTGCATGACATCATCTGTTAAGCTAAAACAGGAGAGAGCACAGTTTACCAACTGACTAGGCTCAGCAGTTTATCAGACATATCCCTTCCAATTACTTGCAAAATGGTGCTTTATCCAAGGCTGCAGTTTCAGTTTCTAAGAACTACTAATGGAAATAGTGATGGATGGGTGAGGGATGGACGGACGGATGGACGGATGGACAGACAGACAGACAGACAGACGGATAGATATCTGTAGCATAATGTCCGTTACAAAACATTATATTAATACAGTATGTCTACTAAAACAAATCAAGGCAGACCAGAAACTTACTTACTGACAGTAGGCTCACATGACAGGTAGGAAATAAGAGAACAAAAGCAGATGTTAATATGATAATATATTGCTACAGGTCTTCATTGACAGTGGCAACTAAGACAACTGATGCTCTTTGCAGCCCACGGTTGACATCTTCAGAAATTTCCAATGGATCTTAGGGGTTACACAGTAAAGGCTGTGACCTTCATCTTAATAGATCTAGTGCAATTTGCCAACAGGTCACAAGTGATGTCAGGTAAGGTATTTACAGGAATCGCAGGTTTATGAATCACTGTCTCAGTCTAATCTTTGCGTCAACAGGAGTTTTCCCAGTGATCTGACTGATTCTATTATGCTGAACTTTCCTTGCTTCAGTGCATCTGAAAAAATCTAAACTGCCATCTCATTTATTAGAATTCCAGTTCTAGGCTGCAAAAGCAGTTATAGTAAATCCAGCTGAGTAACATTATGGTCTAGGGCTCCAGGGACCAGCGTTCAAACCATCTTTAGGCCATGGAAACTCGTTAGGTGACCTTCCGTAGGTCATACTGTGTCAGACTGAGAGGAAAGCAAAGGCAACTTCTCTCTGAACAAATCTTGTCAAGAAAACCCCACAATAAATTCATCTTAGTGCTGCCATAAGTTGGAAATGATTTGGAGGCACACAATAATAGCAGCAACAATAGTGTTAGATGATTAACAGAACAAAGATGCAGTTCTCAAACTGGTCGAAAACACAGTAAAGGACTGGACAACTGTGAAAGACAGTTAATTCTCAACTTAAATATGTGACATGAAGCTAACTGTACATTCCTGTCATGTTCACTTAAAAAGAAATAGCAGCTGACACGTAAGAGCTTATGTGTGAAACCCTGGAGACCCGTTTCCAGCCAGAGCACACTAGGCTAGGGCAGGCACACCTTAGGACAGTTTCTTACATTTCTGTGCCAGTGATTTTAATGGAATATACTTCCATGTCCTTCCCTTAAGATCAGGCTTTCCACCATGGACAAAGAATAAATGGTAAGATCATGAAGAATCACAAACTTCAGGGAGTTCAGAGGTGTTCTTAAATGGGGGATGCTTAAGATAATCTAATACTATTAAAAACACATCCCACAAGTACTAAAAAGATTAACTTAATTCACACTAAAGAACAGTTTGAGCATAGTTCTTTACATTCAATCTCAGCTTCTCCATCTTCTCTACATCAAAAGTGGGAAACCTGGAGTCTTCCCATGTTATTGGGCTTCAGTTTTCAGTCCTCTCTACTAGGTGTATTGACTAGTCTGATGGGTGTTGCACTCCAAGATCTGGATGGTTGCATGTTACTATCCCTGGTCTGAATGATCAGAAAAGCAGGGAGGTAGCTTGGAAAGTTTAGCTCAATTAAAATAGGAAGCTCTTGCTATATATATTGAATGCTGTAAGGAGCAGTGGCTTGAGTGTTGGATTAGGACTCTGGAAGACCAGGATTTGAATCCTCGCTCAGCCAGGGAAACTCATACTCTCAGAGCCTCAGAGGAAGGCAATCGTGCCAAAATAGTTCCAGGAAAGTGTCGCTTTAAGAGTCAGCTTGAAGGCACATAACAACAAAAGATTACAGTCCTCTCCCCACATTTGCAGCTTTGACATTTGCAAATCTGGTTATTCGTGAGGTGCCTGCCTGCCTCTCCCCTTCTCCCCCTCCCACTCCCTGGCCTTTTGCCCAGACGCACTACCTTGGCAAAAGGCAAGTGAGTGGGAGGAAGAAAGGTTCATCTGCACGCAAGACTTTCTCCCTTAACTCTTCAGCCTGTTGCCTTACAGGTGTGCAGAAAGAAGGCAGTGTATGTTGGCGAAATGCAGGAGAACGTAAGGGGAAATATCATCCCTCCCTCCAGCCTTGTGCTTGTTGCCTGTGTGGGCAACAGGCAAGGGAATAAATCTTCTCTCCTCTCCACTCTCCTGCCTCTTGCCCGCACAGGCACACAAAAGGAGGAAGCCCCCGCTGGTGTTGGCAGGCAGGAAAGTGCAGGGGGAAAGACCTCCCCTTCCCTCCCCTGCTCCTCACCCACAGAGGGGCACAGAAACAGGGAAGCCCATGCTGGTGTTGGCAGGCAGGGAGTGCAGGGGGAAAGACCTCCACTCCACTCTCCTGGCCCTCATCCACGTGGGCCTGCAAGAAGAAGGAAGGCTGCACTAACAACAGGCACCGGATTGGAGGGGGGAAGGTTTTTTTCTCCTGCACTCTCCCGCCTTTCTGCTAGGCCAACTGCAGAAAGAAGATAGGGAGAGGGAGGGGGAACACTCACTTGGAGGTGTTATCTGCATTTTTTTTTTTTACTTTTGAGAGGGTTCTGCGCCCCAAACCCTCGTGGAAGTTGAGGGACCACTGTATATTGAAAAAAAAGCTTGAAAGGGATCTTTAAAGAAATACGCTAGAAATCTTGAGACTGACAAATCCTACTTCTCTTTGGGCAGGTGGGACAGGCCTATTCAGGCCTTTGTAGAAGTACAAATATGCCCCTGTTAACACAGCAGATGCATTCCTGAGTACTATCTTTTTAACTGAAAATTTGGAACTAGAGGCAGAAATAACATGGAAAGAAGAGGGGTAGGTTCCTACACAACCCCCTCCCCCACAAGGGGAGCAGGTCAACTTTTTTCCAAAGTAAAAACATGCACATATGAAACGAATCAGTCATGTAAACCTTGCCTAAATGAAAAAAAAAACAACCTCTTGAAAGCTTCTTCCAAAACTCATTCAAGAATTTTTTTTTTCCTTTTACCAGCTTCCACTTTTCTTATATGTTCCATTTTGGTGGCCAAACTTGCAGTTCTACACTTTTGAAAAACGTATTTTGGACAGCTGGCAAAGTAGGCTTTTCTCTTCTCCCTTTTGTCTTTTGCTGTTCACGTACGGTATGTTCAGTAAGGGATTCTGGAAGCAACTGCCATTTCCTTTGCTTATTGTAGGCAGGGACTCATAGCAACATTACTTCCCAGCTCAGATTTTGTGATATTATTTACCGTATACACACTGTGACCCAATACAGGAAATCTGTGTTTCTCAAGCCCTCTTTCACTATCCTCCCAGTCCTGATGCTGTTAAAAGGGGGGGGGAGAAACCTTTCACCTAGACAAAGGACAAGGAGGAAAATGCAGTGGTTGGGTGCAAAAGGAGTTTATAAAAAAGAGCTTTTTTTGTCAGAGACTTGTTAATTGAGGTATGCCTGTATACAATATCTGGCTTCCCCTGCTTCTCTGACAGGTTAGAGCAGGGCTTTCCAAACGGTGTGCTGTGACACACTAGTGTGTTGCCCGAAGTGTATAAGTGTGTCACCTACAATCTTGGAAATGTATGTTATTATTCATAAATCATATATTTTTAAAAATATATGAAAGGTTTTCATGAGCTATGTTGTGTACCCATACATGTTGTTATTATAATGTATGTATGTGTCTGTATCTCTTATCAGGGGTTAGTTTAACCTCTGGTTTGTTAATAAAACTGAATTACTGTGTCGCTAAATGATGCATGTCTAAAAAGTGTGTCACTTAGAAACTGGAGCACTGTCAGAAAGCAGAAATGGTCAAAAAGTAGAACCCATCTATAGTAGGGAACATGAAGAATTTACAGAGGCTTAAGATTGAGACATGTGCATACTGCTTGTTAAGTCTCTCAGTTGGCTTGGTGCCTTTCTCCCTCCTCCGAGCTTACCTTGCATGCACTCTCCCAAACAAGCCTCCCTAGGCAAGAGGAACTGATGGCAGCCCACTGTTTTGAAGCTTGCAATAAGACAAGTCCCACTAATTCGACCAAGGGGTCCGCTCTTCCCATAGGGAGAACAAAGGGGTTACATGTGTGGGTAAGTAATCCCAAGCAAGCCCCCCTAGGCAAGAAGAACTGGTGAAAGAGCAGACTGCACATCAAATTAATGGAAATTGTCCTTAAGTTGGAAGCATCAAAAATGCAAGTCATCAGGCAATGGGGCACTGAAGTGGGCTGCTTCCTGCAATTGTGTAGGGATTCCTCAGTGAGGCTCACAGTCCAAAAGTTAGCTTGAGAGCTGCAGCTATAATCAAACATGATAACAGTTAAGAACAGTCATCTCAAAGTGAATTACTACTAAAAACGGTACACAAGAAAGATCAACGTTCCACTTAATGGCATTCCACAGACTATCAGAAGAATGCAAACTGGCAAAATGCTGTTAAATGGTTTATCACAGAAGCACAATTGCCTAGATAGAAAGTCTTGGGCTGACAGAGGCTAATAAAGATATGACATTTGAGATTTTTTGTTTGTTTTTTAAAGGACTGGTAGCCATTAATTAAAATGATAAAACTGCTGAGATTTATAGCAACACTAACTGGAGATAGCCTCAACCTAAAACACATTTACCTTCATTTAATCCTGAAAGATTTGACTGAAAACTGTCTGACTAACTTTGTGTTTAGAATCTTAGGCTAAGAGGCTTATTTTTAACTGGCCTGGATTCCAGTCAAGAATGTTTGCTTCTAGACAAAGGCGAGTTAAAACTGATATTCACCACCTGCACTTTATCTCTCATAATAATAATTTTAAAAAGCCATTCTTCACACACAAGGAAGAAAAGTGACACTGTTGGATTCATAGGCCTGCTGTTGCTTGCTTATGATTTGTTGAGAAAAGGTCTATGGAGATAATTTTCCAGTGCATCATTTCTTTCCATGGAAAATTCTATTTCTTTAAAAAAAAAACACCTCTGTTTCATCACATTTGCAAGTCAGGACGAATGGATGCCAATGCAATATTCTGTAGACCTTGATAGAATAAAAGTGCCCTAATGACCTCAGTGAACAGATCTAAAATATGTGTCTACAGTTTTCTGTGTCTTTTCTCCTTAAACATAAACAAACAATGAAAGGCATATACCTGTTATTGTAAAAATAAAAAGGGAAACATTCTACCAAAAATAATTTCCTCATAGAGCTTTCAAAAGGTTTAAATATATTAAAGCACCAAAGGTGCCCTCCTTCCCTGCAACAAATATTTCAGTTTAAATACTGCTAGGCTGTTGGGACATTTTAGAAGTTTTATTTAGTAAACATAAGCCAAATAAACATGTTGAATCAACTCGTGTCCTATTTAGAGCACTGGAAATTTTTCCAGTTCAAAATTTTCTGGCAAACTCAGCTCAGTGGTAGAATACCTGACTTGAATGCAGAAGGTGCCAGATTCTTTGGCAACTCTAGGTAAGGATGGATAAACTTTTGTCTGAAATCCCAGAGAATTGCTGCTGACCAACAGTACTGGGCTCAAGGCAGCAATGAACCAACTCCTATTGGGGAATTACATATGCTCAAGCACGATAGTTACAGCCCTATGCAGTAGTTCCCATTCCAATCTCCCCATCCCCACTTACCTGGCAGCAGCAACTGAGATCAATGGGAGTTCATTTCCCTGTCAATCAGAAAGAAACTAATGGACAATCCCACCCACCTTCCATGAGGGATCCCATTAGTGAGTGACAGGCAGGAGCAATAAATTCCATGCGCCTTGTGCTGGAGATAATTCATGTGGGGGCACTGTCATAAACTTCTATTGATTTCAGTAGCTGCCTCCCAACATGTGAGGACTGGGGGAATTTCACAGTCCCTATGTGTCCCCTAAACGAAAAAGTCACTCTAGGTTATACATCTGCAACTGCTCAGAAGAATATGGGCCATTAATTCTAAAATCAGCAACATTTGTTAAAAAACAAAGTCTTCCTCAGCGAATACCTATCTTGTTACAATTAATCACTGAAGACAAAACTGCTACATTAAATGTACATGAAAATGTTTCTCTATGAATAAGTTTTTTAAAAAAAATCTCAAGCATGGGAATTTATGATAGAATTGAGTACTTTTTTTTTTTACTTTCTGAGTTTTATTTTCAGACTTTTTTTTCTTTTTTTGAAGCAAGAAGTATAAAAGATAAGTCACCCATGTGAGAGGAAATTTTCTGCTTTGACTATTCAGAGGAATAACTAGAAACACAGATTTTATGCTTCAGGAAAATCTGAGAAAAATAAGCAGACCATCACATTCAGATTGTATACTTTAATCAAATCTGAGAGAAAAGAGATCGTAGATCATGGTGATAGATTTATTAGAGAACAGGGGTTTCCCTGTTTCAAGAAGAGAGTCAATAGTTGCCAGTTTAAAAGCAGTAGTTCCAGTGAGGGCTAGGAACTGACTTAAATACCTATTGCAGTAGTTCTCAACCAGGGGTACGCGGAGTCCTCAGGGATCCGCAAAGCCCTACGTCTGGACACCAACAGCAGCAGCGGCAGCAACACTTTCCTGACAATGGCTGGCTCTTCTCAGAAAGGAGAGAAAAAGAGGGGAGGGAATGCACTGGCAAGTTTGGCTTGGTCTTGCTCCTCAAGAACAGAATGAGAAGGAACTCTGGACTGAGTGTCAGGCCCAGCAAAAGAGTTCAAGGGGAGACACTCAGATTCATCACTTACAAGACCAGAATTACTCAGCAAGCACTGGCTTTCTCCCTTCCTTCTGCCTCCGTTTTCTCCCTCTCTCCCTCCCTGCTCTGGGCTCCCCACAGAAGTGAGTGAGCAATCTGAGTGAGTAGTATGGGAATTTTTCATTCTGGAAGCTGCTGCTGCACAGGATACCTTATTTTGTTGTCTCTTCCACGGCGTGTCAGCAGCAAGGGACATGGCAGCAGGCATATGTGTGTGCCCAAACTGCTCCTTCATTTGCAAAGGAGGGAGCAGTTTCAGAACCCATACCCCTCCCTATCATGCCCCTGACGAAAGGGACATGGAGGCAGGCACATGTGCATGTGCCCAAACGGCTTCCTTGTTTGCAGACTCTTGATGAGCAATATTAATAAATATTTGGATATTTAAATAAATCTAAATATTTAAATCTTGATTTAAGCCTCACGGGTCCCTGGCAACAAATTATATTTACAGGGGGTCCTGGTAAAGAAAAGGTTAAGAACCACTGACCTATTGCACTTGCCTACATTTTAAGTACATACTTAAATACAGTTTAGCAGAAATGCTTCTTCATGTCTGTCCCCTCCAGTGTTCCTCTTTACTTAACATCAAGAGAGGGGGAAAAAGAGAGAACTCTAGATGTTTTCTCTTCCTTTTTGCCCTGCTTGTGGTGTTATGGTGCCCTGTTTTGCTTAAGAACCAGCCTGAGGAAGAAAAATCAAAGGTTTTCTTGCAACTGACTTGTAAACATTTTGACTTGCTCTGATAATAAATGTCTAGATTCAGGTGTTTTTCTTATTTCCTGATAGATTCCTTTCTATTTGCTCTTTGTAACTAAAAAAAAAAGAAATAATTTAGCCATTCAAGATTGGGATCACAAAATTAAATAAAGATAACTCTTTTCAGAAATAAAATAATAAATGAATAAATGAAATAATGAAAAAATAATCTTCAAAGCTTAAAGAAAGAAGTTATCTCCCTATATCACAAGAACGAGGCTTTAATGTTTTAAGATTATTTATTTATTTATTATTTTATCTATCAAAAGGTTTATATCCTTATATCACAAAATCTCAGGGCAGTACACAGGGGGGAAATCAATTTTAAAGCAACCTGGAAGAATTTAAATTTAAAAGAATGAGAAATAATTTAAACAGCCGAAAATATATTACATAACTTAACAGTTAAAACGGTTAAAAAATCTGAAAAGATTTGGGCAAAAACTGTGAGATTCCAAAGGCTTTAATAAAAAAAGCTGTGTTTTAACCTCCTGTGGGAAAGAAGTCAGTGTCACAGCCAATTGGGCCTCCAAAAGCAAAATATTCCACAAGTAAGTTGCCACAGCAGAGGATGCCTAGAGACAGGTTAAATTCTGCCCAGTTAGGCTTTTATTTATTTACCTATAGAAAACCCACTATTAATCCAGCTTTGGGAATACAAAAACTGTTTAGTTTTGTTTGCTGCCTACCAAGCAATCTGTGCGTTTTGCTCATGGCTTGAGACACATCTCGGTTATCTGCTGGGTGTTGGGCAACGGTCATTATTTGTTTCCTTTATTTTCGCTGTCCTTGACTGCAACCTAAAACCTACAAAACACCTGGTAGAGCTTCATTCATTCAAGCCTGTCAGAGCTTCCCGCACAACATCTTTGAACCCATACAGAGTCTGCTGCTTTAACCTCATCATCTTTATTCCTCCTTCCTCCAGCTTTGCTTAACACTCAGCCTGATTAAGCCTGAAAGTTGCTTTCACTGCCAAAAATCAAAAGGCATTAACATAAAATTACCTTTAAATTTTAGCCCTAAAATGGTTGGGGAGGTGTATCTCTTTTAGTCTATACAATTAGTGCGCTTTAACTGCCACGGCTTCATCATGTGGAATCCTGGGATTTGTATTTTAATGATTCAGAATTCTCAATCAGAGAAGTCTAGTGCCGCATCAAAATACTGACTCTATGATTCTGTTAGGCAGAGTACTACTGTTGTATCAAAGTTCTCTAACTGTGTGCTATGAAAGATACCTCTCTCACTCTCACACACACAGTTGACTTTATTTTATTTTATTTTATTTATTTATTTGTATCCCGCCTCTCCATATGGATCGAGGCGGCGAACAACTTACAAATAGCATGTATTTCGAAACATTTCTAGACATGCCCCCAACAAGCTGGGTACTCATTTTACCGACCTGCGAAAGGATGGAAGGCTGAGTCAACCTATCTGGAGAAGTCAAACAGCTTTGCTTTCAGAGTGAATGAGTTTCTGAAATCTTCTTTATGGTGTGTCAAGTTCTCCCGCTGTTGCCTCCAGGAAATAAGTTTCAAAAATACTCAAAAACTATTCAACAAAGCCACCATGGGCCTCCAGCACTGGGTGTGTCAAGAAGTTGGAAATCTGGGGCCTTCTAGATGTAGCTGAAGTCCATCATATCTTGCCAGCTTGGCCAAAGGTGAGGAATGATGGGAGTGGCAGCCCACCAGCTTCTTCCTTATTGTTGTTGTGTGCCTTCGCGTTGTTTCTCATTTATGGCAACCCTAAGGTGAGCCTACAATGGGGTTTTCTTAGCAAGATTTATTCAGAGGAGGTTTACCCTTGCTCTTCTCTGAGGCTGAGAAGGTACGATTTGTCCATGATCACCCAGAGTAGGTTTCCATGGCCAAGTGGGGATTCAAGCTTTGGTCTCCAGGTTCCTAGCCCAACACCCAAACCACTGCTACACCACGCAGGCTCCTTTCCATCACCTTCCAGGCCCTCTAAAATCCAGACGGGGTCAAAGGCACTTTTCCTTTGTCCCCTGCCTAGAGTATATGACAGTCCTTTCTTGACGCCAGGTCAGTACTGTTTAACTAACTAAATAAATAAAAAAAAGAGAAAAAAAAATCATGCATCTTTGGCTCCCCCCCTCTGGTTATGAAGTTAACAAAACTAAGTGAAACTTAAGGTTAGCTGTACAGAGGAAAGGGTGAGCAGTAGCAAGAAAAAACGAAAACATTTTAAAAGGCTGGCTGGTCTACCAAAGAAACTTCCTTCTAGACTCAAGACAAACAAAACAAGTGACGACAACTCAGGGCATTTCCGCACTAGACTGTCATAATGCTATTATTCCACATTCAACATCCTATGGAATCCTCGGGTTTGCAGTTTAGGGAGGGGCCTCAACTGCAAACCCCAGGATTCCATAAGATGTTGAAAACGGAATAACAGCGCTATAACAGTCTTGTGCGGAAATGGCCTCTGAAGATAAGGAGCACAGAATGTGGGAAACGGCGCTTTCGGCTCCTTCTAACTTGGTGAGAAAAAGAGAGAGGCCATTTCCGCACTCTACTGTTATAGTGCTATTATTCCACTTTCAACCTCCTATGGAATCCTGGGGCTTGCAGTTTAGGGAGGGGCATTTAGAATCCTCAGCCAGAGAGGTCTTTGGCCTCCGGAAACTACAAACCCCAGAATTCCACAGGACATTGAAAGCGGAATAATAGCGCTATACCAGTGTAGTGTGGAAATGGCCAGAGAGAGGCCGGCCCCTCCCTAAACGTCAAACCCCAGGATTCCGTAAGATGTTGAAAACGGAATAACAGCGCTATAACAGTCTTGTGCGGAAACGGCCTCTGAAGATAAGGAGCACAGAATGTGGGAAACGGCGCTATCGGCTCCTTCTGACTTGGCGAGAAAAGAGAGAGAGGCCATTTCCGCACTATACTCTTATAGCGCGATTATTCCACTTTCAACATCCTATGGAATCCTGGGGTTTGCAGTTTAGGGAGGGGCCTCAACCGCAAACCCCAGGATTCCATTGGATGTTGAAAGTGGAATAATCGCGCTATAAGAGTTGAGTGAGGAAATGGCCACAGAGAGCGAGCGAGAGAGAGAGAGCGCGCAAAGTTCTTCGAAACTCTCCTCGGCCACCGGCGTGCGCACGCAGCCCCTGCCAGACTTCCACCCGCCAGGGAGCGAGAGGAAATGAGCGCGCCGAGGAATCAATGGCCCGGGGCGGGGGAAGAGGAGCGGCCGGCAGGAGAGCCGCGGGGCCGGCCCACGAGTCTGGAGCGCCCCGTCTCTTCCCTGGGTCGGTGCCCGGGCAGCCTGGCCGCTTTCCCCGTTCTCGGCGCCCCCTCCCGCCTCGGCTCTCCCGCGCGCCCCGCGGACTCACCTTCGCCAGGAGCCAGGCCAGGAGCGCCAGGCGGAGCCCCAGCGCCATCGCGAGCGCTAGAAGTGCGGCGCCTCCAGCTCGCCGAAATCACACCATCCCTCTCCTTCGGGCGAAAATTTCCGGTCTTGTGGTTGAGGGGAGGAGCTTCTGCTCAGGTTGGAAGGCTTCACAGGGAGCGGGCCCGCGCCTTCGTCACCGTAACACCCCTCGGGAAAAATTATGAGGCGGAGAAAAAGTTCTTTGACTCCACGGGAGGGGCGGGGGAGCGAAGAGGCAGGCTTTCCTCCCGCTACGCCCCGAGAATAAGCAGTTCACGAAGCCTTAGAGCCTGTCAGCCGGGAGCCCGGCCCACTAGGGAGTGCTACCGTCCCATTGGACGTCAGCACCAGTCCCCGGCCATTTCCGCACTAGCCTGTTATAGCGCGACGATTCCACTTTCAACCTCCTCTGGAATCCTGGGGTTTGCAGTTTCGGGAGGGGCCGGACGGCCCCTCCCGAAACTGCAAACCCCAGGATTCCAGAGGAGGTTGAAAGTGGAATCGTCGCGCTATAACAGGCTAGTGCGGAAATGCCCCCCCCGTCCCCTTTCTGAAGTTTTTCCCGTTCTGCTGCGGAAGCGCCGCCGTTTTGCAAAAGCCGCGCCAGGGCTTAGCCTTAAGCGACAGACTCGTTTTCTCAGAGAAAGCCAATCTCCTAAACTTTCCCCCGAAATAAACAACCGCTACTGGGGTGGGAGGTGGGGGCTAAGAGGGCAAAAGTCAATGACTATTTGTTTAATAAAGATACTTAAGCCATTGACTTTTCAGCTGGATGCCAGAACTATGCCACTTGGGTGAAATGGTGAGGGTTTTTTTAAAAAAAATACAATTTATTATCACACAACCATATAATATAGCAACTAACTTGATGTAATGATAAATATGCAATGCGTGTATGGGACATCGGCTATAAGGAGATTAGAACAAAATTAAACTAAGGCTATAGGCCACATCTCTGCGTCTGAATATAATCAAGGGAAACCTGCATTGAAGAGGCCTCTCCAGAAGTGTGTATGGTGACAGGGTGGGCTCATCTTCTTACTATAGTCCAAAGGTGGGCAGCAACACTGTAAGACAACATTTTCAGTTTCAACCATCTTGGATGCTGTGATGTTTTCCCATTAAAATCATATTCCAAACTTGGTGGTTGTTGTATCCGTTCAGGTTGTTTCTGACTTATGGTGATCTTGAGGCAAACCTACTATGGGGCTTTCTGGGGCTGAGTGTGTATCATGCACCCAAGGTTCCCATAACCAAGCGGCAAATCAAACCCTGGTCCACTATACCAGGCCAAACTTTACTCCACTGGGTAACAATATTAAGATTGAAATGACTAGATTTTTCAAGAGATTCTGGCCATTTCCGCACTACACTCTTATAGTATGATTATTCCACTTTCAACATCCTATGGAATCCTGGGGAGGGGCCAGCCAGTCCCTCCCTAAACTGCAAACCCCAGGATTCCGTAGGATGTTGAAAGTGGAATAATCACGCCACAAGAGTGTAGTGCAGAAATGGCCTCTGTCCCAAATGACAGACCCAGTTTCCAAGGCCAATTCCTTCATGGCTAAAGGTCTCCTTAAAATAATTTATATACACACACGCACACGCACATACATGCATACTTACTTACCAACCACCTTTCTCTCAGAGCAGCAGTGTTTTAAAGTGAGTGAAAGTCAGGTGCCAGAACTTTCACTACATTTTTGCAATGAACTGAGGAATAAACAGTTTCTCTGTCCACTACAGTGTGATTAATTTTTGGAAAAGGTACCTCTTTCTTTGCAAGCTGACAAGTACAGCAATGTTTTTTCTGCTGTTTTACAGGGAAAACTTCAACCTCCATCTTCAAATAAATAACCCAGACTGGGCAGGAACACCGTAAAGCTGAATCATTATTAATGTAATAAATTTATTCAGGCTGTTCCCAGATTGAGGGGAGTGTCCCTTAGTTGTGTCCCAGAAATGTCACTTGTACAAAGTTGCAAGATTTCAACAAGTGGGATTAAAAAGTGCAAAACAAGATCAATTTATGAATTATTTTTAATTAAAATAAATCTAAAATTTAAAAATTGCCATTAAATGCAAATATGGACTTTTCTATTCAAGCACAAGGTCACCACAATTACAGAAGCCTAGGTTATTTCAAGGAATATTTGCAACATTCGTTCATGAGTTGATCTCCAGTCTGTTCTTATGTTATTTGCCATCAAGTCAACTTCAATTATGGTGCCCTTATGAAACACAGGCAATCAAGAGCCCCAGTCATCAACTGGTCTGAGGTCTTGCAAGCTGAGGGCTGTAGCTTTCTTGACTGAATCAATCTACCTGTCGTGCAGTCTTTCTCTTTTCCTACTGCCTTCCCCTTTACCTTGACTATCTTGGGACTGTCTTCCTTGGCCAAAGACTACAGCACCTGATACTTTCTGGCAGTCTCCATTCCAAGTCTTAACCAGCTCTGACACTGCATAGTTTCCAAGATAAGATAAGATACAGCACCTTTTAAGTATTTAGGCCATGCTCTACCGTAATATAATTTGCCCTCCGGCAGAAAGGTGTTGTTCTTTGCTTGTATGAGAGGAAAAACAAGGTTCCAACTTGTGAAAAATTAAAAAGTAACATTTTACTAAATTTTAGGGAATGAAACACCTCCACAGTCAACATATGGTACAAAGATCATGTGTTTCTCTATCACAAGTCCCAAATGCTTCCAGGCAAAGTGACCGTAGTTTACAAATGCTGATGGCTACTCAGACTTGAAAGTTATCCTTCAGCATCACACTTATTTTAAGTGTAGATGTTATGAACCTCATTTGTTGTCACCAATTTTGTCAGCAGTTCTGTGCTTCTTGGAATGTCCTGAGTGAAAGAAAAAAAAAGAGTCATTATACAGTTGATCACCCAATTGCCTCACTCTTGGTTATATAATGCAGTGGGGGGGAGAAAGGCCTCTGTACAAGAAAAAGTCAAGTGTAAGTCAGTTGTATATTATTTATTTATTGTACTCATATGCTATCTTTCTCCCAGAGTGGGACCCAAGGCTGGATATATAAAATCCAGCAGATGAATGTTTATACCCATCTGTATTCAGTTCTTGCCACAGTTCACAACAGCACAACAGCTGCCCCTCCTTCAAATGTTTAGAATGAATTAATTTTAAAAAGGCAGGCAAGAAAAAAGGCACTGAACAAAATGGTTTTACTGAACACTCAGTTGAGTTACTTATAAATTTATTGTAAATTATTGAATTCTAACAGTGCAATCTTATGTCTATAGACCAGCCTTTTACCTTTTACCTCTCAACCTTTAACCCTGGAGGAACCTTTGAAATAATGTTCAGGTCTCAAGGAATGCCTGCATAAAAATCATTATATCTACAGCTCAAAAAATAACTATTTTTCCCCTCCCCCCAAACATATTCTGTTATGGAATTTCCAGTGAACTCTCATGGAGCCCTAGGGATCCAGTGAAGCCTGGCTGAAAAACCCACTGAATTTGACAGGGCTCACTCCTAACTAAACAGGTATCCCACTGCAGACTAAATGTGTTTAATAGGCAAAGAGCTTTTTATTTAAACAGTCCTTCAGCTTTTAACTGATGGTGGCAAAAGCGTCTTTTAATGAAGTGTGCTGTATATTTTCTTTGGTTTATTTTGAATGTATGTTTAACTGTTTTAAATATTTAATTTTTTTCTTACACTTTTGTATTAAATATAGTTTTAGCTATATTTTGTTTTAACGTATATTGTAAGCTGCCTTTAGTTGCACATCGGGAGAAAAGTTGGATACAAATTAAATAAAATAATAAAAAATAGCGCTCTGGGCCACAGGCAGTTGTTTTCAGTGGAATCGAAGAACTCCCCTATAAGAATGGTATTTTCCAGTTTTAGTATTAGGGAAAAATTTTTGTTTGTCTATGCATACACCAAAGCTCTCAGAAGCATATGGAGTTGACAGGCTGGTTTGTTGTTATTGCTGTCAAGTAAATTTTGACTTATGGCAACCCTATGAATGAGATACTTCCACGTCAGCCTGTTATCAACAGCCCTGCTCAGGTCTTGCAAATTCAAGGCCTTGTTTTTTGTTTTTGATTTGAGTTCATCTACCTGTAATGTGGTCTTCCTGTTTTCCTATGGCCTTCCTGCTTACCAAGCTTTATTGTCTTTTCTAATGAGTCATGTCTTCTCAGGATCTCTCCAAAGTACAATAGTCTTAGTTTAGCCATTTTGGCTTCTAAGGAGAGTTCAGGCTTGATTTGCTCTTGAACCCATTTTTTGTCTTTTGGGCAATCAGTGGAGTCAACTCTCCTCCAGCACCACATTTCAAATCAGTTTTCTTCCTATCAGCCTTCTTTACTCTCCAGCTTTCACAAGGATACACAGAAATTGGAAATATTACAGCAGGGACAATCCTGACCTTGACATTCAATGATACATCTTTATATTTGTATAGTTCCTTCATACCTGCCCTTCAAAGTCCTAATCTTCTTCTGCTTGACTACAGTCTCCATTTTGATTTATGACTTATCCAAAATACTGAAAATCTTTTAACTGTTTGAATGATTTCATAATCTATTTTAAAGTTATATGAACCACTTGTGGTCATTCTTTTTGTGCATCTCCTCTTTTATTCTCAGTTTGATGCTAGCCTTTTCTCCTTCTGCCTAGCAAAGCTATTATTTCAGAGTATTATAACAGAAATATACTAAGATTTCAGATATTATTATAACTGTTATTACATTTATTGTTATTATATTTCTATCCTGCTTTTATCCCAGATCAACAATTAAAAAATACATAAATCCATAACATAAAAAAGTTAAAACAAGATGAAACAATAAAAAATTAAGATCAGATTAAAACACACGTAATTACATACACACATGTCCGCACAGCAATGAGGAATATCAGCTTGATGCAACCTTCAGTTCAACTTAGTGTGGCATTAAACAAAGGTAAACTCAACTACCAAAGTAGGGTACATATAGAAGTGCTGTGGAACTCTGCTCAGCCATTTAGGTCAAGTTATTTCCCCTTTAAACTAAGCATTCTGCAACAGTTTAGGGCACAATTTATGAGGCAAGTCCAAATTAACTTGTGCATTCAAGGCTGGATTGTCAGGAATTTTTCCTAAAGTTTCAGAATAACTACAGGAGCTGTTGCTTGGCTCAAAGAGGACAAAGCAAAGCAACATACACATATGCTACCTGTTGTAAGGGAACCTAGGACAGTGCCATTCCAGAATCATGTTATGATGGAAGGAACAGTTCTCAAGAGCTACCAAATCTGTTGCTTGATTCCACAGGATGACTGTACTAACTGATTTAAAGAACCAAGAGTTCTATGCTAGGAAGGCTCTGTGTAGCTCATTCTTAGGAGTTAAATCTCAATAGCAAGGGTATTTGTATAACGCAAGATACCAAGTGGTTGACATCAACAGTTATGTCTTTCTTGCTGATGGAATGCTGGGAACTGCGGGAACTAGGAAACTGGAATATTCATAAAATATTTACCAAACCCACAGCTCCAAGGAGACTGAATGTAAGAACAGTCATGATGGATTTAGCTAGAGGCCTACCTAGTCCAGAATTTCTGTTCACACAAAGGCCAACCAGTTGTCTTTGGGAAATCCACCAGGAGGAAATAAATACAGCAGAATCCCCTCACATTCATGCTCCCAAGCAACTACATACATATGCATTCTGCCTTTGTCACTTCTTTAATTCCAATTCTGGGAAAAAGGTAGGATATATATTAAAGAAACTAACATCAATAATTTAGAAGCCACAACAGTTAATACTAACATAAAAGTAGGAATTCTTTAGTCAGGCAGATTAGGTTTAAGAAGCATAGCCCATGAAAAGAAGTCTGGGGACAAGCTTAGATACTTTTAAATGGCATTTTTACTTTGCTCCTCAGCCCAAGGTGTTGTCACAGTGGCTGAAATACAATTCTGAATAAAGAAGTGTATGGATATGTTTTAAGAATGTTTTCAAACATTGTATAAATAGCTTCCAAGACAAGCTTGTAATTCATTTTTCCTCAGGCTAAACTGTGAAATGAAGCAGCCCAATTAAAAGGAAAAAAATTGTTTCAATCCAATTTAAAATCCTGAGGACTTTAAGCAGCTATGGACCATGTTTGATGCCAGGATCTGGCAAGGTCAGGTAGTTGCTGAATGAGATTAGAAGTATGAAAAGACTTCCTATTACATGCTGCTTTCTGGACATTAGCTCAGAAGTAGAGAGATGGGTTAAGGTCCATAGCCATGGTACAAAAAACATGCTTTTGCTTGAGGGTTTTCAGCAAAAGCCCAGCTTGCCTCATCATGAAACCATATCCTTAAAATCTTAACTACTAAGAAATATTTTCCACAAATTTACATTAATCTAAGTTTTCTCCACAGCAACTGCCATGGTGATTAAGGAGCCAACAGCTCAAGCAATCTAAAATAAGAGCAAGTAATTAAGCCTTACCTTAATCAAACCCTTTAGAATTCTGGAAGACAGAACAGGCTTGAAAGCATCAACTGTTACCAAATCCAGTTTGAGGATATCAGTGTAACACTGATAAAACACTGCAGGAATTTGCCATACTTGGCAGTAACTGAGAACTAGGCACAATGGGAGCAGGGGAGAGAAAAGACAAAAATGATTATTGCTTGCTGTTATAGCAGAAAAAAGTAAAACACAAAATGTTCAACAAACCAGAATGAAACATACATTTTGTAGTGCTTTATGGGAGGGATATGAATTTCATGGGTGGAATATAATGCCCCAATGCAGGGAATCCAGTCCAGGGAAAGTCGCCTTTGGTCGGGGGGCGGGGCATTACATTGCACAAAGAGGTTTTGAGTATCTCCTTCCACAACATTGGAAAAGGCACATAATTCAATTAAACCGGGGATATACAAATGTATAACACTAAGGAGGTTCTGACTATTATGTCCAACAGCACTCCCTAAAAAAAGAATGCAAATGCTCTATAGCAGAGCATCATAAGCCCTCTCTGATGTTCAAGGCACTGAGACACAATGTGGTTCCCCTTTGGAATAGGAGACCAAGAAATTATCTGTGTGTGAGCTTTAAATGAAGTAATTTTGACATCACTGCTATATGTTATCTGGAAAAAGTGACATGAATTATGTTAAGGCAAATAACTGCTCAGGTAGGAGTCATTTAATAAACAGCAGTTACAGGGGGAACTGTCATTATTGATATTAGTTTTGTGCTGTTAGAACATAAGCAGGGGAAACACAGAGAATAAGCTATTAAACAGATAGGTGGCCCATAGTCTGGTAGGGGGGCTGCTATCTTGCCACTCCAGGATGGAACATTTCCCCATGCTCAGACCTCTGGCTATTGGAAATGATTAAATACCTGCAGCAGGGAGATCCCGTACAATATTTGGCTGTTCTAGAAGTGAACAGCAGACTTGATCTTTGAACTCTTTTGTTTTTAATGCTTTCAGAAAAGGAGACGGAAGTGTTAGAACTGGTTCTGTTGTTTTATAATCTGTGATGTAACATGAAGAGAGAACCAATACTTGCAAGTCAGTCTTCCGCATGCATCCAAAAACCTAAGATGAAGATACAAATTTCAGTGTGAGTGTGACAAGTTTGAGAAGAGTGGCTGTACCAAGTTGGACTCTCACTAGTAACTGATGCTGTTGCGGTTCTTTCCATGCAAAATCATCTCTACGACCTCTGTGTTATCACATTAACATAGGAAGCAGCCCTGGAGAAGTTATATTTATACTGTAAGCCAAACCACAAGATTGAACCCTATGCCCACTTATCCACAGCAAGCCTTAGTGAAGTCAATGGGATCTACTTCTGAGTAGCCTGTACACATTACTAGCAACAAGAAGGCTATGACTTCTTAGAGAGCCAGGATACATGTACAGGGTTTCTTTGGAGACTGAATGTGCCTCCTCAGTGCACCCAGTCCCAGTAATTTCACACATCTGCAGACCATCAGTCCATAACTGATTTCCAATCAGAAAAATAACCAGGACATCATAAAACCCAGTCACCACAATATAGAAGCCGTTGCCAGTTAAAAAACAAAAACTATCCTCTGCCAGATTGTATATCCTTTTTTGAGGAGTTGCTGTTAATCCATCGATATTCTGGGATCAACAGGGTTTCATGTAATGGATGAAGTCTCATCAAGTTATACAAAGCTGGGTGGCAATCTCAAAACATGTTGCTTTTAGGATCCTGGCAGGACAGTAATTATTAAGTACTATTTTGCTGTTAAGAATGGACATAATATTGGCTGTGGGCAAATGTGGCTACATGGACTCCTCTGTCCTTTCCACTCCCACCACCTCATCATCTACCTTTAAGAGAGGCTTTTCCTCCTCTTTGAATCAAGGTACACCTTGCTTGAATAGACAAGAAACCTCTTTTAGAAGTGCTTCCCCCATCGTGGAGGTGGTTGGAGACCACAGAACCCTGAGGGGCCTATGTAGGGTGGAAATATAGCCTCCCTTCCTCCTGGAGGTTGCCCACCTCTTACACAGATGTTCTCAATGGTAAAGTAGGCATCCAGTGAATAATGAACGAGAACAGCAATAATTTTTATCTATAGGGTACTCGTAGATAAATCCGCTCAGAAGCAGATCCCATAAATTCAATGGGACTGACTTTCAAGTGAATCTATATATGACTAGGTTTATATTTTTTTTTCAGTATTTGACAAAGTGTGGACTCACAAACATTTTGCAGTGGGTTCAGACGTGTACTTGTGGGGAGAACAAAACAAAGGCAATGTCCCCCAACAAGAATTCTGAGCCCTCAATTGTTTTTCTTCACTTCCCAAATTTCTAGCATTACAATAATGCTCAGTTCAACATTTAGAAATATTGTGTAGGCATCCAAAGAAAAGGGGCAGGCAAAGCTACCAAGGGAATGTCAATACAGCAAACAGAGCAGTTCTAGGTATGAACAGTTTCCAGTGTCTTGGTCTACAATGGTAAAAAAGTGGGGACTGAAGGAAAATTTCATGGGGAAGCATAATTCTTACCTGGGGGACAATGCCCACATTTTGCCTCCTCTGCAGCTACATGCTGGGGGGTGATAACCCATTTGGGCCCTGTTCTCTGCTACCTGCACACACATCTTACCACTGCTGATGAGGTTGTGCTTCTTACCTTTTCAAGCCACTGAAACTGTTGGTCTTCAGCCACGTAACAATTGCACTGGCACAATAAAACCTGGAAAGGATGGCAATTAAAGTTTAATGAATTTGTACAATGCCACGTTAACAGGTAGTGCAACAAATACTATTCCTTAAGGCAGGCAAAGTGAACCCCCCTCCCTTCGGTGGCTCTCAACCTCTTCTGACTCCTCAGACCACCCTTTTTCTGTCCCTACTCCACAGGGAAGGCCAAACTGCCATCCCTGGAGGGCCCTAGGAACAGCAACTAATCTTTTAAATTGGTTGCAGGGCCTCCCTGTGCTATTTAATATAAAATATTAATATCTGTTTTTCAAAACTAGAAGTGGACTTTCAAACACTTTCACGTTTGAGTGCTTTTGGGGATTTTTTTTGGGGGGAGTCTGTGTGCCCCCCATTTTTCTGTGGACAGAAAATTGGCCTCCAGACCCACTGGAATTCCCCCCAATCCTGATCCAAGGCTATAATCCAATGAGTGTTTTCCTAGAAGTAAGCTCTCTTAAACACAGCAGAAGTTACTGCTGAGCAAACAGGCATGGGGTTGAGTGGCACTTCATGTTGCATTCTGATTATTCCTCCAGTGGATACAGTTTCATGTAATCACTGTGGCATAGTTCTTTCTTCACAATGGGCAATGCAAATTGAAGGGGCCTTACCACAATCATAAAGCACGTATTATCATGTCTCATAGCACTAGAACCTGGGTTCATATACTTGAAGCTGGTAGGAAATTTAGGATGCGTATCATGAAAGATCTAGTCGTGAAAGCTAAGCAAAGTCAGTCCTGCTTAGCACTTGGATGAATGACCACCAAGGAATACCAAATGTTGTAGGCTGTATTTCAGAGGAAGGTAATGGCAAACCCCCTCTGAGCATTCCTCGCCTAAGAAAACCACATGAAATTCATGGGGCCACTATAAATCCACAGGTAACTTGAAGGCATTGACACACACACGTGGAAATACTTCTTTGTACAGAGCACAGATAAAAGACTGGAATAAATAAGATGTAGTTGTGGCTGCCAACTTGGATAGCTTTAATAGGTGATGATGGATGCTAGTCAGAATGGCTAGGTATTACCTCTAGTATCCAAGGCAGTATGCCTCTGCATATGAGTTGCAATAAGATGGAGAGTGCACATGCATTTAGGTCTGCTGGTGGATTTCCCACAAGCAATCAGTCAGCCACTCCTGTGAATACAGTGCTGGACACAGTAGGTCTTTAGCCTGATTCAACACAGCCCTTATGTTCTTACATTTTGCATGAAGAAGGATGCAGGCTGCTTCAGTATGAAGGAGAATGTTAAACAACCCTCCAGATGTTATTATACTACAACTCTCATCACAATCACTGACTATACTTCCTGAGGCTGATGGGGTTTGCAATCCAACAACATTTGAAGGACCACACATTTTACATCCTTGATGCAAAAGTAGCATCTGCATCTATTTTCATGAAGAACCCCACCTTTTCTAAAAAAAACCTCTTCCTTACCTATAACTAGAAGTGCAAATTTTATGAACATTTTGAGTTTGATGCATCTTTTCCTATTTTCCTGTACAAAACCAGAAATTTGGGGAAGTTTGGGAGGAATCTGAAGCAAAAGTAATCAGAGGCTGTGTTACGCAAAAGCTTTTCCACAAGTTGCAGGAGTGATGTGCTTGGTAAAAACCCAGACTGAAGAAACTGCCAACCCTAATCAGAATAGGTCCACAGAATCTGTTGCTGAGTGCTAAGTTAGTATCTACTTAAGTTCCTTTGCCTCAATGGGTCCCCTCTGGTTAGGACTAGCCACTGGATTTACCCTTGAATTCCAGGACCAAGTGCCTTTAAAGGTCGTATATTCTGTAAGATATGCAAGTTCCTTTCTAACATCAAGTGCTAAGTTTGCTTAGAAATTATTTGGGTAGAACAAGCCTTGTTAGCAGCATACAAACTCGTTTTTTATATTTTATTCATAATTTAAAAATAGTTCACCACGCTTTTTTTTTCATGCGCAGAAAAAACATAAAAGGGCCGTTGGACCCCCATCCCCAGTGTTCTAGTTTGGACCTTCACATTTCTGTATGATTCTTAAAAAGTCAGGCACTAAAGAAAAGATGCAATGGTGCTGACACTGGTATACAGGACTGTCCCAAAAGCACATTATGGTATTCTAACACCTAAATGTGAGTGTAGCCATTAGGTTGCAAGGAAAATAGGATCACTGCTGCAGCACCTAACAGCTTAGCTATGAAATCTCAGGTACAAAATAATGCCAACTAAAGGCTAAGGTAGTAGCAGTTACCTACATCAACTATGATCTTCTAAACCTGTTTGGGGGAAAAGAGGTGGGTCAAAAGATGGTACTTACAGTAGGATCTGTAATCAAGCGATAAAACAAACAGAATGAATCTGTTGGAAGGATACTGGTTGTGTCTGATGTTCTGGACCACTCATTCCATAATTTGACAGATCCAATTACTTCCCAGGATCCCGAACTCAAAACAAACGAAGACAAGAATGCTGCAAACAAATCCAGATTTGTTTTATGTAGTGTTATTGTGTTCAGCACGGTGTTATCAACTACATTTGCAATGTAGTCATTCAGTGATGTATCTCAGTTTACACAGTTTACATGATGCAAAAATTGGGCAGACACCCTGAAGCTGATGGAAGTGATTTCGTCAGGCTCTCACAGTTGATTAAACAATGAAACAAAGAGAACTGTAAAACTATCTGTTTTGCTCACCTACTGCATTTTGACCTACAGCCAAGATGAACCTTGAGCAAGGAAACTGCTCTTCTGTAGAAGCATTCAGTTTTGTTTTCCAGACAATGTGAACCTCCCTGAATATAAGAAACAGAAGAAGATTCAATGAGCTGTGACTGAGAGACGGCTAGGAAGTTGAATGACGCCACACTTCATACAATTAAGACTCCTTAAATACCAAAATAGCCTCTTAAATTTTACAGTAATACCACAGACCAAGCAGCTTAGTTCCCATTCATACCCATGCAGAGCAACCTGTAAGAAGGATCCCAATTAATTTTCCTAGGGACTGGTCGGGATTGATTGAAATCATTTCTCTAAGGGACTAAAATTTTAATTTTTGATTTAATTTTAATCCTTTAACTTGCAATTTAAATGCAGGCTAGATCCACATTTGGAAACACAGCTATGATAATGGAGCTACATCTTCTGATGTTACCTCCCAAAAATTCAACAGAAGGATTTCCAAGAAACTGGAGAGAACAGCGGTGTGCTATGATGCCTCCAGCCCTCTCTCAGCACCGTGGTGCTTTGTGACAAATAACTGTGATAGGACCACATTTGGGTTCCTGTCATTGCAGTGGTGCAACAACCATAAACACGAATTCCAAAACTTACAGTCTTACAAATTGGGCTTACGACATTGTAAGTATTGAACAGCATGTCAGCCATCATTTTTAATAGACATGCATCACTGATTAGTACAACCTCAGAGATACAGGTATCATTCGTAACTAGGGACATACAAACTGGCTTTCTAACTAAAGTTAATTTTCAGTTCTTCAAAAACTGGGATCCTTTCCATTTATAACCAGACTATTCCATCCCCCCAAATTCTCTACTCGCTATTTCCCGTCTTTGCACTTAAAGAAAGGCAAGGCTGACAGACAGATCTGGCCATTTCCACACTAGACTGTTATAGTGCTATGATTCCACTTTCAACCTCCTATGGAATCCTGGGGTTTGCAGTTTCGGGAGGGGCCAGGCGGCCCCTCCCGAAACTGCAAACCCCAGGATTCCAGAGGAGGTTGAAAGTGGAATCATAGCGCTGTAACAGTCTAGTGTGGAAATGGCCAGACAGAAAGAGAGAAAAAGAGAACGAGCATTTCATGTATATCACCTGTAAAAAACAACAACAAGTGATCTGGCTATTTTCTGTCTCAATAAACCATATTAACATATTCATAACACGTAATTAGAAGTTATATAATTAGCACACACAAGGACTGTCCTCTTGGAAAGAAGAGAGGCGGCCACACGTCGAGTATGTTTGGGGAGGGGCTGGAGAGGAGAGGAGAGAGGGGTGCAATTATTCAGCTAGCGGGCGGGAGGCATTCGGAGCAGCTCAAGCGCTGATTCCCCGAGTCCGGGGGCGGGGCTCGAGCGCCTCCTCGTGGCTCTCCGTCCCGGCTCGCGCCAGCTACCTTTTCTTCTCGAGCGCCAGGCGGATCTCGCGGTCTTCCTGCGTCTCCTCGCGCTCCAGGGCGGCTTCTTCGTCCTCGTCCACCCCTGCGCGGGATGGCGCAGTCACCACCTCCCCGAAGAAAGTAGCCATCGCTCTCCCTCCCTCCCTCCCTCCCTCCCTCAGGAGCTTCCTGTTCCAGCCGCCGCCGTCACCGCCGCCACCTCCTCGCTTAAGCTCGCCGTCGTCGGCGCAGCAGAGGAGCGGCTGAAAAGCGGGTGCTCTTCCGGGTTAACCAGAGAGGGTCTGGCTTTGCTGCGGCTGTTTCTGCCGGGCATGCGCAGAAGGAGCCGCTGAAGCCACTGTGGATGCTTTCCACTTGCCCTCAGTTGCTTTGAAAAAAAAAAGCGTGGGGAGGAGCCAACGTTTAGGATGTGCAAATTCTGAGCAGCCGTTCAGTCCCTAAGTAACAATGAAAGTCTTTGGACTTAGGAGATAGGCACAAGCGTTATTGCCTTTTTTTAAATTTAACTTTAATCCTTTAACTTGCAATTTAAATGCAGGCTAGATCCACATTTGGAAACACAGCTATGATAATGGAGCTCTGTTGTCATAGCTACACCTTCTGATGTTACCTCCCAAAAATTCAACAAAAGGATAACGCAGTAACGCTTGGTGAAGAGGGAGCTGTAGGAAAAGGGGAAAACAGCCTTACATCTGGGTGGGGGCCTTTACCGCACTAGACTGTTATAGCGCTATTATTCCGCTTTCAACATCCTATGGAATCCTGCGGTTTGCAGTTTTAGGGACCCTCCCTAAACTATAAACCCCAGGATTCCATAGGATGTTGGAAGCGGAATAATAGCGCTATAACAGTCTAGTGCCAAAAGGCCAGAGTCAAATCGAGAAACCCTCCTTCTGAGTTTGCAGGACGTGAGCAGGGCGGTTGATGAGGGGAGTTCTTGGAAGTATCTCATACATAGGGATTACCATAAGTCAAAGCTGATCTGACTGTAATTAATAAGACCTAGGGAGAGTAACAGGCATTGTTCTTGTGTGCCTTCAAGTAGTTTCTGACTTATGATGACCTAAACATGAACCTATCACAGAATTTTCTGGGGCTGAGAGTATGTGATGCACTTAAGGTTACCCAGAAGATTTCCATGGTCCAGCAGGAAATCAAACTCTAGTCTCCAGGGTTTTAGTCCAATGCTCACACCACTACCCTGCTCTGGATAATGGGCACACCCTCCAACATTTGACAGATGAAAACCTGGCCAGGTGTGTTCCATCTGTACTGTGCTCTCTTCAGGGAGATGAGACCTTGCCTGGTAACTCAGTGCTGTCATTAAATGGATTAATTAATGTTGGGGGTCCTGGGAGGGGTGCCCAAATAACCAAACAACAACACAAGATGGAGAAATTAGTCTCGAGCACTCTCTTAAGCTAACGAGAGGCAGGGTAACTTTAGCTAGGATCATTTACCCTATGTCTATGGCTTCAGGTCAGAGAGCGTAGCCAGGCATGTTTTAAAGTAACAAATAATTTTTTTTATTTTTATTATGGACAAACAACACAAAGGACACGACATATGCTAGCTAACCGAGAAATAGAAACGGAGAGTTTTTGGGGACTGGGTAATACGACACCTGGTCTCATAGTCCTGGAGAGAAGAGGAAGTTGCCGGGGAAGAAACTCAGCGCGGTTCGTTGAGGGGAGCTCACTGGACAAACCGACAGCAAGGCAGGATGGAAGTCCAAAGTAGTCCGGGGAAGGCTCGGATTTGGGGACCCTTTATAGGGTGGATTTTACCTACAGGCCATGCCATGCTCGGTGAGAACAAAGAGAATTTGCAGCTGGACAAAGGCACTGGAAAAGGTCAAGTTTTACATGATGGGCTTAGTGCTTAATGACAATAAGTACTGTATGCAAATAGTATGCAAATAGATCAACATAAAGGAATGGCTCAGCCCTTGGCCGTGTGTCTTTGTGTAGATTCGCGCTGAGCAAGGCCGGTTTGCAAGAAGGTGTTCCCTGAAGCGTCAAAGAGGCTTAAGTTGCCTGCCTAAATGAGGTTTGGAATTTACAACCATTAACGGCCGCGCCTAATACGTGCTTGTCCAGAGGACCTCTGCAAACACGTGGAGTAGGGTGGCAGAGAAAAGTCAAGTAAAGGCCAAATTATTTGATATCAAACGATATCTAGTGCTCTCACCAGACATATCATAACCGTGATAACAGGTGGAGCCAGGCAAGATCAGAGTGTGATCAAGATGGCAAAAGTTATTAATGAAGAAGCACACACTTGCCAGGAGAGGCTGCAGCAGTTCTCTTTTGCTGGAATCTGTTGGAAAAGACAAGATTCCACCCTCCCTTCTTTTCCTTCCCCCATTTAAATGAGGGCAAGCTGCCTTTGCACTCTGAACTGAGTTTGCAGCTGCTGAAGTCCACTGAGGAGACAGGGGGAAAGTGGGAGGAGGAGAGAAAAATACTGAGAAACTTCAAAAGCAACTAAAAAGGTGAGATGGCAGAGGATTAATTGGGATGATCTGTGATAGATAGAGACCACTGGGAGAAAGTAAATGAGTAATACTGTATGAGGGTGTACATCAACATTAAAAAGTACACATTGTTTTAAAAATTTATTTATTGACTTTATAAATTGAGTAAGAATTCATTACAAATTGTTTACAATGAAGGTCAACATTAAAACAAAATAAAAAAAATACTTTGAGAGCACAGTTCTTTTTTCCTCTCTGAACCTTTATTTTCAGTTCACAGATTGCTCTGTGTTTAGCCTCTCTTGTGAAACTGTGGACCTGTGAAGTAAACCAGAGGCTTGGGGGGAGAGCTCAGTAATATACAGGCACTAAGGAGGAAGGTACTTTCTATAGGGGGTGACACATTATTTACTTATTTATTTATTTATTTATTTATTTATTTAGTCATATATTGGAAGGTACAATTTAGCCTAAATTCCCTAAGTGTACTAGTGTGCCTATCTCATCTTGGAAACTAAGTGGGGTCAGCTCTGGTTAGTACTTGGATGGGGGACCACCAATGAATACTAAGTGCTGTAGGCTGTATTTCAAAGGAAGGAACTGACAAAACAACCTCAGTATTCCTTGCCTAAGAAAACCCTGTGAAATTCATGAGATCCCCGTAAGTTATCAGGTGACTTGAAGACACATACATGCACACACAACGTAGTAGATGTCCGGTTAAAGTGGAACTCTCCAGATCTTCATATTAAAGCATATTTCCCTCCATTACTCACTTTAGGCTATGGTGGTGAGGGCTAATGGGAATTGTAACCCAGCAGCAACCAGAAGGCTACAGGCTGTCCATCCTTTGTTTAATGGGTGGTAGTTGCCATTAGTCAGAAATGACTTGAAGGCACACATTAAAAACAAAAATATACTATCTGAATGGTTTGCTACTTTTTGTTTAAAATAATAGTGCTATTCCATTGTTTGAATCTATGTGGTATATGAATTCTCTGTTTCAGTAGGATTTATTTTATACTTTATTAAAACACACTAGTATTCTGCTTTTCCAAAAACTGTTAACAACAACAAAACTGTAATGTTGAAAGTGGCATTACAATAAAGCAAATGCAAAGAGCAAAGCTTACATTTAATGGAATCCAATATACTCTATATCATTAAATAAGAATATACAAAAGGATCATCGGAGTTCACAAAAGCTTATGCTGCATGCTTTTTTCTCCTAGGGCCTTTCCGCCCTGCACTGTTATAGTGCTATTATTCCACGTTCAACATCCTGTGGAATTCTGGGGTTTGTAGTTCACTGAAGCCAAGAAGCTCCTCTGGCTGAGAATTCTAAATGCCCCTCCCTAAACTGCAAACCCCAGGATTCCACAGGATGTTGAAAGTAGAATAATAGCACTATAACAGTGTAGTGTGGAAAGGCCCTGAGTCTCAAAGGTTCTACAAGATCCATGTTAGTCCGTACAGAGAAGGACTAACACAATGTCTTTAGATAACAATTTTTTTTCTCTACCTTCAAGTTGTTTCCAATGTATGGTGATCGTAAGGTGAACCTATCACAAAGTTTTCTGGTGCTGAGAGTCTGTGATGTGCCCAAGGTCACCCAGTACGTTTCCATGGTCGAGCAACCCTAGTTTCCAGGGCTGTAGCCCAGTGCTCAAATGATTACACCATACTGGCTTTTAGTTAACAAATTTATTCCCCAGAACAAATTCTTCCTCAAGCATGAGATGAATAATTGTACTGTGATATTTGGGCTCACATGACAATTTGTAGCTGTAATTATTTTGCTGCAATGGGAACACTTTTCTGTAAATATCCTATGTCTCTTCATGCATCCACTTCTCTTTGGACAAATGATGTAATGCTGTACTATCAACCACTTTTCATTCCCATGTTCTTACACTGTGGAAAGTGTTCCACTTAGGTCTTCTACAAACTGCACAGCTGCATACCCCCACGATATTTCAAAGATTAAAATAGGGATGCCCATATGAATTTGTAAGGCATATGGCTGAGAGATGTAAGAGTACATCCTTTTGATTGAAGGATGTAATTAAGTATAAATGTTATTAATGTGGAATAAAACACATTTCTACTATTTTAAGCAGTGAACATTTTGGATTTTTAGCAATAGCATGTGTATTTCTGTTCCACTTATCAGTTCTCTAAGCAGTTTACAATGTGTTTAGCTAATTGCCCCCAACAAGCTGGGTACTCATTTTACCAACCTGTGGAAGGATGGAAGGCTGAGTCAACCTGGAGCTCGGCAGGATTGAATTCACAACCTTGTGGCTGCAGTACTATCATTTAACCACCGTGCCACCAGGGTTCCCTGGATTTATGTATTGAATTTAGGAAAAGAAAAAAACCTCAAATCAATATTGTAGGTATGTGTATGCAGCATGATTATAAATATTATGCTAAGCATAGTATGCTGTACTGCACTATGCATCAATGTAAAATCAACTGCACCCTGCTCAGAATGACAACTTTCAGACACATGAATTCTGTACTCATATCTACCCCATCTGTTCAGCACACATCATATATCAAATGCTATCATCTATCTATCTATCTATCTATCTATCTATCTATCTATCTATCTATCTGTCTATCTGTCTGAATCTGTACATAGTTTTACGTAGGAACTTTACCATGTGTGTCCCGATACAGGATCTCCACTACTCCATCTGGTTCAAAGTATTCCAACACAAACTCAAGGAAATAGTGTATTGGAATTCTAACAAACATAACTATTAGACTCTTAAAACCATTTTAGAAGCTCCCTATATTTTTCTAGCTAGAGTACCAGCTTTATATGGGTTGGAATAGCCCTCTGCTAGAGCCACTACAAGCAACTTCAAGTAAAGTTACATACCTGTTGGAGTTGGACAGATTGTTTTCATCTTGTCAGAGTGAACCTGCTGCTACTGAGATCCCTGCCGCTGCTTTTCAAATTGCATCTCACTTCTGGGGGAGGGCTGGGTCCACCATTGCCTCTCACTTCTGGGGGAGGGCTGGGTCCACCACTGTCCAGTGCCTTGGAAATCCATTTTTGAGGGGGTAAGGGCAAGTAAGTTTTGGGAGGCACTTTTGCTTCTTGCAATGGTGCAACAACTACAAATGTGAATTCCAATAGGCATGATGTCTCAAGTTCAATTTACAACATCATAAATCATGAACAGGATGCCAGCCTTTTTTTTTTTAATCCTTTCCTATTCCAGGGGCTCAGAGCAGTTATATGGGATCCGTACTACTGTTCTGAAAACTACTTGTTCAGCAATGCCCTGTAGTTCTAAATTGAAATCTAGTATTATCTCTGTTCAGTACTGTAATATATCTTGCTAGTTTCTAGTAACATTCCTTTTAAGTAACCTGAAAGTGTTAACACAACAGTTTCCCAGTTTTCTTGAATTGTTTTGGATTCACAATAATGCACAATTTGTCATATAGCTACAGGTTACGGCAATACATTTTCCACATAAATAAAGATAACTGGGCTGATTACTGGAAGGCAAAGAAAGAAAGAAACCCAACTTCACTGTTGAGAAATACCTTTATCAGAACTAGACAAAATGCCTCAGAAGCGGAGAACTCAGAAGCTTGCACACTTGAATGGCATTTTTACTTGTCTCATTAAAAATGTTGCCGAACTATGGCATGCAGCATCTCCACAATGATTTGAATTGTGCTGGCCCAAGAGTGCCAATCTCTCTCTCTCTCTTTTAAAGATTAGAAGTTTAAAAAATACCACTACACACCAACAGACTAATGCCTAAGAGTGCTTCTCCATGAGGCTTTTATTCTGTAATTGCCCAGCCTTACACATGACACTTTACAAGGGGTCCAAGATGTTGTAACCCTCCTATGTTTTCCCACTTCTTCCTTAAAAAAAAAATCTTCTAAGGAGAGAAAAATTCAAGAGCTGCATAGTATCTTTTGACTGGTACATAGTCTGGAATCAATTATTTAAGATGATATTCACACAGGACATAATTTTCATGATCATTTCACTATCCACTTTGATTCCCATTAAATTCCACCACCATTGAGATAAAAGCAATGTGTGAAGTAAGAAGCTGGGCAAACTTGGGAAGAGCCAGTCAATCACAGCTTTTGGAATGCTGCTGGGAGAAGAGAGGCTGTGTGTGATGGGATATGAACTAGAGGGTTGTCTGTGAAATAGTCAGATAGGATCAGTTAGAAATAGAGAGAGGGCCAGTTAGGAAGAGGGGAATGGAAGAGTGTTTTTAGGACCTGAGGGTGTGGAAACTGTTCAGGGAGATGTATTACTTTCTTTGAAATTGAATGTTACAGTGTGCTGAAGCAGCGTCAGGCTGGATGTTTTGTTTCTTGTTACACAATGAATCTTACTGTTTTTCTTTTCTACATCTTTGTCTGGATGTTTTAATTTAATAATTAAGAGGAAAGATTGTCATGCTTTACCACACTGAAACTACAACCAACAATTGACTTTTCCAGTATAATGGTGTTAATACCAGATCCAGGAATGGATTTTAAGGGTAAAAGGTCAAGTTGAGTGATGGGACTCCTAGGGTTGGAACTACAGGGTCAACCTGGATAGGAGTCCAATCACAGGAAGTATTGTGTGTGTGTGTCTGTGTCTGTGTAAAACAAAGGATGCTTCAGTGGTCTTTTTTCACTTCTGTATTAACATCAACAAAATACAATTCCCTGATGGCATAATGATTACTATAATACATTGGATGAGCGAGGGTCCTGATACACAACTCACAAATACATTCTTCTTATTGCCATCTTGTAAGTTAATCAGTATGGGGAATTCCAAAATGTGTCTGTCTTCTGACTGAACTGCATCTGCCTGCCAAGCAGATTTTCCCATTCTCCTACAGGGTCCCAACACCTTGTCAAATCTTTTCAGGAGGGTTGAAGGGGACCTCTAAAATTAGGCATGGAGGAAGGCCTTCTCACTTGTGGCATTCCAGTTGTGAAGCTCCCTTCCCTCAGAGGCCCATTTGGTGCAGAGATCATATCAAGGTAAGGCTTGGCTTTTTGTATACAGATACAAGCTTTTGTAGCACTTTAATGTCAACTTTCAAAATTATGCAATATTTAATATTATTAGATTGTTTACATTATTTTTTATTGATTTAAATGTGTATGGCCTTACATTTTAAATTGTTTCAAGTGATTTTATTATAAGCCATCTGGGGATGTTACAATATGAGGCAGGATAGAAATTCTGTAAGGAGATACATACATACATACATACATACATACATACATACATAAATATATGCTTTGCAAACAACTTACCTCATGCGCAAGAAAAGTGATTAGCAGAAAAGAAGAAGTCCCATGTACCATAATGATCACACCACAAAAATGGTTTAAGTGAAAGTTGTGTAATTTATTTCAACATATCAAGCACAAACAAATTTTCCCCTAATGGGGGAACATCACAAGGAATGTAGTTAAAAATCTGGAAACATTTACAATGAAAGTTAGCCCAGACTGGCACCACCACTAAATATTTTAAGGCTGTATATATATATATATATCTTTTTATATATATAGCAGTACTTACCACTTGAACTACTTCAGGCCAGAAAAGAAAGGCTTAGTACTGGCTGCAAATCTACATAAAATATTGCAAATCTTTTAAAAATGGTGTAAAAATAGGAAGACTATCAACAGATTCAGAGGATGCAGTGGCAAACCCTTACTAATCCTGACCATTAACCTTTAAATGTACCTATGAGCAAAAAACATACACAGGGTGCCTTCACACAATCACAGGATCAGCCCTATATAGGGGAAGGGGGCATTCTGTGATACCAGAAAGCAATTGTCCCTTGATACAAAGCACAGGGAAGCTGAGCCAACTAGTTACAAGTGATCACTCAAAAGAAACATATAGAAGCAGTGGCTTGCACCTATCCATATACCTGCTCTGTGTGCATCAATGGACAAAACCTTTCTATGCCACAGTCTGTGCTCAGTGAACCCCAGTACTGTAGTGATTTTTGTGGCATACAAAATAAACTATGTACAGAAGTGCTCATACAGCCATTCTCTCCCCCCTCCCCCCGGGAAAAATGGTACATTTCAGAGGCATTCCTTTATATATTGTTTGCATTCCTTTATACAATGTTTGTGTGTATATGTGTTTTAATCAACGTAAATGTATATCCCAAACTGATTCATAATCAGGCATGTCTGACCCTCTGGTGGAGCAATGTTGCCTATGAATGGGAGGCCTCATGTTTCCTAAAAGGATTGGGCTTTAAGAAATCGTGCGTATTTACAATCTTGCTGGAATGCAATGTGGTGTGCTGTTCATAGGGACATGGTGTGTGAGAGCACTGATCAGAAGACTGAAGGAGAAGCTGTGCTATCTATACCCAGTTGGCTTAATTTTCTACCTCGCTGCCTGATCTTTCCTTCTAGAAGCCTTCTGGATCAGTATCCAAATTGCCTTCGTTGTTCTATAGAAGAGCTATAAAACAAGCCACTAGGAACCATTTTACGAAACCAAGTAGATGTGGGTAGTGTTAAAGGGGCACGAATACTTGTAGGCAATTTTAAATTGCATCAGAAAATGACCAGACATAGAAAACAAAAATTGCACAATTAAAGCTACATTTGGCTTTAGCATTAAGGCCCATACAGGTAAAGAGGTCCTTTTAGATGTACATGTAAAAAAAGGCAATGACATTAACTTTGAAGAACAAAACTTTGCAGGTTCCCTGGTTCACCTTGTTCTCTCTTCCTTCTGCCCCTGGCTGCTGCTGCTGTGTCAGTATTAAAGTGCTTGATGCCTCAGTGGGCTCCTGGCCATGGAGTCTCTCCACTTCTGCAGCTGGTCGCTTTTATTGCTGCCCAAATGCCACCATGGTTTTTATTTGAAGACATAATTAATGAAGAGTTGACACGTTAGAAAGATGCACAGAAGGAACCAACAGCGAGAGTCCAGGAAGAGGTTTTCCGATGAGGCCCTCCTGTAGAGAGACTTTTTGTTCAGAGCAGTGAGGTTTCTGTAAGGAGAAGTTTAGCAACTGTTATTCAGAAAGAAAACTGCTACTTATAGAGGCAGATTCTACAGAGATAAAACTGAGAATCAATTCAGAATTTGAGCCAAAGAAACCTGGGGAATAAAATATTCTGACCATGCTTATTTTTTCTGTATTAATTATTATAATAAATAAAAAGAGAGATTTACAAAGATAATGTCACACCTTCTCTTTCCTCCTATTAGCTAGCTAGCTAGCTAGCGGATATTGTTTCTTTTCAGGCCTCTCAATTTTCCATCTCCCTTTTTTCCAAAGTGGATCAAAATAAAATAAATTTTTGTTTAAAGTAAAAATTGTAAAGAGATATTTTTGTAACAAAGGCCATTTCTGCACTAGACTGTTATAGTGCTATTATTCCACTTTCAATATCCTATGGAATCCTAGGGTTTACAGTTTGCCCCTCTCTAAACTGCAAACCCCAGGATTCCGTAGGATGTTAAAAGTGGATTAATAGCACTATTAACAGTCTAGTGCGGAAATGGTCTGAGTGGCCCATCCCAGTAGGCATTGCTAGGTGTCATGCCATACCTGCATAACTATCAGAGATTCATCAAGCCTTCCTTCTCCTCCTTTGCAACTTAATTTAACATATGTAAAAACATCAAGACACATTTCTGGGCTGCCACACTTTTCTTCCCTTTCCATATTCTAAAACCACCTACTCTCATGCAGAATTCAAGAGAACTCAAAAAGCTTACATGTTATTATGGAGCTTTAATTGATCCTAATAAGGGTAATGGCTGTGGTCATTTATAGGAATGCCATGCAGCTCTATCCCTCTCATTATTTTTTATATCAGAAATATATTCAGCGTGTTTTTATTCTTCAATTTCAAAAGCACACAATACTGAAAATCAGTTTTCCCCCCATAATGGTTGATATGAACCTTCAGTCCCCAACACCAAAAAGCAGAAATATAATGTCTTCAATTTTTGCTTGTTCAACATGTGTATAGCATCAGTTGATCTGAAGGATGACAACCTTTGTCCATTTTTAGTGACTTGACTTTCTGGGCTGGGCTAATGACTAATGTATTTTGGCTCATGCTTTGTAAAATTTATACATCAACCAGCTCCCTGCCTGGCATCCATGAACGGACATTTTGTGAAAGCAGCATACAATACTGCTGAAACTATGCATAGTTGTTTTGAAACGTAGATAGAACACTGCATTAATAAGGAAAGGCTGTACCTGTGTATATCCTGTTGAGCTCTCTGGAGGGACAAGACAGCAGTGTGAATTTCCTTCAAATGGTCAGATTCTTTCCCACACTGAGTACATGGGCTTTCAAAACCTATGGTTAAACAGTGAGATGACAGGAAGATTACATGTGTGTTACCCATCTATTGTTGTTCATTTGTTGTTAACTGCTGTCAAGTCGACTTTGACTTGCGGCAACTTCAAAGTATAACAGTCTCAGTTTAGCAATGATGTATTTAAGTCTTTTACTCGAAATCTCAAGTCAAATCTCAAGTCTCTACCTTCAAGGCTCAAGTTGAATCTCAAGTCTTTGAAGATACTTTCAAGTCAAGTCTCAAGCCAAGTCTCAAGTCTGGAAGCCTACTTTATACCTCAACCAAAATCCCAGAATTATTGGACGGAGTCAAATAAAGTCAGTTTTAACAATTTAAGCAGACTCAGCCCTCCTCATCTGCAATTTTGCCACCTGCAACTTTGGACATGGGGAATAGATCCTATCTAACTCTCCATTAGTGAAGCTTCAAAAGCTTTAGAAGGAAGGATCCTTCTTCCTCAAGCCAGTTGCCTAACACATTTGCTGTTCCCCTCTGAGAAATGAACCCTGCACTCTGGGGGCAAGTCTTGTCTTTTGCTCTTAGGAAACATTTTAGAAGGCTCCTGTGATATGCAGCAGGGACAGGCTGCTGAGCAGACCTCAACTCTGCCTCAAGCCCATTGCCTAGCCCATTTGCTGTTCCTCTCTGAGAAATGCACCCACGCTTTGGGCTTGAGATAGATTGCCATGTGACCAGTAGGCAAAAAAGAGATGAAGGTGTTGTTCAAAGTTGTAAAGTTTCTAGAGGAATGTGTTCTGTTACTGAACCAAGGACAGCAAGTCAGTCACTAAAAATATACAAGTCTTCAGTCAAGTCAAGTCGAGTCAGTGCATCATTTATGGCTGAGTTGAGTGTGAGTTGAGTCACTGAAGTGACTTAAGTCTGACTTGAGTCCGAGTCTATCGACTCAAGTCTATATCACTGCAGTTTAGTCATCTTGGCTTCTAGAAAGAGTTCAGGCTTGATTTGCTCTAGGATCCATTTATTTGTCTTTTTAGCTGTCCACGGTATCCATAGAACTGTTCCTCAGCACCACATTTCAAATGAGTTCATTTTCATCCTATGAGCTTTCTTCACTCTCCAGATTTTACAACCATACATAGAAACTGGAAATGCAATGGCATGGACAATCCTAAGATTAGTGTTCAATGATGTATCTTGACACTTCAGGATCCTGTCTATTCCTCACAGCTGCCCTTCCAAGTCCTAGTCTTCTTCTAATTTCTTAACTGCAGCTTCCATTCTGATTAGAGATTAAGCCAAGGCATGGAAAAGCTTGAACTATTTCAATATCTTCATTGTCTGCTTTAAAGTAATGTAAATCATTTGTGGTCATTATTTTGTTTTTTGTTTTTGTAGAATCTTGAGCATCACTTTGCTTGCACAGAAGATCATGTAATGATCTCATGGTTATTATGACCCTTGGTGTCCCCTTTCTTGCAGACTGGAATGTATATTGAGCATTTCCAATCTGTGGGTCATTGTTTCATTTTCTGTATTTGTTGATAGATTTTAATTAGAACTACAGTGGATTCTGTCTCTGTATTTTGAACCAGCTCTATTGGTATGCCATCTATTCCTGGTGATTTATTTCTTCTCAATGCCCTGAGTACTGCTTTCACTTTACTTTCTAATATTGTAGGTTCATCTTCACATGGTTCTTTCTTCAATGAACCTGTCATCTTTTCATCTCTTTTATATAATTCTTCAGTGTATTGTTCCTATTGTCATTATATTTCTACTTAGTCATGTATGCATTCACTTGCTGGTCACAGGGTATCCCTACTCTTGGTTTAAATTTCCCTTTGATTTTTTGATCAGGTAGAAGAGGTTTCTTGCTCTGAATGCTTGGCAACCATGCCATACGAAGAGTGGCTTAGGGAGCTGGATACGTTTAGCCTGGAGAAGAGAAGGTTAAGAGCCATATTTAAATATTTAAAGGGATGTCATATGGAGGATGGAGCAAGCCTGTTTTCTGCTGCTGCAGAGACTAGGAAACAGCAATGGCTTCAAGCTTCAGGAAAAGAGATTCCATCTAAACCTTAGGAAAAACTTTCTGATGGTAAGAGCAGTTTGACTGTGGAATGTGCTGTCTCAGAGTGTGGTTGAGTCTCCTTTTTTGGAGGCTTTTAAGCAGAGGCTGGATGGCCATCTGTTGGGAATGCTTTGATGCTGTAATCTTGCATGGCAGGTGGTTGGACTCTGGCCTTTGTGGTCTTTTCCAACTCTGCAGTTCTATGATTGTATGATTTTTTTACATTATCTTTACATTCTACTGGGATGTTCTTCAGGTTGTGTTTTGGCACAATGGTTGGTTTTAGCTTTAATTTTTGCTGTCAGACGTTCATGGTGTGTGCCACATTCTGCTCCCAGTATTGTTTTTGTAGAGAGAATGGAGCTTCTCCCCTTTCTGCTTCTAGTTGTGTAATTGATTTGATTTCTATATTGGCCATCAGGTGCTGTCCATGAATGCTGTTGCCTCTTTGGTTGCTTGAAGAACATGTTTATGATGAACAAACTGTTGGCCTTGTAAAATTCAGTCAGTCACTCTCCTGCTTTATTTCTTCATCCTAGGCAGAATTTTCCTACCATAATTGATAGTATCTGTTTCCTACTTTTGTATTCCGATTGCCTATGATTAACAAGAAGTCCTGTTTTGGTGTGTCAACAATTTCCTCCTGGAGTCCAGCATAAAATCTTTCCATTTCTTCTTCTACCACTGTATGCGGAGCATAAATTTGGATTATGGTCATATTGATAAGTTTTCTCTGAAACCTTATTGACATTATATGGTCAGACTTTGCATTATATGCTACCTCAGACTGCCTTTGCTACATTCAAAAGGGGTTTACTGTGCCTCCTTCTGGGCAGAACAAACAAGTGTTAGTGAGAGATCCTCCACCAGTGTCAACTTCCTACTACTGCTGCTGCTGCCCAGTTGCTGTTTGGCATATTTACTTTGGCCTGTCTAACAGAGGAGACACTACCAGCAAGACTGCTGCCATCAGCATAGCCTCTTGTTTCATAGGTGCGTGCAGTCCCACCATCCCAGAAAGGTAGTGAAATGGTTGCTTCATTCACAGAATTGCCATAAGTTGAAGTTGACTTGATGGCAGTTAAGAATAACAAATTCCCAAAGTGCAACACGGATATGGAGGTAGGGAGGGAAGTAGATATCAATGGACAACCAAGGGACTTTCACAGATCTACAACTCCAGTAACCTCAGAGATGATGGAAATAGGACTTCAACACGCATTAGCTTCTGGGATGGATGGCAGTGGTATATTCCCAAAAGATATAGGTGAAGAGATAGAATACACTGGATCAGAACATGGTAACACACTTACCATCATCATCTGAAAGTTCCTGCATGGACTCAGGTGTTGAACAGCTACTTTCGGTGTTCTGGCTGTTGTTGGACGGTTGATCACTAGCTTTACGGCGTCGACAATCATTTGCAGACCTCTGAATGTAAAAGAACACAAATATAGAAAGTCTATCAATTTACCAGAAATTTTTGATGTCAAAAGACATCATCAACAGAATCAAGAAATATCTGGACTTCAGTGTAAGCTGTTGAGTTTTATCACCTCAAGGGTGAATGAAGCTGGGCTGAAATCCTCAGCACTTTTCCTCATAAGTAATCCCACTGGTTTCTATAGAAACTAACTGTTCAAGGTGCCCATACATCCTCCCCTTCACAGTGTTCTAAGGGAAGCATTTAAGATCTGGAGCTTAGCATTACAGCTTTACAAATTGCTCTCTTGTCTTTTTTCATCTTCACACTCATCCAGTGAGATATAGATATCTTATCATTTCAATTTTCACGTTTCATCCCATTTCACAGATAAAGAACTACAACCAAAGTGATTGAAATTTCTTATGTCCTGTCAGAAATCTGGACGCAGTATTCCCAGTAGTCTGTCCATTAACCTGCTGGCTTGCTGGTTAAACTATTTCACTTGAAATACCCATCCACTATAATCATCTGGATTAAACCTTTCCCAAATAATGCTAGTGAAGTTGCAAATTCTGGCCCTGGAGTTTGAGCAGCAAATTGTAGCCAGTTAGAAGGGAAAATCCCATGAAAAAGCAATATGAAATATTTGCAGACAAAAACCTTGCAAATCAGATAGCAGCTATAATTACATTGCTATGTCACAGGACTACTTAATCCATAAATAAGAAGCCATTTCCCCAAACCTGGCTCAGAATGTGCTCATGAAGAATTGGTTGTGGGATCACAGGCTTACCACCATTTAGCAAGCAGACTGTAAACGGATCCCACGTGTATCCAAATAGTATGGAAAATCAAGTGTTGGCATAATGGTGGACTTTCTTAAGGATCTCTAATTACCTTGTGTCGGATTTGGTTGCTGATGGGCATGTTCTTGTGAGCTGACATTCGACTGGGTAAATGCCTCTGCATGGTTTGGAGTATTCCATCCTTCTCATACTGAGCAATGTCATTCAGTGGATCCCAAGGCCTTAAACTTTTTTTAAAAAAAGAAGCTAGTGAAAAAAAATCCACCAAGTTTACAAGAAGCCATTTATACCAAACTTACAAGATAACTTTTACTAATCTTTGTGCCAAACATTAATATGTATTTATAGGTTGTTCGTATTCTTTGCTACCAAAATGCCTCAGTTGTGACACAGAAGGACTGTGTGGCAAAAAAGGTGTGGCAAAACAATCACACAGGTTTCTTTGTTACTGCTAATAACATCCACATCTTATTGCCTCCAATGTGAAAAACACTTTCACCAGAAAGCCACAGCAAGAAAAAAATCATGGAATACAGTTGCTGTGAAGGAAGTAAGGCAAAGTCATTGTTATTATTTGGATGAAAAAGCTGCAAGCTCCGAGCAGCCTTTTTCTCCAAAGTGTAGGTTCTAGATGGGTCCTCCACTATAGCCAGGGTGCTCTGGGAAGGTTGGCTTGGAAAATCTTTCATGTGGAGCAGGCAATTTTCTAAGCCAGCATTCCAAGAGCATATGAATATGCCCTGAAAGGGAACTGCAAGTGAATTTCACAAATTCACTGGACCACACACAGACTTAGTAAGGACTAAAGGCTGCAATTCTATCATGGCCATATCTACTATTGGGCAGAGTGAGATGGAGGCCCAACACAGCAGATTTGGAGTGTGTCATGAAAAGACAGCAAATAGTTTGTAATTTAATTTAATTTAATTTAATTTAATTTAATTTAATTTAATTTAATTTAATTTAATTTATTCTGTTTGTATGTTTTCAGACCAGAAAGGTCTGAAAGACAGCTGAAAGACACCTAGAAGACAGCTGCTTGGGAGATTTTTTTTATGTATCAAAACACAACAGGTAACAGGTACTTAATATAAGGAGCAGGTACGCAGAGGCCATTTGATGCTTCACAACAGGTAGCACAATGTCTTGGGCAAGTCCCAAATTCTAGGCATGCTTGCATGTAAGCCCTATTGCACTCAATGGGATTGTCATCTCAGCATGGAAAGAAATGTAGTTTGACTCAACAATCTTGATGAAAGTAGCATTTCTTCATGTCTGAAGACTGGGTGTGAGAAAATGAGTGGCTTGCTTCCCACATTCATTTATTTGTAAGGCTTAAAGGTGTTTCTTGGAAATTAAGCATGCACAAAACAGGGCACATATTTTAAAATGCATAACATGTGCATAACTGAAAAAAAGTATACAGAAACATGCTACAGTCAGTGGGGAAAAGTTGCATAAATTAGGTAAATTACTCAAGTTAGCCAAGCTGTGTAAAAATAAATGTGAATGTCAGTGCAGGAGGAAATCAAACCCTTCCAATCTTCTACAACAAGGACAGGAAGAAAATGCAGGAGGGATTTGGAGAAGCACAACTAAACTGAGACTGAAAGACTTTCCTCTCTCTCTTTTCATGTGAACAAGCATGCAGAGGATTAGACTGTAGTTATTGCAAACAGCTGTGAACAGGTTTTGAACTGCTTTGTATCTAGTTCCCGTGTCTAATTATCTGTGAAATGTGCAGTAATCTGTGTATGTGCTGTAATTTATACAGATAATTAATCTTTTCTTTTCTCCATCATAAATTTCTCTTGGCAATCTCCTTCTTTTGGTTGCATCAGGCAGTCTGAGAAAAGCCATTTTGATATTTGATCATTTAGGAGCTTTAAACTTTTTTTTATTACATTTCAGTTCCACCCAATAGCTAAAAGCTCTCTGGCAGTTAACAAAATGGAGGTTTAAAACCATAAAATATTACAATCTAATAAACAGAATCAGAAACAGGTATCTAAGAAGATATAACATAAAAACTGAAAAACACTTAAATATAACCAAAATTCTGTTACATTCTGTGAGGGCTGGTTAGAAATCTGTGATTCCCAGTTTTGTCTGCAGCCTGACCAATTGACTAAATTAATTAAATTAATTAATTAAACAGCCTACCTCAAGGAGGCTGCTAGACTTATATCTCTGGGAAGGGAGTTCCAGAGCCTGGGAGCAGCCATCAAGAAGGCCCTCTCCCATGTCCCCACCACATGTACCAGTGAAAGTGGTAGGAAAGAGAATGGCTTCCCCAGAAGATCTCAAAACACGGGCAAGTTTGTATGGGGAAAACAGTCCTTCAGATGACTTGGACCTGAACCATATAGGGCTTTACAAGTCAACACCAGCACTTTGAATTGGGCCTGGAAATAGATTGGCAGCCAGCAGAGTTGTTGCTACAAGGGAGTTGTGAGCTTCCTGTAACCAGCCTCAATTAACAATCTGCCTGCAGCTCTTTGGACCAGGTAAAATTTTTGAGGCAGCCGCACAAAGAATATATTACAGCAATTGAAACATGATGCAACTAAGGCCATTTCTGCCCTACACTGTTTTTGTGCTATTATTCCACTTTCAACATCCTCTGGAATTCTGGGGCTTGTAGTTTACTGAAGCCAAAGAGCTCTCTGGCTGAGAATACTAAATGCCCCTCCCTAAACGGCAAACCCTAGGATTCCATAGGATGTTGAAAGTGGAATAATAGCACTATAACGGTATAGTGTGGAAATGGCCTAAGTGGCCAAATCTGATGTCTCAAGGAATGGACACAGCTGGTGCGCAAGCCTTAACTGTGCAAATGCACTCCAGACCACTGCCAAAACCTGAGCTTGCAGGGTCAGGGTTGAATCCAGAAGAACACTCACGTTGCAGATCTGCATCTTCAGCATGAGTGTAATCCCACCCAGCACAGGCCAAATTCCTATTCCCTGATCTGCCTTTTGACTGACCTGGAGCACCTGGATTAAGCTGCAGCCTGTTCTCTCACATCTAGCCCATTACTGATGATAAGCACCTAGGCTATGTGAAGGAAATCAATTTCCATTGTAATAAAACAAAGTACATGCAAAATATTTTGTCTATTTTATTAAGTTTACTTTTCCAGGGAGAGGGCCATTGGCTTTGATCAGATTAAGGAAGGAGACTCTGGCTCCCTCAAAAGTCTAAGAACCACTGTCTTAGCTGAGTTCACCCCTTCTCTCTCACACACACACTGTAATACACACTCATACACTTGCTCACCCACTTTTGTCTACCTTCCTACTGAGCAGTCTGCTAGGAAAGGAACAAACTGGTCTTGCAGGAACCTAAATGGATTCTTTGCTGAGGGCTTTTGCTGAGGACTTCAGGAAATCTGCATATGGCCCTAGCATTTCATATTTCCCCTTCCTGACCTATATAGAGAACTTTTCATCATCACATGGTCTATAATCACTCACTCTTCATATTTGTAATGCCATTCATTGGTGGTGGGATCATGCCAGAAGAGGAGGGGCTTCCATTCAGTTCCGTTCTCCTTTCGTTCCCGGGCTGCATTCCTCTGTTCTTCTTCCAACACAAATTTCTCTTGAGTGGCTTTGTTCTGGTCCCCTTTGTTGATGGCGCTTGTCACATGCTGCCAGAGTCTATCAAAACAGCAAAATAAGTATCTGTAGTCAAGACAGGGACAGTGATGGGGTTCTGGGACCCTAGAAGCATTTTTAAGGAGAACTGGAAGAGATTTAAGACCAATATTAAATTAGAAATGGTCCCAGAAGTACTTAAGGGACAATATTCCTTAATATTAAGCAACTAAAATCTCACAGTTCAGAGTCTGGGTTTCTTCCCTTTCAGTTTCAACTCCTTCTTTCATTGTGGGTATGAGATAGGGGAGATTTAACTTTCCCACCCATTGTGGTCATGGTCCAACAGGACCGCTCTGTCAGAAATTTCTGTTGCAAAACAGAATCCACCAAACAGATCACTTTTTTGCAATATAAACTGCTAGTGCAGGGGACAAGGAGGTCCCAGACCATGACCATGGTGTGCATGTGTGTTTACAGAATTTAAACTTCCTATCCCCAACTCTAGGGAGGGGCATTTAGAATTCTCAGCCAGAGAGCTCCTGGGCCTCAGTAAACGACTCCAGAATTCCACAAGATGTTAAAAGTGGAATAATAGCACTACAACAGTATAGTGCAGAAAGGCCCCTAGATTCCCTCCTGTTCTTTCTCTAGAGTAAACTGGAACACCTAATTACTAACCACACCTCAAAAGATCTGTCTGCTTTGTCTCTCAGGGTGAATGAGAAGGAAGTTTGTACCTTCTAGAATCCTTTATTTATTAGCCATCTCACTACTATGAAGAGCCTCTTGTGAAGGTCCAGACATATGATTTTCTTCTTGCTTTGCTTTAATTTCTGAATCCTCCATAAGAAGGCCTCTTTCTTTTTGCTCACATGCTTACCTCTCAGATTCAAACTCTGTTTGCTCTTCAAACAACACAATGTGACGCTTCAGTCTCTGCTTTCGCACCTCACTGGTTGGGTTCCAGAAAATCTCTGTGCTGCCATTTTTCAGATCATTTATATATACTTCTCCATCCTGAAAAGGAACAAAACAAATAACAGTATTTTGTATTAGCATAAAAGAACAGATATATCTGATCAGGTTCCTCTAGGTGTATTTAAATGAATGAGGTACTTGCTTTTCTTCTGATATACTGTTCTTTCATTCACTCATTCTTTTGCCATCTTCCCTACTGATGAATTCTACTACAATATAACAACCTTGGGGCCGAATGCTATCTTCTGTGCTATGTTATTCTACATATTCTCAAGGACTTTCAGGAATTATAGAATGGCCACATTTACTAATGGTACTTGTAATATGTATGTAGCAATATGACAAATAATGAATTTGTGAAATGGTTCTATAACAGAATGAAAAGTAAAGGCTTTAGCACCAGCATAAAACAGCAGAAAGGTACACCCAGGCTCCTCAAGAACTACATGACCAGTGTTCTCTAGTGATTAGATCCAGTAATCCAGTAGATCCAGTCAAGGAGTGGATTCAAATCCCAGGTTCAAATCCCCACTGAGCAATGAAGTTCACTGGCTAACCATGGGCCAGTTGCTTGCTCTCAGACCATCCATCCTCATGGAATTGTTGAGGGGATAATATATGGAGGCGAAAAGAACTATGACAGGTACCCTGATCTCCTTGGAATTATGACAACATATATCAAGAAACTAATCAAATGGGAATAGATTCACCAACCATCCAAAGTATTTATTTATTCATTTCTCATCTTCCAGTTAGAACTGGAACTCAGCAATTAAAGCAGACACAGATAAAACTTGTAGTGAAAAACATCCAAAAATATATTGTTAAAATGTAATTTATCTTTAAAATTAAAAACCGTTTAAACCATATTGGAAGGAATGTCTTAATGGTGAGAGCAGTTTGGAAATGGAGCCAATTGCCTGGAGAGGTAGGGTGGTCTCTTTCTCTAGACATCATGAAAAAGACAGCTGCCTGCCAAGGATGCTCCAACTGGAGATCCTGCATTGGACTCAATGAATCACGGGGCCTCTTCTGAGTCTCTGATTCTATATCCATTAAGAAGGCAGGAAATAAAACTGGTATAACATAGTCTTAAAAAGCCCTTTCCTTGTAAACAGATGCTCCTCTAAATCCTGTTGGGATCATCATCATCGTCGTCGTCGTCATCATCATCATCAAAAAGCTTTCAGTTGATGATGAAAGGGTGGCAAGGAGCTACTTAGGAAAAAGTTCCATAGAATGGAAACTGTCTCCAAGATGGTCCTCTGTTACATTCCTGTGGGTGAACTGTGATCAAAAAGGCCCTTGCACAAACATTTTCACTCTCAGAAATCTGGTGGGGAGCTTTTGGTTCTGCAGATGTTGAACTATTACTCCCATCATTCCTCAACATGGCTGAGGGGAACTGGAACTCAACAACATCTGGAAGTTCCCTGCCCTCCTCTTCAGGTGAGCAGTTGTATAGGGCAGCGTGCTGATGCATGCTCTTCCTTCTTTGGCCTTTGGGTTGTATTTTTTTTCACACAATAGCAAAATCAAACATATTTTGGCCTCTATGTGTGGGAGGTAATCTTCTTTTCCCACAGTACCTCCTAGTCTTGCCAGGTTAATATTATTCCAGGCTCTGAAATTTCATGGTAAAAACTTGAGACCAAGGGATGGCTCCTACTGATGTCACAGGAGGTAGGCGCTAGGGATATCATTAAGCATGATACATTAAGCATCAGTCCTAATTGCTCAGAATATGCATTCAGATAAAAAACACCAAGTCTAATGAATGAGAATAGATGTGTGCATACACTCATGTGTATACCCAGAGGGGGAGGGAGAGGGAGAGGGAGAGGGAGAGAGAGTTTGCAAGACAATGCTCTCTCCCTGAGATTCTTCCCCCTTGCTCTGAGAAGTGGACAATGGGATGTGGCCCTGGCACTTAGGGTCAGGTTCTGAGAACTGGGATCCTTAGTACTTCTTCTGAGCAGCCCAAAAAATTGTTCCAGAAGACTATGAAATGACAAGTAGCTACTTTTCGGGCAGCTCCTGGGGCTGTAGAGTTGACAGGAGGGGAAAGAAAGGAGGAACTATGATGTATGCCAGCATCTTATTGGATTTCAGCCTCTATTTCCAGTTTTAATATCTGAAATAAGACCACAGGCTAAGAGAAAAATGAATCATTCCTCCTGCCCTTGCTATGCAGAAAATCAGAGCAGGACCAACCACAAGCCATTCAGAGAGGCAGGAAATAATATGCACCCTTGGTGGTGCTTTTAGCACAACATTCTGCAAATGCTCAAATGCCACTAGCAATTTATTCTCATCCAGTGTTAATTTATTCTGAAAACCAACTACTAATTAAGTTCTCTGCCTAAATACTCTAAAGGCACCAGATCATATCTGTTACTGGAAGCTAAGCAGGGTCAACCCTAGCTAGTACTTGGATGGGAGACCACCAACAAATACCAGGTGCTGTAGGGTATATTTCTGAGGAAGGAACTAGCAAAACCACCTCTCAGTATTCCTTGCCTAAGAAAACCCTATGGAATTAATGAGGGTGCCATAAGTTGACAGGAGACCTGAAGGCATGCACGAGTGTACACATACACTTAAGCTCTCCTCCTCAGAGGCTGAAAAATATGTGGGATTTGATTTCTGCATCTGCCTGCACAGGATAATTTAGACAGCTCATCAGCCAATGCTCCCTGGTGATCTTCTGCCACCAGGTCCAGTGTGTGAACAGTTTTTTTTCTCAGTATTTGATATTTATTTCAGAAGTTATCCTCTGTCCTGACTTCTCACTATGAGCAAAAGCTGCAGTTTATCTGTTCCCACATTATAATATGTCCTTCAAACAAGAAAAGAAAGAGTACTTCTCAGGTACACAAACAAAAAGACAATTTAATGAACCTAATACATTCTGAGCCATCAGGGATGCTGAAAAATACCAAGCAGTGTTATTTCCCATGTGCTCTGTTACAAAACCACTTCAATCATTACCCTATTTGCTGGTGTATAAGACTCACTTTTTTCCTGAAAAATACTGTTTGAAAATGGAGTGCATCTTATATGCCAGTACATCTTATACACTGGCAAATAGTATTTGCCAGCATATACATGGGGTGTGTCTTATATGCTGCTGCGTCTTATATGCTGGCAAATATGGTACTTTTTAACAGAGCACCTAGGAAATATTGCATTGCCTTGCTTTTATCAGTAGCCTGACAATGACTATTTGAAATGTCTTGGGTTAAACAGGATTGGGCAGTTGTGTAGTCCTCCAGCTGTTTCTAGACTGCGGCTCCCATCTTCTCTCATGTTTGGCTATGCTAGTTAGGCCTGATAGGAGATGCAGTCTAACAACATCTGGAGGGCTGCATGTTTCCCAGCCTTGGGCTAAAATAAATTGTATTTTTGTGTATCTTTGGAGGCTCTCTGTGTGCTGCCATCTTGTCTTCCCTTCTCTTTTTCTGTCTCTTTGCCACCACTCAAGCCAGCACACATAGGTTACTTCATTTTATATTACACTCATTCAGTGAAGTTGAATCTCCTATTCCTGTAACAGGGTTGGGGAAGCTGTGATCCTGAAGATGGCGTTGGATTCCACCTTCCAACATCCCTAGCCAGTGAGCTAATGGTGACAGATGGTAGGAGGGCAATAGGTTTCTTTTGGTCTAGAAGCTATAGTTATATGTCCCCTCTTAAGTTATCCTTTGCTATGTGGTGGCAGAGAAGACATTTGTGTTCTGATAATCTAATTAAACACAACTCCTAAAAACAATGTATCTATTTCCTTGTTTTTTCTACCTTTTTGATGCCATTTATCTTGCCTTTCCTCCAGTAAGTTCAAAGTTGTGTGTGTGACTTTCCTCCCTCCAACGTTATCCTTTTAACAGCCATATGAGTTAGTAGTTGAGGTTATGAGATAGCACCTGGCCCAAGGACACCATCTCCCAAATTTGAGAGCAAAATCCTAATCTCATAGGCTTATATTCCAGTACTTCTTGAAGTTTCACAGATGTTACATGCTAGACAATATTAATAATGGGTCTTCAGTTAAAAGTGGAGTGAGTGGGAAAGAATACATCAAGTTAATATACCCAAGGTTCACATAAACCTTAAGACAGGCAGTCTCTCTAATTTCAGTGTTATGATTGGTTACCAAGTAGTTTTCTCAGGAAATCTTCAATGCCGATTTCATGGACTAGACACACAGTCCCTGAATTTCAAATCTTTACATTCCAAACATCTGGGGTGCTTCCACTATGTTGTTTGCCTTTTGTTAACATATGGCTGACAGAGATGAGCACGGAATGTAGCTGCCGCTTACTGTAACTGGGTTCCAAGTATAAGTGCAAGAGTTCCCCGAGGAAAGGTTTCTCACTATTGGTACTGAGAAGAAACATGGGGAATGACCCCTGTTTCTTTTCTCAGTTGAATAATATACTTCTGTAAAGGCCTTTCAGCTCAGCTGAATGATCTACTCCAAGGATATATAACTATGGCCCTCCACACTTTTTTGGACTGGAACTTGCATAATCATTCATTGCTAGCTATGCTTCTCTAGCTAGACCTGATGGCCAAAATTATCTGAAAGGCCACAGTTGTTCATCCCTGATCTAACTGTTGCTTTGCTGGCTCCAGTCAAGCTTTATTCACTAGACTGAAGTCAAGTTAGTTAAATTTTCAGAATGTGAGCCAGCATTGTGAATCACATCAGGAAGATTTATGTCTGAGCAAATGCAATTGCCAGTTGCATAAATTTTACACCAGAACCTCTTCTTTTTATACTCAAGATCTTTTTCAGAGCAGCATGAGATACAACACTATTTCCAACTACCTCTTGACAGTCTGGGCATGCATTTTTTCAAACTGTCAGCAAAGAAGATTATGATTTCTTACCCAGTGTCCATCGAGGCTTGCCAGCACTTCGTCTCCTGATTTAATCTTCCCCGAGATTTGATTAATGCTTGTGCTGCCACCAAAGAATGGCTGTTGGGGAGAGAAGAGAAGAAAAAAATATTGTTCAGTCTGAAAAAAAACAAACTCAAAATTATATTAACTGGAAGCCAGAAAGGAACAAAGCTGACAGCCATCAAAATCCAGACAAGTTCCGTCCTGTATCCTGGTGATTCCATGCTCCCTTCTGTCTCCAGTCGATGCAATTGCTGTCATGTGACAAAACACAGGCTGTGGAGATACAAATTTAGGTCTCTGCATGGTGCAATGCTCACTGGATAGTTTTTGACAAATTCTCATGTGCATAATCAGACATTCATATCACAATGGCCCCTCCACTTTTGTGAGGGTTTAGGGTGCAGCATCCTTGCGGAAGTTGAAAAATTACAAATAACTCTCCCCCACGCTCCCTTCCCGTTCCTTTCCAGGGGTCCCTCTCCCATTCCCTTGCCTTTGCCCTGGCATGCATGTCTTCCTTCTCCACACCTGGGCAAAAGGCAAGGGAATGGGGGAAGGCACATGCACATCTTCCTTCTCTACACACAGTGTTCACCCCCTGTTCCCTTGACGTTTGCCTGGGTGCAAAGAAGGAAGGCGCGCGCATGCACGCACGCACACACACACACACACACACACACAGGGAAAAGGCAAGGGAATGGGAAGAGGAGAATAGAGGAGAGGCATGCATGCATCTTGTGAATAATCAAATTTGCGAAGGTCAAACCTGTGAATGTGGATGGAGGACAGTATATACTGCCTGGATTATCATGTTTTGGGATAACTCTAGTATTTAGAGATAGGTTGGTTTCATTACAATCAGTAGTACAGGACTGAATTTAGAAATGCTGGCATCCAGGATGATAGTCTGTATAGCCATGACCCCAAGAAAACTCCAAAAATACAGGGCCATGTACCAAAAATCAGCAACATGCAGTATAATATCCAATTTATTAGGATCAGCTGGTGGCCATAGAAAAGTGAGCTGGAAAATGAGTGGCAGATAACATCTTACTCCCCTGGTACTCAAACAGCCCCAAAGTTTGACCCTGTGGGTCCTGTCTCCCCTACAGCATTGTTTGCAGCTCATAACTTCATCCTGAAAAGCCTTGAAAAGATCTATACTATTTTCACAAGTGCTTTGTTTAGGAAACCCTCTTGATGGAAGCATCTCGTGATTTTACCCATGCTACCCTTTCACTCTTTAACATGCATAGCACATATCTATTGCAAACACTGGCAATGCTTGCAAGACTGCCACCAGATAGAAAACTGAGGTGCACGGGAACCCTGAAAAAGAAACAGAAACAACAACAAAAACAAGTGGAACTGGAGTGCTAGAACCAAGTTCAAAATGTGAACCAAGATTGATTACCTTCAATTTGAATTCCAGTTCTGCCCGATGATTGCTTTTCTCACAGTCAATGGTAACCTTCCCTCCAAGCTCCATTGTCATGGTACCGTACAGAATTCCTAGAAATGAAGAAAAGACAAAACGAAAATTATGAACAGGATATCAATTTTGCACAGACTATATATGATGTTGAAATAGCTAACCATATCCACTGCAATTAGCATGAAATGATAATGAAAGAATTCTAGTTCCTCAACAAATACAGTGCACTCTCTGTATATGCAGGGGTTCCATTCCAGGAACTCCTGTGTAAAACAAAAAAAGCGAATGCTCGCATCCCATTATGTTCATTGGATGCGATGTGCATGGTCTCATGGAAGCAAGGATGTATGCCCATTGTGTCCATCAACGATAATGGGCGTGACGCTTCGTGCTACCTCAAATTCGCGTCTGCTGAGGTCACACCACAAGAGGGCGCAGTATATTTGGTTACATGAGATCAACCTGAAACATCTTCACTTTCTTGTGTTCTGTAGTACATTGTACAAAAACACAAAAAGGTCTGACCTTAGAGATTTATAGACATGGGGTATTAACATCAGTATTTATTTAGTAGATATATTTATGTCCTGTCTTTCCTCAAAGGAACTCAAAGTGGCACTTTATCCTCCTTCCACCTTATCCCCAAAATAATGTTCTGAGATAGATCAGTCTGAGAAAGAATGACTTGCCCAAGATCACAAAGTGTTTCTTGGATCAGTGAGTCCTAGAACTCAGAACTCCAGGTGCCAGCTTACTCATCTAGCCACTATGTCACTTTAATTTGCCACCCAACTATGGCATGCGTAGGCAGATTGTCCCTCACTCTTGACCTGCAGGGTGATTTTCAGTCAGCTGAGACCAGCCTGCACAATCCTGGTTGTCCAAGGGATTGTCTTGGCTTCTTTGTGCCCAAGCAATGATTTTTACTTGCCATTTTAGCCCTCCCTGACTCCAAATGCAGGACTAATGGAAGGAAGAGGAAGAGGATCAGAGCATGGCATTCATTTGAATTGGACAAGGAGCAGAAGATGAGAGCTAGTAGTATGGCACTGTTGGGGAGAAAATGTTTTCTTTGTACCTCAAGGGAATGGAGGTGAGAATGGTTGCTCCTTTTGTCATTCAAGCATCACAAGCCCTGGAGAGAAGCCAGGGAAGGCAAGGAGGAACCCCTATAGCCATTACCAACCCCATTCACTGTCTCCTTTCCTCAATGTGTGCCAGAGCCAACCTGGAAAGGAGAGAGAACTGCATGCGAGCCCAGCTTGGGAGCCCCAGAAGATCTTTCCAAAGTTCAACTAATGCTTTTTCTATTGTGTGGGGGAAAAAATGAAGTTCTTCTTCAGCAAGTGGGGTTGGAAGATGGAACCACCCATTTCACCCCCATAACAGTTTAGAAAGATGATCATACTTTTATTTTTATGGCTGAGGACCATGTGCCTGCTCCAGACATCAGTTCTAGTGTGGGCACTGCACTGACATCTTACGTCTGTTTTCAGTGTCTCCTAGTGCAGAGACAAACTTGACACCAGCAAAGGCAATGACATGCAGATCAGGAAGGGCAAGGAGACTTAGGGAGTAAATCTTCCCTTTCGCCCCAGTTCCTACGTAAACAAATATTGGATTATGTTCTGCAGCTGAAAGAAAGCTTTGCAAGAGGTTGGCCATGGCTAAAGTGCATTGAAATTTAGAATTTTCAAGCACGGTAGAACAAGTCCAGAATCTGGGGAGTGCCTAAGGAAAGCATCTATATAGGCTTTGCTTCTGTGTGACAGTGCATACGTAGGACTGGGATGTGCAGTTTAAGATGAACTTTGCACACTTACATTTGGTCATAATGTCATGAGTAGTATATCTATAATTTGATAATAAAATCTCCTGACCCATACTGAGTCAGATGGATTGCATTTATATTTGTATAGGTAAATCCCTATTGGATTATAGGGCCTTCTCTAAAGACTTTAGAAGTCCTTCCTTAGGGAGACCAGGATGACCCCATCCTTGCTCTCCTTCCTACAGCAAGTCAAAACATTTTTATGCCATTAGGCTTTTAAAAACTGACTGAGGTGGGGGTTTAATGCTGTGCAGTGCTGTTTTTAAGGTTTGTATACTATCTCTCAATGAAGTTTATTGTTTTTAATGCTTAATTTTAACTTTATAAATTGTTTAATTGCTTTTAAAATAACTCTTATATTTATACTTCCACCAATGACTTTGTATACTTTTAATCTGTATTGATTTTAAGTATGTTGTTAGCCACCTTAAGTCCCATTATAGGGAGAAAGGCAGGATATAAATGGATAAAATGAATAAATAAAAATAAAATAGAGTGACCAGGACATTGCTCCTGCACCTTTGACCGTTGTGTCAAACAGGAATTTCAGCACAGTGAACAGTGTTTTACAGAAGTACTCTTTTGCATTCTTCTGTATCCAGCCACCCCAGACTCCTGCGAGGTGCACTGGGCAACTGCAACTATCTGAGTTCCCTTCTCACCATTTGGCCACTATCTCTATCTGGTGGGCACCAGCAGTCTGATCTTTTACTTTGTTATTTTTTTAACTGAGTAGATCCATAATCCAGAAGTCTTTTTCTTCCCAACATAAACTTGTTACAAATAGAAAAGCCTGTGTTTGCTGAGAATGCCTCTTTAAAGGAGAGAAAAGAATCCCAAAGCAGGAGAGGACAGAAGACCTGTGGTTCACCACCCTACCAATATCTCACCTTTGCAGTGCGCATAAGGCATAGTAATGATGTACTCCTCCCCACTGCTCAGAAATGTCAGCTTAGCTTGTCCATCCAATAATGCTGAAAGTGAATTACCTGTAGAAACAAGAGAACTGATGATTGTTTAGTTATGTTGTGATCACCTCACTTCCAACTGGGCAACAAGAGCAAGATATGTGAGCCAATTTTTTAAAAAAAAAGAAACACAGGGGTTGCTTTCTTTCCTTCCTTTCAAGGGGAAGTGTAAGTGGTTTCATGGGGAACTGCTGGGGTGCTCCAGCTGTCTGTCCTTCTAGATCAAGAGTGGGCAAAGTACAGAGCGCGAGATGTTGTTGGATTACAATTTACATCACCCCCTAGCCCACTTTTCTCTAGAAGCATTCTGTAATGTGTACAAGCAAATGTGAAACCCGTCATATGATAGCATGATCTGAGTTTTACAATTTACCAGTTTTGTTTTAGTTGACTTCACAACAAGTATTTGTTAAATTTTAGCCTGCCTATCCTCCCAGGAGGTCAAGGTGACTCATGTGGTTCTCCACCCTATTTTTCAGTCTTTTACAAAAACTCAGTAAGTTTGGTTGTATTGAGAGATAATGACTCGTTCAGACTACCCTGTGAGAGCTTCCAGTAAAACATGATCTGTTATTAATTATTCTGTCTGGGAGCCTATCTATCTATCTATCTATCTATCTATCTATCTATCTATCTATCTATCTATTTTGCTTTACCAAACTAACAAACTTAACAAATAATGAAAAAAAAAGAGAAAGATATTAGAAAAGACTACATAGGAAAAAAAAGAAAAAGAGAATTTTAAAGTAAACCATACTATACAGAAAACACATATTTCCTTCCCTCTGTACCCCATGACCTCCCACACTTCTTGACATCAGCCATTTAAGGAGGACCAATATACTTCCCTTCTTAAATATTTCCTTCTTATATATAATCACATATCTCTGATTCATCAGAGATAAATGTACGCTATACATCAAAACCTAATTCTACCTTTTCTTCACATATAATATGTAAGATCGCCAAATTTTTAGATAGGACTGTATGGAGTGCCCTTTTAACTGACACATCAATTTATCTATTTTAGGTACTTCCATAATTTTCTCTAACCATTCTCGCATCAGTGGAATAATTTTGGCCATTGGCTGGGAGCCTTTTGAGAGCCTCTAGTTTGCAGACTATCAGGGAGGAAAGACCGAAATGTCCAGTCTGGCAGAAGTGATAGAGCTGGGCCCAGGCTCTGGGCTAGCAACTGTTGTGTAAGGAGGCACTGGATAACTCCTTATGCAAGCTCAGACAGCATTGAACCACTAGCATAAGGTCTGGTTGAGACAGCACGGTACCCATATACGATCCCAGCCATAGAGAATGACAATTTACCTGTACACTTCACTTGCGTATTGCCAAGACAAATGCTGGTGTCAGTGGCCAATCTTGCCCTTTTTACTCTCTCTCTGCATGTGCCAGAGGGACTGTCCAACTGTTTTAACCCCCTCGTGCCATACGTTAGTCCTTTGCCTTCTGTTTTAAATTGCAATTATTTTGCACAGTTGTAAAAACTGTTTCAGAGACTGGAGGAGAGGATATGACTCAGTGTCATCATGGATGTAGTCAGTCTTCTCTTGCAGGCCTTCCTACCCACTCTCACCCCACATTCAAGCTGAGCCACGCTGGAAACTTGAAGAACTTGTTTTGAATTGTTTATCTTGGAATGAAAAAGAAAATACACTTGTACTGAAGGTACAGGCTGGCCACCCTGCTCTCAAAAGGGTAAGTCTGCCTTCTAAGTGAACCTGAAATTTCACAATGTAACACTGAAGTATCCCATGAAGCATAATAAAATATAGTTTATTTTGCTTTCAATTGGCAGAAGCAAAAGGAAGAATAACAAGATCGTACCAGGACAAACCCTTCCCTTTTGTAGGTCACTTATGACGCTGGTGTCTTACCATAAAACTTAGATTTGGCTAGAATGCTGCCAGTAATACAGAATCCATCCTTCCTGTTACTGACATGAAAGGCTGATACTGGAGGGTGATGAGAAACCTACATGGGAAGATAACACAATACAATTACACACATATACAATTCATTCAGATGTTTACATAGCACAAAGACAGCCAGCATGGTGTAGTGGTTTGACTGTTGGACTATGACTCTGGAGACCAGGATCTGAATCCCTGTTCAACCATGGAACCCCAGCCCCTGGGCATGTCATACTCTCTCAGCCTCAGAGGAAGGCAAAGCCAAACCTTCTCTAAACAAATCATGCCAAGAAAATTCCATGATAGGTTTGCCTTAGGCTTGCCATAAGTCAGAAATGACTTGAAGATACACAACAACAATATATAACATAAAATGTTTACTTTAGTTCCGGGTTACAGAGAAACTAAGAGTTACCTGCTCAGCTATATAAAATGTGTGACTGTTTGTCTGTGGATGAAACCAGCAACAACGAAAGGTCTCTCCCAAAATGGGATTGTATGGCTTTTTTATTCCCTGGAAGAGAAAAGTAATCACATCACTAAAGATTACATCATTAAAGCTTAGGCCATTTCTGCAGGATAGCGCCCTCCCAGCGTGGAGACGCGAGAGTAGTGGGACCACAACAACACTTTCACATGACATTGCAGTCCTGCCCCTGTCGTGTTTCCAGCTGGCATGATCATGGGGTATATCATTGACAGAAAAACTCCATCAGTGGCCCCCGATCGTGCAAGACTTTCATCACTGCTGGCCATGCAGAAGGCATAAAGGCGCAATTATGCACTTCCTTCCCTACTGCAGCATAGGAAGAAGGCTAGCTGCAATGTGGAAGGAAGGAATATGTCCCTCATGCTTCCTTCTGCAGGCAGCCGGCCAGGTACGGAGGGGAGTGTTGGGAACACACTCCCATCCTGGCAGAGGCACTGCCGAGATTGCAATGGGATGACAAGGGAGAGCGTTGTTGTGTGGAAATAGCCTTAGTGTCCCAATATGTGCACCAAAGTAGGTTTCTACAGTAGCTGCACGGTTGATTTAAATCAAGAAAACAAGCCACACTGCAATGTTCATTCAGGCATTACCAGAACCGTCTGGATGCACATTTTAATGCAGATAAAGATACAAATATCCATCCAATGCTCCTGCCCCTTGTGTATATGTACAAAAGGACTGGTGTAGTCTGCTGCAGGTGCAGCCGAGGGTGTTGTTTGACTGTACTTCCCAGAAGCCTTTGCCAGCAAAGCTATAACTGATGAATACTAAGAGTTGTACTTTGACAACATCAGAAAGACCTCCTTTTGTTTATTCCTGCTTTACATGAACCTTACTGGGCTATGGCATGTCACTGCTTTTTCATTTGGCTTTTTAATCTGCTGTAGCACTAGAATACTGTGAGAAGGAAACTATACATACAAATCACAGAGTATTACTCAAAATGGTGGCCATTCAATTCTTTAAAAACAAATGGGGAGATTCTATGGCTTTATGGATTAAGGGAAAGATATGAAGAGAGAAATAAATGAGAAGAGATAAGAATTATATTTCAACTATATTACTTATTGATAAATATAAAAATATAAGGATATAGTATAAAGGTTAAGATGAATATTATATAATAAGATATTATCAGTAGAGTCCCGATGTATGTAAATAAGGGAAACGGATCCTAATGTACATAGCTAATATGTTATACTAAGAACAAACTAATTAGGAAGCCAGAGAGGAAGAAGAATGAATGAATCGAAGTGAAGAAGTAAGAAGGTGGGTAGGTAGGTCCTAAGAAAGGTTAAATTACGTTATATATGGTATCTAATATGGGTACTCTAATATTGTAATATAATTATGACTATATTTATTATATTTAAGCTTTGAATTTAGAGATCTACCTATATATATGAAACTGTTTAGTATAGTTACGTATGTATGTATTGACTTTCAAGAATTTTATGTTCCATGTTTTTAATTAAAAATAAATAAATAAAATGGTGGTCTGTGGACCAGTGCTGGTATGCAAGCCTTTGGTGGCTGATCACAGTGAGTTTCCAGGAAAGGAAAAAAACCCAAACCAAACCAATTGTAGCCAGTAGGCACAAATATGGTACTGGCCCTGGCACGTTATGGGAAAAAAATATTGCCACTCCCCATATCAGGCTCTCCTGTGCATCCCACCAGTGGGAAAACACATTGCAGAGGACATGGGAGACAACCTTCTGTGTGATGGCACCCCAGTTGTGGAATGCCCTCCCCATGGAGACCTGATTGGCACCAATGTTGGTATCATTTTGGCACAGTCAAAACATAGCTTTTTAGTAAAGCCTTTGGGCCTGATTGATTTTATCCAGGATGCATATGTGCTATGGTTGTACTATTTTAAATGGTTTTAACAGGTTTTAAACTGTCTGTTGTTTAATTGATAAATGATTTAATATATTTTCAGTCATTTAAAATTATTATTCTTTACTATTTTAAATTTGCTTTATTGCAAACCTCCCTGAGATCTTTGGGTATACAGAGAGAGATATAAGTATTTGAAGAAGCCAGAGTGGTTTGAGTGGTAGATTAAGACTGTTGGAGACTAAAGTTCAACTCTCCACTAACCATAGAAACCTAGAAGTTGACCTTGGGCAATTCACTATTCTTCTGCCTCAGAGGAAGGCAAAGGGAATTCCCCTCTGAAGAAATCTGGCCAAAAAATGCTCTTGACAGGTTCGCCTTAGGGTCACCACAAGTCAGAAATTATTTGAAGACGATACCACGACCCTAAAACATTTTGGAATATGTAAGCTCATAATGGCAGCTTTTAATTAAAAGAATGATTGTATCTTAAAGGCCTGAAACTTAGATGAACAAGGTCCCTGATTATTATAACCCTCAAATAAGACCAAAGTATTGCCTTACCTTTGGCTTCTTATAAAAGCCCGATAAATACCATCTCAAGACTTGCTTGATTCGACAATATGGATCTTCTTCAAGAGCAGCTCTATGGGAGGAAGAATAATAGTGATTTTATTTTCTCTGGATGGCTTTGGTACAGGCACAAGTCTTCACAATTGATTTATAGAGAAGTAATATCTCATTAGATGCAAAAATGGAAAAAGAAAAAAAGGGGAAAAAATCAACAAAAGCATAATCTGAAAACTTCAACTATCCCTGTAAAGCCTTCCCATTACAAAACAAAATAGGAAATGACCTGGCATTTAAGAGGCTAGTTTGATTACATTTTCAATATACAATTTAGGAATTAAATATGATTTATTCTTATTAGAGCGGTGCAATTGATTTGGCCAGTGGCTCAGTTTGTACCAGATCCAGACTGGATTAGATCAATTTGGTTCTGGAGAACAGTACAATCAGAAGCAATTTGGATTAATCCTGAAACGTTGACCTCAAAAATAATGGAGTGGGGGAAGAGGGATGTGACGCAAATTCTCACTATGGATTGTACACTGTTTTGTATGATTATTACTGAAAATCCTAATTTAAAAAAAAGAGATAAGGGGGTTAAAAGTCAAGCCACATGCCTCCAACATAACCATATAATATAATGAAAACACCAAAGTGATGATGTGGAGGGGATGGAGAATGTCTTTGCTATCCCAACTGGCCATATTTGTTAGGTTAGATGCTTGAGTTGCTTTCTCAGTGTGATTCATTAAAAAAACAGTCACTAGATCTTTTGTCTGCTTGTGTACACAACTTTCCATGCATCTATTCTTCCAAAAAGCAATTTATTTTAGTGACAAAGGACATATGTTATTATATTGCACATTTAATTAATAATGTGAAGCAAACAAACATTATTTTATGGTCCACTTCATTCATATCTGCTGGGCAAATAAACTGTTACAGAGGCAGTGATGTGCAATGGTTTGAGTGCTGCTTGAAAGGACAGGGTTCAAATCACTGCTTGGCCATGGAAACCTACTGGGTGACTCACTGAGTGATCTTGGACAAGTCACACTCTCTCAGTCTCAGAAGAAGGCAATGGCAAACTCCTTCTGAACAAATGTTGCCACGAAAACTCCATGACAGAATCACCTTAGGGTCCTCATATCATACATGTAATACATACAGCTGGACTAGACTCAGAAAAAGGAGGTATGAAAAGTGGAGGGAGAAACATTAACAAGATATGTGGATGACACTATAATACTAGCAGAAAATAACAAAAACTTGGAACGGCTTTTGAAGAAAGTCAAGGAAGAAAGTCCAAAGAGAAGTTTATAGCTAACATTAAGAAAACAAAGATAACGATCACAGATGATTTACGTAAGTTTAAAGCAGCCAATGCAGACATTGAGATAGTCAAAGATTTCTTGTACCTTGACTCAGTCATCCATCAAAATGGAGACTACAGTCAAAGAAGACTAGGGCCATTTCCGCACTAGCCTGTTATAGCGCAATGATTCCACTTTCAACCTCCTCTGGAATCCTGGGGTTTGCAGTTTCGGGAGGGGCCGGCCGGCCCCTCCCGAAACTGCAAACCCCAGGATTCCAGAGGAGGTTGAAAGTGGAATCATCACGCTATAACAGGCTAGTGCGGAAATCTAGTCGGACTTGCAAGGGCAGCTATGAAGAAACTAAACAATATCCTCAAGTGTAAAGATATATCACAAATATCAAAGTCAGGATTTACCTCACCTATCTGTTTGCCCCCTTTCCCATAAATCTCAACAACACAGCCTGTACACAGTAGTGGGCAGCTGGTGGGGGAGATACAATTATTGTTGATTTCCAATTGCCAAGGATGCAATATCAACTGAATCACAGATTTTTCTTCCCCGCTTCCCCGTTATCGTCCACTATGACTAAAGGTCACCAGAGTGGATTTCTGGTCTGATTTACTGTGGCCACCGATTAACCTGAGAGGCTATGTGTTATCAAGAAGACCTTTCAAGCACACAAATGTCCCAGCTACAGCCAGGCTGACGCTCTTGCACATCTGTGCACATCTGTGCTTGACATCATCGACAAGCTGGCCACTGCTGCTTACTGGGAAAGTAGGTCGGCGTGATAATAATAATCGGAAAGCTTATTGAGGAAGGAGCGAGGCTCTAGGATGAAAGTGGGTAGAACCACACGAGACAAGTCCATGCCAGGCCGCAGCTGCTTCAAAAGGATCCACATCAAGCTCTTGTTTTCATCAGACACCGTTTCTGTTTGAGAGCATTCACCTGTCTAAAGAAGAACAAAAATCTTCAGGTTACACTGAATCTCTGTGAAATACCGTGTCAAGATTTGGACAAGCCTAGTTGATGGTGCAGCAAATGAATTTCCCAGATTTTTTTTAAACTGGTCTAGGGGCCATTCACTTTATACAATGGCTACTTTCCACTTTAATTGTCATGGCAATGTCCCATGGAATCCTGGGATGTGTAGTGGAGGGAGGGGCATTTAGCATTCTCAGCCAGTGATCTCTAGTGCATTACCAAACTAAAACTCCCAAGATTTCACAGGAGGGAGTTAAACTGGTAACAAAGTGCTACAATTGTGTTGTGTAGTTACGGTCCCGTCCTTAATTCAAATGAAGTTAAAATTTTAAGTAGCATCCTCCTCTATCTATTATTGAAAGTGCTTCTAGAAATATTGACTGACTGATTGGATTTTCACCCTATCTTTCTCTTTGGACAGGATCCAAGGTGGGTTGGATTATTTTGAAAATATATGGTCCTTTGCTTTTAAATTTTAACATGGCATATTCATTCAAAATAATATCAAAGTATTTCCTTAGGATGCAGCCACAGTAGGATTAATAGCACTACAACTGTATAATGTGAATGGGCCCTAGGTCACTAGTGAACAGATATTCCTTACGCAGGAGGAAGAGCTTCCCAATTTTAACATCATAACCTTGACTTTTACCATACATTCACATGAATTCTTGAATGCCAGAATTTCAATTGCAGATTAGTCAGAGTTTAGGACTGTTGCTTTTTTTGGACTACAACTCCCAGAATCAATAAATATGCTGGTTGGGGGTTCTGGGAGTTGTAGTCCAGAAAAATAGCTCTTTTATCTGGCAAGTTACATGGTGCTCAAAGCAAAAACATACTCCAGATGCATCTGAGAAACCATGGGCCTTTTTATTCTACATCATTACAGCAGTATGATTCTACCTTAATGCCCATGGCTTATCTTATGAAATCCTGGATACTATAGTTTGGGGAAGCTGAGAATTCTAAGAACTCCTTCCTAAATGGAAAATCCCAGGGTTCCATAGGAAGCAACCAAAGCAGTTAAAGTGGAATCACAGCACTCATGCCCTGAAGTTAGCTACACAGCGCTGCTGTGCTGTGCTATGCTGTGCTGAGCAAGTTCCCTGTGAGAATTTAATGCCATGTCACTTTGTAATAAGTGGAGAACTCAATTTGATAAAAAGAAGAGTTGAGAGCAAGGACCAACAAAGCCTTCATTTTTCTTGCTATTGATTTTTATTTGTTTGAATCCATCTTGTGCCAGAGACAAACAACATCGCTAAGCTTTATCCTCTTTGGATAATGGAAACTGTTGGACAAAAATGATTAGAATTGTGCTATAGGCCATGTGGTGTATTGATCTGTCTGTGCTCTCATCAGAAGTATTTACCAATTGTACTGGGGCATAGATCTTGGGCTTACACACATGAATTGAAAATCAAGCCTTTCGAACATCATGAATCAAACGCTTTGAGCACAAAATTATGTTTTTTAACTAATAGTACTTGTATATCACTTTATTGCTCAAAAGAACCAAGATCATGCCTAATGATTTAAAACTAGCTGCTTTCCCTCATAATATACAATGATTTCTGGCAGTATACCTGCTTTCTAGCCATCTTCCAAGAAAGCTAGAGAGATCAGTTGCGGCTATTTATAATGTGTATACAGGAGGTAGTGGAAAAAACAAAAACAAAATCAAAATGCCATAATTTTTAAACCACAGAGAAAGGAAAACAACCTCCCACGTTTTAGAAAACTGCTATTTTTCAGTAGATTGTCTCCAAACATTGCATAGCATATTTATCCAGTGCAAAGAATATATGTACAGGAAGGATTTAAGTATTCCAATAGCATACATTTATAAGGAGATGATTTTCTATAAATGGCCTGGTGGTACATATCTATTGGTGCTTAAATATCCTAAAGACACCAGATCCCATCTGCTCTTGGAAGCGAAGCAGGATCAGTCCTAGTTAGTACTTGGATGGGAGACTGCCAACATATATCAGGTGCTGTAGGCTAGATTCAGAGGAAGGAACTCAGAAAACCATCTTCAAATATTCTTTGCCTAAGAAAACCTTATGAAATTCATGGAGTTGCCAGAAGTCAACAGGCAAGTTGAAGATACAAACGCACATGCACACACACACACACAATTAAGCTCTGCTCCTTGGAGGATGAAAAAATTATGGGACTTGCTTTCTGCATCTGTCCGCAAAGGATGACACACACACACACACACCCCTACTGGCATATAAGTCGAGAAAGGAACAGTGGGAAAAGAGAAAATTTAAACCATTTTGTAAATGTGTTAAGGCATGACAATGATACTTACATTTTGATTAAGGTCCAGTGGATTGCTGCCATTGTTCTGAATTTTCTATTGGTTTCTCCTAATGTTTTTACTTGAAAACTATGTATCCCTTCCTTTCCTCATGCTTTGTAGAATCTGTTCCCAAGTCTTTCACAGGCAATACATTTGCTAATGACTAGCCAATCCTATTTACAATAAGTTTGTTGCCTAAGAATAACATATGGTTCTATGCCAATAAATGTTCCATACAGGCAGGAAAAAGCTATTTATCTAAGGTATCAAACAGAATAATCACTGAGACTGCAATCCTAAACACATTTACAAGGGAGCAAATCCAGCTGCACACAGCGGGAGTACCCAGTTCCAAGTACATAAGAATACAACTGGCTTGCTAATCCACAATTCTGCTGCTACAGATCTTTTTCTTCATGGGTCATTTAAGTTTCAAGATTAGCTCTAGATTTCCCATAACAAAAAGATTTACAATAAGAAAAGGTTAACAAAGTTCTCTCTGTAATTGGACATAAGGTGTTCAAGTGGGTAAGAAATAATGCTTTGGTCCTAATAAGCCATCTAGTCTACTCCTTTGGTCTCTTACTATTCATTTTTTGTTCATAATGAGAATGGAAACTGCCATAATTTACATCAATTATTGGAATGAGGCATGTTAAATTGGCCAGGAAAAGACATTCTTGGAGCAATGACTTCTCTCTGGTTGCCTCTGGCAAATGCCTTCTCAGTGCTACTCAACTCTTTGTGATAACCCCAGGTTGCAGCTCTCAGTTAAAACCCAGGAATGTGCAAGTAAGGCAGTAGCACTGGAACTGAATATGGAAGCATAAGCTGGCATCAAAAGAATTAAAAAGAAATAACATGGAGTAAAGACAGCTGTGTTGCAATAGCATGAAAAGGGCTGGCAGATCAATGACAAACCCAAGGGCAGACAATTTAAAGCAGTCATCAAATACCTCCCCAAATTCTTCATAGTTCTGTTCCAAGTAGGTTGTTCCTTTGTTTTCCTGGGACACTTCTCCATGGATTTCAGACTGGTCACTCTCACTCTCATTTGTTTTCCGGCTGTTCTCGTGCATTTCATTCTCAGACTCTTCTACATTATCTCTCTCAGACTTGTCTGAAAAAGCATCATTTTCCAGGTGATGGTTCTCCAAAGCTGACTCATTAAGACTGAAACATACAAATGGTAATAACGTCTTAGTTTCAAGGTATGAAAAACTAAGTGAGACAGGTTGTTCACCCGGCCCATGGAACACAGGCCAAGAAGTATGAGTTTGCACTAGAGGAAGAGTTCCTTGGAGACTCTCAGGCAAAATTTGGCCAAAGATGTTTTTGAATGTGACAGTCAATTAGGACTGTCACCTGTTTGAAGACATCTTAGATTTACCATACAAGTTTGAACTAATCAATCAGTTATTAATACACAAGGCCAGGCTAGGGAAAGGAAGGCAGAAAAACACTGTTGCTGATCCCCACAATTATTTTACTGCATTGTTTTATTCTACTGATTCTTACACTAATCCTACAAATAAAAAATGAAAACAGATTATTTATTCTTAAAAATGTGTGAGTGGCAAGATTTGTTCTCCTAAATTACAGCATTGCCTGTTACTGGACCTCTGCCTGTTAGTGTTAGATAGGTTGTCCTCTGCTTTTGTTTCTTTTGAGAAACACTGCATAATAAATTAAAATAATGTGAACTGGAATTATGTATTATATAGATGGATATATTGCAAAATATTGCAATTCAATTTTAAATGTCAATGACAACTGGGAAACCCCTCTAACAGATTCTACTCTAGTACCGTCAGAAGGTATGGTTGGTTTGGCCTTGGAGATAATAGGTCATTTATTAGCAAATGCTTATGTTGTTAATTGCCATCCAGTTGGCTTCAACTTATGGTGACCCTATGAATGAGAGATCTAGACATTCTAAGCAGAGCTGCTCAGGTTCTACAAACTCAGGGTTGTGGCTTCTTTGATTAAGTCTATCCACATGTCATGCAGTCTAAGCTTTAAGTCAAGGGAAACAAGCAGCTCTCCAGACATTGTTGAAATACAATTCTCATCACTCCTGACCATTGGTGTTCCTCACAATTGGTATGGCCCTTTGGGAGCTGCTTTCCAGCAATACTCGGAGGGCTGCCTATTCCCACCCTTGCACTAGGAGAAAAGGTGCTTATCATTTCCCTTGTTCATGCAGTAGATAGCAGAAGAGACTGGCTTCTTAAATGTCTTCTCCTGGTATCTTCAGGTTCAGATAAATTTCCTCTGCCTCTTTAAAGAAAAGAAACTGTTGCATTTGTAACAGAATGACGCAAAGCAGATAAAACCTTCATCTGTAATCCCCCTAAATATTAATACCACATGACTGCTTACTAGATTTAAATAGAAAGCGTTCTTAAGAATAGGATACCAGCATAGAATGTAAATGCACACCTCTTTATTCAGAACCCTTCATCTCCATGACAAACAGTCACCCCAGCTTTACAACACCTTCCCCTTTGAAATTTTGAGATGGCATCCTTGCTTAATGGCCAGAGAGACATCAAAGCTGGATAGTTCCATTAGAGAAAAACAGATGCTCTACCCCAAGCAAAAGTATATGTGTGGGAGGAGGGCATACGACAGATTAGAGGAGTGGAACAGCCTAGGTCTGTTTCAAGTAAGATTATTTTGAATTTTAAAATGGATGCAGTAATGCATAAAGCCAGCTATAAATCCAGACTTCAAAACACTGAGGGAAAATTCCCATTAGATGGCAGGCCTTCTTCATTGACAGATATGTGTTTATGTTTGAGAAGTCTCCAGCAGTTCTTGTACACTGTAAATCCAATGGCCATTCTAGCAAAAGGCAGAAAAGACAGCCATTTATGCAACTGTGATAATCAAAGAAAAAATAACCAGTCACTACAGAAATATAGCACAAGCTTAGGAGTCGATTCTTCCAGAAAGGATGGCTGGCTTTTTGCAATCACCACAAGCTGACTTCTCTTATTTTCAAGCATAGTTTAAATAATCTGAAGAGTGCACTAAATGTAATTAATTGACCTACTAATAAGAACATGCCAGCTTAATTGCCCTAATTCCCAAGGCAGAACAAGTGTAATTGAAAGATTAGTCCCAGCACAAGACACTGCTAGTGATGAATCTAGGACCTGTAAGTATTCCAGTAGACCTCAATGACTAGCAGTCAAATGGTACTCTACACAGATGATTCTTCACTTAGTTTTCTCCTTATTTTTTCCCCTGTTGAATCTGTATCTCTTCATCTGGCTGATAGGATTTTATTCAAGTTTCAAAATTTTGGATGGAATGGATCTTGTTATGAATGTTCAGCTGGTATGACTGACATAAGGCTAGAATAAATCATCAGCCTGTCTAGTATAGTGCAGCCTTTTTCCCCCTGTAGTCTCCACAAAAATTTATACTGAGAAAACCCATCATGACAGAAATAGCCCTGTCACTGGAAAAGACAGAGACAGCCCTGTTGCCCAGCAGCTAGAACTGAGAGGCAGGAAGATAGTTTTATCCTCTAAAACTGTTTTAAAGCTACGTAAGCCTTTGGCCATCACCAGATCCTTAGGCAGAGAATCCTACGGGTAGTGGACAGACAGGTGGAAATAGTGGACAGACAGGTGGAAATATTGGCATCTACAGCTATAATTCCAGGACAAGGGGGAAAACAGGGACGTGTATAATGGAATCTCAAAATATAGAAAGTATGTGGTATAGGATGACCTATTGTGATCAGGTTCTGGCCCAAGACATTTAGCTGTTTGAGGGGAAAACAAAATGCCCTCGCCCCCATTTCATCTGCAGAACTGAACTAGCATGTTCATTGCTGGTGATGCAGCAGCATTTTCAGCCTCTCCTGAGGTAGCAGGCTCTCTCATGCAGCACAGGATGTTTGAAAGGTATTTGTTCTTCAACTCAGAGGAATGGCCAAGGGGTGGCTGCTGTCCCCTCCATATCACCTAGTATTTGTTGCCTGAGGCAACCTGATTCACTCTGCCTAATGGTGGGACTGGCCTTGACTATGACTGCTGTTCCATTTCTCATACCAATACTGCACAGAGACTGCTCCAGTAGCCTTGTAATTACCTGGAGAGTGTGGATCCTGTGACAGTATTACACATTTATGCGCAGCTATTAACTGGCAGATTGTGTAGTGGATGCTATGCTAAACCAATTTACACTGATGCCACCAAATCCACTTAAAGAATGATAGATTTTGTGACTCTGAGGGTTGCTGCCTGCGATTCTAATAGCAGTCTTGCTTTACTCAAGGAAGAACTGAAGAACTGTGCTGTAATTTATATCTTATGCTGCTTGAGTGATGGTTTGGTAGTTAATTCATTCTTGATATCTTCAGTTTGTTTTCACTCTGAGGCTACAATCTTATGCACACTTATCTGGGGGTGGGTCTTACTTCTGAGTAAAGAGGATTGCACCGTATATCACTCAATGGAACCATCAACAGAACTGCACATGGGGAGGTACCGATGCAACCTCATGACCACCCCTTCTTTCAAAACAAACCCTACTGGTTCTGTTGTTGCTGGAATATATACAAGAGATAAGTGGGGTGAACTTAAAAAGTACTCTCATACAGAAACTGTTAGAAATGTCAGAATGTGCCCAGTGAGCGAAAGCATATCCTTACTGGAAAAGCTCTTGATCTGAGACGGTAGCCGTGTGCAGCAGGTTGTACAGCCCAGCGTGTGAAGAATCATTTGAGCAATTCAGATCTCCATCCTTCCCCTGCTTGGATGCACTGAGCCTAAAGAGGCTGGAGCAGCGTAAGGCCAGTTCTAGGGCATCCAACCAGCACCGACCTACAGGAACACAAGCCCAGAGGTCAAATAAGGCAATACCAAACATTCACTTAACAGCTTCCTATTTCATGTGTTCAGACATTTAATCCAGTTTAAAAACGAGAGAGATAACAAGCAACACAGCAAGGATTTCAATGCTCTGTGGAGAGAGAACCACAATTTGATATTCAGCTCTTGCTGTAAAAGGCTCCACACAAATAGCTTTTTGCATCCTTCAGGTGGTGATCCAAAAAAAGAAATATAATATTTCATTTATTCATTTATTCATGTCATTCAGCTCTGAAAGTTATCCCAAACCTACACAATCATAGACAGATATCTCATTGTTGTTTCACATATATAGTCCATTTTAGATTCATACTTCGTTTCATGTAGGTGTATTTGATTTCCCCTCATGAACTCAGATGATTAAGACTGAAGTTCTGCTATGTAATTTATACCAAGTGACAACAGTTCCAAGCTATACAAAGTAACACAAGACAATACTTTATAGAATAAATTAAAAACAATAATTACTAGAATAACTTCTGGAAGGGTAGCCATTTAAGTTTGTTGCAGTAACATCTATGTCTTGTATATTCATTATGGCATAGTTTTTTAAAAAAAAAATGAGTAAGAAAACCTCAGATTGGTTGTTGTGGGTTTTCTGGGTTTTGAGGCCGGGTTCTATTAGTATTTTCTCCTGACGTTTCGCCTGCATCTGTGGCTGGCATCTTCAGAGGAAACCTTGGATTGCCAATTATGGGTTTACTTCCTCCATTTCTAGTCTTCTTTTATCCATCCTTCTCTTTTAAGTAGAAGTGTGGGGATATCATTGCCAACAAAATGTGGAAATCGCTAAAGATGCAGAGGTGAGAACTGTGGCTCTCCAAACATTTTCGGATTGCGTCTTACATGAGCCTGCACCATTGGCTAGGCTCGCTGTAGCTGCTGAGAACTGCAGTCCAGCAGCACCTGAAGGATCACAGTTGCTTACTGCTGTTATACACATTTACTAATGGGGATGCTAAGTCTAAAGAAGTCTCACACTTCTCTCATAGGGCCTTCTCGCCTGACTACATCGTCAGCTCACACAAATTGAAAGATATTCATTGTCACTGGATAAATAAGAGTCAAAGTTATACCCCCTGGATCTGTATCAGTTACAGCATCCAAGTCAGAGTGGATCTAAGTGATTTTATGTGCAAAGTGCTGTGCAAGTTGTTCACATTGGGCTGTTGAATGGTTTGGATTCTCCTCTTGTGGGCTGATATGTAAAAGACCACTGACTGCTTGATACAGCTCCATTAGTCCACTCTGCAGATGCACTGGGGGCAGAAAAGAAATTTGTCTTTTCTGTCTATACTGTAACAGAGCAGGTCCTCAGATAAGATTTATCCAGTGTTTCATTGACCTTCCTCCAAGTTTTCTGCCAACACTGCTCTAGTCACTGTCCCACTCGTTTCATCATTACTAGCTCCTTGGAAAATCAAGGGACTATTCTGACTCCATTATATGAAATGGGTGATCAGGAGCAGTTGTGTCAATTTCCATTTCCCCATTCCAGAAAGTGACCAAGACTTTGACAGAATTGCCTACCAAGGGATCCACATATCCCCTGGGGTAGACCATGTCAACGGGTCTTCGACCCTTGGAGAATAACTGAGTCCTGAGTCTATATCCCACCAAGTTGTGATCTGTCCATGACAATGGAACTAGAGACAGTTTGCCTACTTACAGCTTACCATCATCTCCCCCAGCACAGAGTGTGTCCAGCAGCGTAAGCAGGACAAGACAGCACTTCAGGCAGACCAGTGGCCATCATGGTAGATATAAAGTCCTGAGCCACTTCTAACAGGGCAGTCTCAGTGTGGTTGGTGAAATTCCTCAGCACTACAAGCCGAGGGGACTCCAACACTATTCCCAAGATCTCTCCAACTAGCTCAGTAAGACAGATTGTTGAGCAGAGAAGTGAGTGGTAAACTAAAAGAACTTCTAATGTGTCCCAGCCACCCAGCTTCAGGTACACACACTTGACCTCAGAAAACTGTGGGACAGGGCATCTAGTTAGGAAAATGGATCCTGAGAGACTACTTTAATACCATCACCCTGCCCCACAGGTCTTGCCTTCTACTTCACAAAGAACCCAGGTGGCCAAAATTGAGAGAGATTATCCCCCTGAGGACAGGGGATAATCTTTTTTCCACAGTAACTAGACTCCACCATACTATATTAGAATTCTAATTTGATGTTGGATCACTTCTTTCATTGTGTTAACTGATTTTGAAATAGTTTTATAATTATGGGTGATGTAGCTTCATTTCATGATGGGAGAAAATCATTCCATGGTCTAAGTGCCATGCTGCTGAATGAAAAATACATCAACATGTGTTTTGTAAAAGTAACTATTTTACATTTTCTTGAGAAATAGGACAATGAGAAGCTACTTTTTAAAGTATAGCTATAATGATAACTAACCACTTTAGGGGTCCTGGAAGTATAATACTTTTTAACAATAACTATCCATCATGTTTTATAGAAGACAAAGCAATAGGCTTTGAAAAATCTGGAAGCTTGCCCCATTGGCCCAGCTAGCTGGGGGAACTGTAGTCCAGAATAATAACTTTTTCAAGCTTTGTCTAAAACTCTTTAGAGAGATTCATTTTGTGGTTGGAGAAACATTGTATTAAGTAAAATAGAATATTTACAATGTAACCACATTTATGTTGCTCTACTTATACGGACTTGTCTCATTACTGTATCAACATTTTTGATCACTTAATCCAAAAATAAAAGCTAGAGTATTCCTCATTTGAAAAACCAGCCAACTAACCAACCAACGACTAGTATTTTTTCAGAAATTCACTTTGAGTTTTTCATACTCCAAATGACTTACAATGCAGAGATAGGTTTTAATTTCTCATTATGCATTCTGGAGTCAAGTTTATCTGAGAAGAAGCAGAGAAAATCAGTAGCTACTGCAGCATCAGCAACATGTGCATTAACATGTTGCTCTCCCATTTCCATAGCTCACACAAGTATTTAATTAGAAATGTAACTGAACAGAAACATTTAAAAAAAATCTTCTGATCAGAGCTGATTTGGTGAACCAGACACTACTAAGGACACTGTATCAAGGGTATGTGAACAAATGAATTAGACCTTGAGAAAGAATAAAGACAAATTCTGGGGAACAGAAAGGTTAAATTCTGTCACTGATCCTTGTATCATAGGCCTCCTAGCTAATATAATTATGTATATTCCTTCAGAATCTGGATGAAAGAAGCTTAGAGCTCATAGTGAATGACAAAGCAGCACAGCTCCAAATGATTTCCCTCTTCTCCGTATTGAGAAGCTCCTGGAAACAAAAGGGCTTCTTGTACAAAGGATCTCAGGGACAGAACACTTTTCATATGTAGATGATGAGCCTTGATGGGAATTGCAAACACATATCCACAGCAGGACTTTTCTATCCTTGACCTGTCAGGGAAATCCATCAAATTATGTTTTAACTGTATGGAATTTTAATTTGCAAGACACCTTAAATCCCAGTTTTGAGGGAAAGTTGGGGGTATAAATAAAGATGACAATGATTGCTGCTATTCATTATCATCATCATCACCACCACCACCACCACCACCACCACCACACCACCACCACCACCACCAAGTATTCTGTGATTAACTTATGTCTCAGTTTGGAGGTATAACAAATGCCAATTTTTTCCAAGCATTCCACTTTGATTTTTTCCAAATCACAATGAAATGCTATCTATATCAGGGTGGACCCTATACTTGCACCTTATAATTCTCAAAAATGTTTGCTGATTCCTTTTGGGGACCTTATAATCCTCATCAGTTCTGCCCAGCATGATGGATGGGAATGGATCATGGGATCTGAAATCCCAAACATCTGGAAGATTTCTATATTTCTATATTTCAACACAAGAATATATGAAATGGTCTTTGACAATTCTGGACTTTTGTCCACTTGACACATATACATGAAGTCCCTATCTATCCATCCATCCATCCATCCATCTACCTATTTCATCTCATATACAGATAGCCTCAGATAAACAGTGATGTGAGACAGTTATATATACTAGTTAGAAAAAAATAGACTGAACAGCACTGTTTTCAAGTAGAACTTGGATCCCATACAGATGCTATCAAACTGAAAAGGATTTAATAAAATTATTGAAAACAGGTGTTTATAAAAAAAATCAGACATTTTAGCTTATGTTAAAAAGCAGCATCTCATGGCAGTTATAGAAATCCCAGGGCCATGACCTGGAATTCATGAAGAGGGCAGTGCTAAAGGCAAGTGTAGTATTGTCCTCTAAATTAATGCCACATAGCTTCAAGGCACTGCACATACAGCTATGAAACCTCATATAAATCGTGAAGTGACTGTGGTGGTAATTCAGTTCCCTTATGAATGGTGTCTTCTTTTTGTTCCTGCAAACTGTAAAGAACTAGAAAATTGTAGCAGGATGAAAACTGCTTTTCCCATTAAAGCCACAATGATACAGAATGCCTTGTGTAAGAGGCAGAGTCATGAATCAAAAAAATCTTAAGACAATGCATTAGTGGATTCCTTACCTAGAAGAAAATAATATTTCATCAACAGCTAAGCTAACCAGGGTTTGTGAGAATTGGAGTCCCAACAGTTTTCTCAACCCTGGTTTAATTAACATCAAAAGTCCCTTGTTGGAAAATAGCCCCAACAGTCAACGGGTGATGTAGCGGCATTTGATTCAATGCTGTCTTCTGCCAGTTGCCATGTTGGCTGAAGCGGACTAGTGCTTGAGTGAATGTATAGTCTCCACTGTCTCAAGAGGCCACAGGTTCAAAGAAGGTCTTTTGCAGAAAAGTCTTTTAATTGGGATGTGCTGTATTTTTAAATCATTTTATTACATTTTAACTATCTTTTAAACTATTTTAAATTAACATTTTAATTATCAATATTTGCTTTCTTTTTCAACTTCTGCATTATTCATTGTTCTAAACTGTGTTTTGTTTATGTGCTGTCTGGGGTCCCATTTTGGGAGAAGAGTGAGATATAAATCAAATAAATAAACAAAACAATTGTGTGCAATCAGTTTTTGATTTCATCAGTGTTCATTCTGAAAACACTGGTGGTATAACATTGGAGAAACAATCTCTCAGTCATTATTCATGTTATTTTAAAATCTGCTGCATGCTCAGTCCTATGAATGCTGTGGTTAAAAAGACTTCAGTCAATAAGGAAAACAGACTACCAAAAGGCATAATTATCACTGGGAAATAAATTGCTCTGCTTATAGAAACACAAGCAACTAAAACAGCTTAAGACAAACATTCCTGAAATACTGGGTGTCTGCTGTATTGTACCAGCAGCTTCTCTGTGCCTCTCCTAAAAAAAAAAATTAAAATAAGTTCAAGAATGCAAAGAACTCTTTGGGGTGATGGTGGCAAGCAACATACTTTGATCAATAGCAAAAACACCATTACTCTCCCAGCAAGTAGCTTTCCCAGACTTGCAGCAACCAATTCCTGTGCACAAGGGGCTATATTTGGAGGAGAACATTTTTATATCTGCCAGCAAAGCCAGCTGGGCAGGTTGAGAATGTCTGGCTCTAAACCAGGCAGCCCACAGACACACACACACACTACCAACTCGGCAAAGGGGATGACAACTAGTTGACTGTGTGGGAACCAGCCACCAAAAGGCAGGTGAGATGAGGTGACAGCTGAACAGAAAGGAGGTTCTGATGTCTTGGAGGCGTGGCAAGGAAGTGCTGATTGAGAAGCAGACATATTTGGAAGACTGTAACTTTGGTAGGCTTTTTCTCACTTCACCCATGAAATTTAAAGAGTTGACTAGTTCCTCTGGCTGAATGTTTAGGGGTTCCCTCCTTTCCAGTAAGACAGGGGTGTTCATGCCAAAGATGGGGATGTTCATGTCTCCTTCTGTTTGCTGTTGATGGAGGGAGGCAAGCAGGAGTACCAGGGAAGACTGTATAATCCATCAAAGTAGGTCACTACATATAGCAAATATAAATAATGTGGAAAGGGGAGGAAAAATGGAAGAGAGACTGCAAAGTCCTGCAAGTTTCCATTGGTTTTTATCTTATTTCCAAACCAGTGAGATCATGCACGCATGCAGTATTACGAGACACAACCATTATTCACCATCCAGAGTGGGTGAAGAAGAGCTTAGACAAAGTATACGGAGAATACCCCTTCAGCCTAGTTCCCATTATAGTTTACAGCAGAGGTAAGGAAATATATTTCCTTCCAGTGGCTGCTGGACTGCATGTTCCAGCAGCCCTAGCCACATAGTGAATGGAGAGAAATTCTGGGAGCTGCAGTAACAACATCTGGAGATCGTTATGATTCCCATCCTGGTCCACAAAATAAAGAGAGAGGGAGAGAGAGAGGGAGAGAGAGAGGAGGAGGGAGGGAAGCCAAAACTTCTCCCTTTATTTATTTATTTATTTATTGGATTTATTCTCCTGAGATGGGATCCAGGGCAGCTTAAGCACTAATTAGTTTTCCACTTTTCTGCCTTCCAATTATTGTAACAAAGAAGTGCAAATCAGGAACACGTTCACTAAAAAGTTCACCTGGCACATGGGATACCTGTTATTCCAAAAGGTGGGGGATGCTGAGATCCACCAGCAGTGCCAGCATCTCCTTAGAAAATGGGGAATTACAGTTGAAAAGGAACCCTGCAGAGGCAGGTAACTATGGGACCTTTACACCTGTGTGAAAAGGTACTAACTGTGGGACACCAATTAAGAGTCAAAAGAATGTTTTATTGGAGGATTCACAGAGACACACAAGGAATCAAGCAGTCTCATCAACCAAAAAATGCTAGCGAAGGGAAAGGAGAGAAAATTGGATAGAGAGGGAGCTTGCAGATATATAGGGATTGTAGATAGGTGGCTCAAACACAAGGGTTTGAGGGCAGGACAGAGGAACAAGAGTTTGGGGTACAGTGCAATGTCTGAAGTACTAGCCAAATGCCAGGGTCCAAGCTAGGTTTGAAATACCCTTTTCCGACCCTAAAGGGGTGAGTGTTAATTGCTCTCTGGCAGAGTAAACAACAGGGGTCTGGAACAGGCTGATTGTCTTACTTTGGGTGACAGGTTGAGTCAGCTCCCCCACCCCCTGGAGCCTACCAGAGAAAGGAATGAAAGGGCTGTGCAGAGGATGTAAACTTGGGTGGTTAAGCAGGAGCTAGGAAAGCCAGGGACAAAGCTCAGCCTGACAAGGACTAAAATGGATGGATAACAGACAGGAAGGAGCAGCCAAGACCAAGCCTTTTCACTCCATTTGCCAACTGCTCACCCCACCAGCTTTTTTCAGGCAGTTAGGTACTCAAACTTTTCTAGCAGAGCTGGCTCAAGCCATTTTGTTGCCTGAGGTGAACTATCAACCCACTGACCCAAGTTAAAGAGTATAGTACTCAGAGCCAGCCAAATTGTTTTGGCACAACAGGCAGAGAACCTCTCCTTTTTTGTCAAGAACCTCTCCTTATTTGTCAGAGTTAAAATACAGCAATTATGTAAATAATAATTTGGTGTCTTTTCATGATACCTCAAATCTACTACCTCTGATGGCTGCTTTATTCTACCAAATGGTAGGGCTGGCCTCGCTTTTTAGGTCTCTTGAATTATTTCAGAAGAGGACTAACTACTGTAAAAAAAGGGTGCACACATGCTGGTTCTCTCACTGCAAGCGATCTACACACCACCATATTGTGTTAAGCCTGTTTTGAGTTCAGTAGATAGATAAAAGGGTAATCGGTATGGAATAGTACTTCTTTATGTCCTACAGGTGGTGCTGTGCCTCCAGAATTAGCTACCTGCTGAACAGTACCAGTGAAACAGTCATGCCAGCCAGCCAGCCATAGCAGCTTTTCCATCTGAGTCCACACTGAACCATCTACTTCAGATTCGCAAGCAAAATAAACTAAAGAGATCACGTTAAGGTATCCTGGAAGATGTCCCAGAGGAGTAGTTTTGCCAGCTTTGGATGGGTGGGTAGTGCCACATTTCAAAGTATGAAATTCATCAGTTTAAGAAAGAAAGGATTCAATTCCTGGTGAGAAAATTACATTAAAAAAAACACCGTTCATCAGAAGTTTTCCAATTTACCTGTGTATCTACACCAAATGCTCCAGGTGCTTTGCTAGATCAACAGCACTAAATATTCCAGAGACTTTGCCAGATCAATAGCTCAAAATACAGAAGGACTAATCAGAACCATATTCATATACCTAAAACTTTGTATTACTCAGCCCTTGGTTAATTAGGTTTACTTTACTGAAGCAAAATGCTTGCCATGTTGCCCTGTATTTCGCAACATTCCATAACCTATGGCCCATTCACACTACATAATTATAGTGCTGTTATTCAACTTTAATTGTCATGGTTCCATCACATGGAATCCTAGGATTTGGAGGGGCATTTAGAATTTTCAGCCAAAAAGCTCCTCTAATGGTCTACCAAACTACAAGGGCCAGGATTCTATACAAAGCTACCATGGTGGTTAAAGTGAAATCAAAACACTATAAATGTGTAGTTGAATGAGCCAATGGATTGATTCACATATAGTATGTTGGTTTTAAAGCAGAGGTGGGAATTTGATGGCCCTCCAGATACTACTGGACTGCAACTCCTAACGTTCCTTTTCTTTTACTCTAGTGGTTAGGACTGCTGGAATTTGTAGTTCAACATGGTCATCTGTCAGGAGTGCTTTGAGGGTGTTCTTGCATGGCAGGGGGTTGGACTGGATGGCCCCTGTGGTCTCTTCCAACTCTACATTTCTATGATTCTATGACTCATAATTCTCAACCTTGCTTTAAAGAGCCTTGCAAGATCTTTAAAGACTAAAAACATGATAACTTAGGCTTTAGTTGATTAGAGTTCACTGCCCAAACACAGCCCAATATTTGCTAGCCTTTCAGCAAATAATCTTCAGTGAATGCTTTTACTTGATCCTAAAGGATGGTGTATCAATAATTTAAAATAAATAAATGGACATGCAGGTTTCTTTGCAACCAAATAACACACTATCCCTTTTGAACTTGACTCTGTGCTCTTCTTGTTGAAGTTTTTCTTCCCTGTTTGCTTAATGTATTAATTGTAATAATTTCACTTTTTGTGAACATATCTATTTAAACTAGGTTATATACAAGAATTTTTTTAAAAAACAATATACTAAAACAATTGGTGTTTTTTTAATTTGTAAAGTTAAAAGAATACTGTGTGGAATGTGAACACATCTTTTGGAGCCTGCCATCTGTAATTTTCCCATTTTTAGCCTATAATTAAACAATTATCTCTCCCATGGAAAACAAGGAAAACAAGGAAACAACTTGGCACTCCAAATTCTCCATTCTATAGACTGTGACTATGTGATTTCTGTTAAATGTTTCTCTCATAGAATTCTGAGTCTTTGCACAATGATTGTAGGTTTTTAAAAAAAGGCAAAATTCTACTCAACATTTGTCCATTGTAGAGTAGGACAACCAGAGTTTACTGATGGAGCTCCAGCTGGGATTCCTGCAAATGGTGGAATCACACAAAACTGAAGTCATCCCATCCCATCCATCTTGCACAGACCAAGAGCAGAGACCAAAATCTCTTCCTCTTTTTTCCCTACAGTCAGACTAAATAGCTGGATTTTGTCAAAGGAAATACTATCTGATCCACTTAAATCCATCCAGTCTAACCATGTAGAGCCATGTAGGTCCAGGGAAAGGATCTAGAACAAAACAATTGAGTTTTATATCCATGATTAGTAATTATCTGAGAGTAAGTACCACTGGGGAAAAATGATTTCCTTCTAATAAAGCATAGGACTACACTCCTGGAGACTGGGACTTGATTCATGCTTGGCCATACCTACTGGGAGACCATGGGATATTACACACTCTCAGCCCCAGAAGACCCTGTGAGAGGTTCACCTTAGAATCAGAAATGACTTGAAGGCACACAACAACAAAATAAAGATAGGATAGCATTTAAATAAGACCTCTTTCACCTAACACCTATCTCAGTTTACTAGCCTGTTGTTAAGGTAAGATATATTTAGTCATGTGGAATACTGCTCACTCCCATCATGAGAAGAAGGACAAACTACAAATGTGAGTCATATACTGTCATCAGAAGGTTCCTAAAAACTGAGACTATACAGCAGAAGTGGACAAAGTAAAGCTTTCTGTATGTTGTTGGACTGAATCTGCTAGCAGCCCTAAACCTGTATAGCCAATGGTGGGAAATGCTGGGAGTAACAGCTGAATATCTGAAAGGCTGCAGTTGCTCACCACTGCTCTACAGGACAATCCAGTGCAAAATTTTCAATATCAAGAAGCAGTTCTCAAGAACAGTGGGGATCCAACTGAAGACACAAAGAGAAGCAGGTTGTATGTAATTCCTATCAAATGAAAAACAGAAAAACCCTAAGGCTGCTCTAAATAAGACAGACCAATGCAATTTACGGAAGCCTAAAATAATATAAGTTAATATAAAACTTTTTTTCAGTTTTTTCAGTTTAATCTAAATACATTAAGTTGAAGTTCTTTAGACATGATCTTTAAGCTAGCAAAAGTGGCCATGAAGCTTTGTGCTTTATGTTTTGTAATTAAGTTAAATAGAATGGCAAGTTAAATTGATCTCTAAGGAGGTAATAGCTTTTAAGATCAAATTGATAGACAGCCCTTAGAGCTAGCAAATTGCCTCAAAAGCCCAAGGGACTCATTGGTTTTCATCTTTCTTCCATGAGCTGTTGTAATCTGACCAGCATTTGAAATACTTGCTCCTCCCCATCAATGTAACCCTTAAAAACCCAATAATAACGTGCCTTTATATTTGGGAGAAGAACAGAGTGAAGTATGGAATGGCAACAGAAATAATTTTGGTAAACTATGTAATTTTTCACTGCCAGATTTAGCTTAGGGTTCTTCCTGATTGGCCAAAAGCCTTGAGATTTGGTGGGATTTATAACCTTAATTTCTGGAGTTTTTTTTCCTTATATCCACAGGATATTCTTCCTGTTCTGGTATTTTTCTTGTGCATATTTTGTCCTAAGAGTTTCTGACACACACCGGGATAAATGTCTGTATCAATTGTTTTGGTTCCTTCTATCCTACTTCTGCACAGTCCCACTGACGATATTTGAATGGGATGTGATATTTGCTACTGAGCTTCACTCCCTGATTACCAGATTGACTGTTTCTTCTTTTTCCTCCTTTCTTTCTTTTATATGCTAAACTAGCACAACACTTTTAGAGTTTCAGTGCTAGAGTGGCATATCACTTTAGCACTATGACTATAACATTTTTATTTATGAAAAATTAAATGTGCAAGACAGGGAATGTGGATACTAAAGGAGGAACATGGGAGGAGATATTAAGGTGCTGAATTCATCTAACAATCCACCACTTGGTTTATACTGGGGCTTTTCTCCAAAAGTGGGACTCATGGAGTCTAAGAAGGAGGTGGTAAAGATGGAAGGAGACCACATCAACACAACAGCTTAAGGGCACAGCATGTTCCGTGGGGGGTTTCCACTGACCTTGATTCCCTCATTACATTCACAACTGAAAGTTGCTTGCTTACTTGCCTAGCTGTCTACTTGCTTACTTTCCCAAATGCAGTTTATTATAATATTTAAATAATACTAATACTAATAATGGCACAAGACAGAGCAGGTGGATACTGGGAGCATGAGTGGGTGGGTGAGTGAGTGAGTTAGGTGTTGAGTTCCTGGAGGGGATGGTAGATTGACGGAATAGCTTAACTTCACCTCAAAATGGGTGAGTGGTTGAAAAACAACATGTGGAGGTAGTAATATATTCTGCTACAACCAGCAACAAGCCAGGGCCAAAAACCTGGTATATTTAGGGCACATCTGGATTCAGAAGCGGAAACAACCCTAGGAAGTTATGAAATCCTAAAACAGAAAGCCTGGACATTTTACTGGAACTATTGAGCAGTCAGGAGAAACTTTTAGTAATGAAAAAGAAGCACTTCCCTCTTACCCTTGAATATTTTGCATTCATTCCATATAATAAAAGGTCAGTTCTCACCATCAAAACAAAAATGATTAAATGTTCAGAAAACCATGTAGATGAGCTGAATATTGCAAAGCCAAAATATTCTGGAAGGAACTCAGCTGGAAAATCCAGAGGAGTCTCATGCATCTCCCATTTGGTGACTGAGGCTGCAATCCTATATCCTAGTACCAGGAGTAACTTCTGTTTCAGTTAGTAAGGCAATAGTAAGGCAGTATCATCAAACATGTGGCAATAAGTGTTATTTAAAGGCATTTCTCTCACTAACAGCCATCGTCTATGGTTCTAGGTTAGCAACTGCCACACAACAAAAGAGATCAAAGCAGCATTTAGGGAGTATGACTGTGTTTGCACTTTAGCATTCTTAAAAAAACCCCTTAACTGTAAAAAGATGATCAACAGTCTGATAAAAGTGAAGTAGTTAATATTATTTATTATTTAATGCCCACAAACTCTTTTCCATTTAATATGGAGAGGCAACATTTAACACACCAGAAGATGAAAGCAAGGGCATATTGGACCCTCTCTAATAATTACCAGAAATATGGAGTATTACAAGGGATAAAGATTCCTTAGACAGCCCTGGATGAAAAAGGTATGAAGAGGGGATGAGAAGGTGCCAGAGAGAAGATTATTTGAAGTACTACTTGAAACCCTAGCAAATATCCTCTGGTTACATTGACAGAGACTCTGGTAGATTTCAGCCCATTTCAAAATTGCTTTCTCTTTCTAAAATAATCCCCTTCCAAGATGATACATAATAGAACCATGATTTTATTAGTTTTTGTGTTTTCTTCTTTATCAAGAGCAGCCACACAGTTTTGCTCAATTTTTAGCCAACAGTTGTACTTCTCAGACAATTCAGCCAAGATGTGTAAGTACGTTTTGAAACACCTTATGCTGTAAATCAATTTAAAGACCCAAAAACAAGATGCAGTTAGATGACTCTTTGAGAAGTTCCCCATGAAATAAACAGGTGAAAGGAAGAAAAAATATTTCTTCCAAATAGCATAATGAGAGTTAACCAATTTAAATGCTATGAACTGAGGCTCAAACTGTGTGTTCCAAGGGGATGCCAGTACACCCATTCCCTGTAAATGTACCACTATGGGAGAAGAAGGGAGATATGACAACCTAGCTACAGTCATTCCCTACTCTCCATAGCCATTGAAGTAGATTGAGAGGGAAGGAATCACATTTTCCACACTCTAATTACATGCTGACTACAAAATGTATTTTGGTAGTAAGCACACATTTCTCAGTAATACATAGTTGGGGTCCAAGATGTAACAAAGCAGGAAAACCACCATGGATTGTTCCAGTTCTACCATAATCCACTGCGAGGCAACCTTAAAGGCCCTATCACATTCAATAATTATAGGACCACTTTAACCACCACAGTTTGATCTGATAGAACTCTGAGATTTTCAGTTTAGGGAGGGGTATTGAAAATTCTCAGCCAGAGAGCTCTAGCACCACACCAAACTACAGAGTTCTACAGGAAGCAGCCATGGAAATCAACATGGAATCATAGCACCATAACTGCATAGTGTGAAAAGGCCCTAACTTGCTTTTTCTTCTCAGAAGATGGAGTTGTTCAAAACCCTGGGAGGATTCTGTCACTCAGTTTGTACTCAGACATCGGGTAATGGAAAGGTAACAGGCACATCTGAAGAAGTAAAGGAAGAACAAAAGCTCACCATCTGATTCTGAAGCTGCCCTGAAGATCAAGTAGCTGCTTGGAAGAGGCTGTGTGATGGCACCTACGTTCTCTCCCTTAGGACCCTAGAATGGTTTGTGAAATAAAAAGGAGGACACTTTATCATTTCGCTGTAGTTCTTAGTTTAGCTTTTCATTTTCAGGTTTATACTTCTAGTGTTGAACAGAAATTGTACAAGCACTCTTACTGTCAATCTAAGTTTCAAATGTACAGCAGGTTCCCCTTATCCATGGGGGATGTGTTCCCAGACTTACGTTGATAACAAAAAATGTGGCCAATGAAATGCTATTTTTTTCAATGAGACAAACAATACAGGTATCAAGACAAGTATGTCACTTGCAAAGGAGGCCCTGAAACATGACAGAATTTTAGAAACTAAGAGGAAGAATGCTTTGTAGACATTACTTGCAATCCAAAGCCAGCACGCAACTGATAAAAACATAAAAATAAACAACAATGCATGGTCCAAAAAGAGCAACCAAATGTTTTCAGATTGTGTTTCAGCATGGATAAATGAAACCATGGATACCAGTCATGTGGATACAGGGAACCTACTGTATTTTGTGCTGTCTAAATTAATGCCCGTTAAAATGGGCCAACATCTTGGGAAACATGGCTGCTGACTAGGGCTGGAAGGAGGACCCTCTCAGACTCTGCTGGGGGGAGACTACAAGCTCTGATGGCACTTGGGCATCTGGAAGCCACGATCTTTCATTCACATTGCTTGGCGTTCTCCTTCTGGGCTACCTTGTGCACACCCAGGAAGAAGTAGCCAATCTGTGATGGGGAGGGAGGTGCTTCTAAGCAGACAACCTGAGGAGCATAGCTTTCCTTCTTATCTGCCTGGGGAGTATTCACAAATGTTACCAGGCCTTTTGTTTTCAGCTGCTCTTTTGGATGCAAAGAATATGCATCATCTTTCATTTCTTTGCTAAAAGACAAGTTTCCTGCACTCAGGAAACCCAGCTGTGAAAAATTACATAGTGATGAGAATTTTGTGACCTTTTTGCTTGGCTTCCTGGGAAGTTATTCTGAATAGAAAATACACATTTTTTTGTGCGTGTACATGCAAAATGTTGAGTTAGAAATGGTGATGGTGGGGAACTCTACTTAATTTTTGCACAAAAGAATATTCCAGATATGCAACAATGAAACAAAGATTTACACCCCCTACTTCTGACACCTGGTAGAAGATCCTAAAAGGTCACCTTGACCTAAGGTACACCAGAAATCATTAGCAAAATTTGTTTGAGATATGTCAGGAACCCTATTTCATTCAATATAATAATATATAATAATAACAACATATGGCCTTGACTAGGGTGACCCTTTCTGCATATTTTCACAGTACTTTGTTCTCCTAACATCCCTGCATTACCAGACTTAGTATCAATTTCCCACTCTACTCTAACACAAAACACAATGTAACAGCCAGCAGCTTATATAATGAAACAGCAATTAACAATACTTAAGCCTGGATACAAAGTAGCCCCCTTCACACTGGTGAAATACAAAGTAGTAATTAGCAAAGAACACATATTCAACAGGCTAGTATTTTCATGGCAGGGAGCTTAAAGAACTTAGCAACCTGACAGTGTATGTGTTTGTGCACATGCACATGTAAACAAGCAGGGCCTTGTGCTGCCATGTATGGCTCAGGTTATTTGAAGGACTATATTCTCTCATACAAGCCTGTCTGTGTTTTGAGATCTTCTGGGGTGGCCCTGTCCCACCATCCTCACAGGTGCATGCGAACATGGGAGAGGGACTTCTCAGTGGCTGATCCCAGGCTCTGGAATTCCCTTCCTTGGCCCTTTTCGCATGGCATTTGCCATGCAAAAGGGCCTCCAGAGCATCGGGCGATTGTGGGGAGCATTTCAGATGACATCCTCGCAATCGTGCGATGCTGCTGGGGCCAGCAGGCACTGATTGTGTACTATTTCATTTTCAGCTTGTAGTGAAAAATGGTGCATGATCATGCATCACTCCGGGGCCCCACACGCACTTACCGTGTGATCTGGCCCTCACGCTTCCTCCCCCAGCACAGCCTGGGAAAATGCCTGCCTGCGCTGTGGAAGGAAGGGGCGGAGCTGTGGAGCCGAAGCAGTGGAGACACGAGAGCCTCTCACAAGAGGCTGCTTGAGTGATCCCCGCGCCCCTCACACCGGAAAGAGGCAAGGTGCGGAAAGGGCCCTAGACAGGCATGCTCTTTACTGTCTTTCAGCAAACCAGTAGGAACCTTTTCATTTGGCAGGCCTTTGAGAACAGTTTTTTTAAAAGCAGAAAACAGACCTTGTATAACGTGCTGGATTCATTTATTTTTATTTTATTTTAACTAATAAATTTATTTTTAAATCTTAAATTTACTTTATTGATTGATTGATATTTAAATTCATTTATTTTAACTATTTCTATTTTTAAATTGTTTTTAATCTATTGATAATTTAATTACTTTTTAGCTTTTGTATACCGTGAATATCCCAAACTGGGATGATGATGGGGATGATGATGGGGATGATAATAATAGAAGATCTTTCTTAATGACAGTATTCAAAGACAGGTCTAAGCACACAGCTCAGACAATGTCTCAACATTTCATTGCTCTTAAATGATTCGAACCATCTCTCACTGAAACTCTCAGAAATACTCTGAAATAAGCTTTTATTTATTAATTAAGTCAGTTGGGAAATCTTATCAAACACAGCTATTTAGATGAAGGACTATAACAAGAAGAATCTTAAACAGACATCTGAAGGGTAGAAGGAAGGTCCATGGCATAACGAAAGACGGCTAATGAGTGACTAATGATACACTATTTAATGAGGATGGGAAGCACACACCAATACTTCTATGGTCTCTTCATCTGAGGAATTTACTTCTACAAAATACCTTAAAAGCACTCAGCATTCAAGCTGCTCTGAAGGCAAGGAGGGATTGGGTAATCATTAACTTTAACTTGAGAAGTATCCCCTGCAGGTTATCTTTCAACTTAGTCTAGTTACCTCAAAGTTGCTGAACCAACTGACAGTGGAAAAAGAAGGTGTGAAAGAGCTTCAAGCAACCATAGTAGTGGCATTTCAAAACCCAACACCCTCTCTTCCTTTCACCATCTCAGTACAAGATGTACTGGAAAACAGTGTATTAGGACAAGTAAGATGGGAATGTATGGCAAGGTCAGGTTTGCTGTGGCATGGGCTACAAAGGTGTTTTGGTGAGAGATGGTGGCTATGTCATTTTGTGCCTTCAATTCATGGTAACCCTAAGGTGAACCGCTCTTGGAGTTTTCTTGGCAGAATTTGTTCAGAGTGGATGTCACCTTCCCTTCCTCTGAGACTGAGTATGACTTGCCCAAGGTCACCCAGTAGGTTTCCATGGCCAAGCTGGGATTCAAATCCTTTTCTTCCAGTGTCCTAGAGTCTAGTGGTTCTTAATATTTTCTTTACCATGGACTCCCTTTAAATATCTTTTGTTGCTGCAGACCACCATGAGTTAACTCAAGATTTAAAACCCTAAAGTGCATCAAATACTTATTCAAAGTTGTTCATCAAGGATTTTCAAATTTGGAGAGAAGGGAGAAATAAATAAATACATACACTACTATTATAATATTTTTATTGGGATGATTCCATGCAAATTTTTATTTCTTCCTTTCTTCTTTTTATTTCAACTGTAAAAGCTCATAACATTTCTTCAAGCCTTTGCAGAGCCCTGTGAAGAATATGCAGCCCTCCAGGGGTCCACAGACCCCAAGTTAAGAATTACTATCCTAGTCCAACACTCAAACCACTATGCTACTCTTACTTTCGATGCAGGTTATACAGAACAGCAATAGTTGTTGTGGTGAAGGAACTTATTTCATTGTTATTAAATTGTATACATGCTTTGAATCCCCTGTTCTTTTACCTCTGTTCAATATATCCAACTAGTTTTAGATTTTAGATTGGTAGTTTCAGTTACAAACCATAATTTGAAAGCAGGTGATAAAAAAATACACGCATGAGGTTCCAAGAACACTCCAATCCTCCTGTAGGGTTTTAAAAATAAATACCAGTACTTGTTAGAAGAAGTTATTTCAGATAGAAAGGAATCTAAGAGAGGCAGCTTAGCCAATAGCTTAAAAGGTGTTTAAAGGAACACAGGTTCAAAGACTTGTCCTAGAGAGAACAGAATTTTCCCTTCTGCCTCTAGACCTTTGTTCTGTTCTTTTTTCCCCTTCCTCTTACAAGTTCACAGAAAAGAGTATGAAGGCAAGACAAATTCACCATTGCTCCAAGATGGAAGTCAAAGCCAGCATACACTGTTCATATCCAACTATCATTTTGCTTGGACTAAACGGAGGCATTACCATGGATGTTTTTTAATTTACGGTACATATAAATCTCCAATAACAGAGTTTGAAACAAGGTCTTTATCCACAGATATCTGGAGAGAAAAGACAGATGGGCACCTTTTCCGTTCTGCAGGCTGTACTTCAACATTTTCTTAAGTGCCTACTTCTTAAGAGCTGTATCTTAGGCAATACACAATTTATTCCTCACACTGGCTTTCATCATTTGTTCCAACAACAACAGCAACAACAAATTGATGTTTAAATATGATATCTTATTTAATTATGTTTTAACTTTTTTTACTACTAATATGTAATTCACTACACTAGCTTGTACTACTTCACTATTACACTTGACAGAAAAAAGAATTCTGTCAGGTACTCTGTTTTCAATGTAGTGGTGATTCACACCTACTTCACTTATTTTAAAATGACAGCACCTTTCATCAACACCATTCCTCACCCACCATATTCTTTTTTTAAAAAATCCATTGCTATCAAAAATGCCCCAAATATTCCTCAAAGCCCTGCTTCCAAATTAAACCAAGTGGAAAGGAAAAAGCCATAAGGAATGCTGCCAGTTCATATTAATGTCAGCTCTACCATTGTGAGCTGCTAAGCTGAGTGATGAGAGTCCCAGCTTTTGCTCATTTTGTCTATTGTGTCTCCATAGAGATACCATTAGTTTGTTCCAGGAGACCAAGAAGATATGTCTTTGCCTGGCCCCTTCCAAGGGAGGGCAAGTAAATAATGTACTCCCTCACTGCTGGAGACTTCTGGCCATTAAGAACTAGGTCAGAAAATGTGTTGCTTCAGCAGTTCAGACTGTCAGATCTACTCCGTATCAACCTGATCTAATGCATTCTCCTGTTCGTCGCCTCACTTTTCCACTTCCTTAATAGCCTTATCTAGACCTAAGTCCCATTGTGCTGTAGTAGTCCTACCAATACAGTAAAGTATTTACAATGTTAGGGTTTGGCTGAGAAGATATGGGTTCACATTTGCACTCACCCATACAACTTACTAGGTAAATTTAGGTAAATTACTAGTTACTTTGAATTCCTCAGACAAAATTTAAAATTAAAAAAAATGAGAAAGAGAGAGTGATACATTACCAAGTCTGGAAAAAGGCTATAAAATAACCAGTACAAGCCATCCATTCACACATAGACATAGAGTACATGATTGGAAAAAACCCACTGCTTTATGATGCATAGTTAGATCAAAACTAGTTATGACTAGTGAAGTCTGTTTATTCAATGTACCTGCACTTCATTCATGTATCAATGGAGATCTGATCTCTATGTGAAAATGGACACAGTCATGAAGAGAGTAGAATCCCCTTACCTGCATTACCTTCCCATGCACTTTTCTTTCCTACCTATAATTTAAAATCTTCTAATTATCAAACAAAATGTTAAAGAAATGTGTATTCCCTGCAAATAATCTACCCCATCATCCATGTTTCCCCCTACACTGGGATTTTCTCAAAGACATATCCTTCAACAGACAGAGAAGAAAATTAAGGCCATATTTATTTTCCAATCACCCAATACAAAAGAAAGAATGCTAAATGCAAGACACATAGTTGGGGAATAATTATATACTATGACAAGTAGATATTTTACCACTTGGGTGAAATGCCCAAAATGAAATATATACATTCTAGTAATAACAACCAACCTAATAACACAACCACGGAGAAGATCTCTCTCTCTATTGTCTTAAATTTATCTTAAATTTAGAACTAAATCTGTAAATCAACAGTATCAATTTGGTAAAGATACCATACTGGTTTCATGTGATGTTATATCCCTTTATACCACTATAACACATAATGGAGAGATTTTGGCTTTACATGAAATCTTTAATACCAGGAGCTCTAATGATTCTTCAACAGAAGTTATTACCACTTTAGCAAGGCTAGTCCTCACTTGCAATAATTTCACATTAAGTGAAGATAATTTAGCCACAAGATACAGCTATAGGTATTCACAGCTCCCTCTTATGCAAATCTGTTTATAGATAAACTAGAACATAAAATACTTAATGAAGCAAATAACAACCTTTCATATGATGCAATACATTGATGATATCTTTGTGGTCTGGATTAAGGGAAAGGAATGGTTAGAAAATTATATATTATACATCAACACTATTCATTCTGCAATCAAATTTACATCTAGTAACGCAACTGAACATCCACATATCCCCTTCCTTGATGTCCTCTTCACCACTGAGAATCATAAAATTATCACAGATGCTCATGGTTATGTGGATTAGAGGTCCTGCCACCCAAGCATATTAAAAGAAACACTATCTGTAGCTTGGCTCTAAGAATCAAATGCATCTCTAATACTGAGGAAAATTACTGTAAAAGGACCAACAAACTCGAGCAACTTCTGCTTCAAAGGGGATATCCTTCTCATATAACTAATGATGACATCAGGAGATCAGCCATTATTTTGAGGGAAAATTACAGTGGCTGGCGGGACCTAATATATTAAATAATACATTACCTGCAATTCTTGCAGTCTTATTTGTGTTGTTGAATGCAGGCAGGCAGGATGTCATCTGCAGTATGTGGGCAAAACAACTACAGATCTCCATACACTTTTCAGGAGCCATAAGTCTGCTAGCCTAACCAGGAAGCTACAGCAGCCAGTGGGCAGTCATTTTGACCCAGAATATCATAGCCTATCTCATTTGTCCTTATTTAGCACTGAAGTGCATCCCTCCAGATGTTTTAGACAAAAGGGAGAATTTTTGGATTTACAGACTAAAAACTCTAACACCGCATGGCCTCAACTTAGAGGATAATATATACATCCACTAAGAAAGCTGATAACATAGTGTTCTGAACTGCCACTTAGTGTGCAGCCCAGTTCCATCTTGGCAACTGAAGAAGGTGGATGCTGAAATGTTTTACTTTTGATACATACTTTAAAGTTCTGTTCGTTAATCACTTCAAAATGTCTCTCTCTCTCTCTCTCTCTCTCTCTCTCTCTCTCCAGTGATTAACAGAATTCTTCTTGGATCCAGGATAAACTTGGGAGAAGTGCTGTTGGTTTGCTTTTTAATCACCCAATAATATAGTCTGATATAATCTGCTAAATGACGATTGATCAGTATTATTATTAATAGGAAATAATGATTTATCTGTATTGTCACCATCATCATTACTATCAGTATCATCTAGTAAATGTACAAACTAACCTAACAAGAGGAATACTTTGGGACAAATTACCTAAAGGGTTATAGACTTTTTTGCACTGAAAATCTTCAAGCAGAGATTGGACAGCTATTTAGGGGGGTGCTATAGCTCAGAATTTCCTGCATTGAGCAAGAATTCAGATGTAGATATATTTCAAGATCCCTTCAAGTAAATGATTGTTCAGCTCCCTCATTTGAATGCCTCTTTTGATGTACAGACTTGATTTATACTTTAATAACGCAAATATGCAAATAATAAGGGTGTCTGCTCCATTCATGTCCAGTTTAGTTCTTAAATATTGTCTATGTGGAATGAGATATATAATGGGGGAGAAAAAGATGGCATCACAACAAAACGTAAACTCTTTTGTAATTTTGAAGACATGAACAAGATATGAACAAGAAAGAACACAGATGTTTTAAAAAAGGCATTTCAACTATTGCTTCTTTTAATTTTTTTAAAATAATAATTGAAATGAAACAAAGAGCAAAGGCTCTGAAGACAGCCTTCTATTTCATGGCCAGCCTTCTCCTACCTGGTGGCTTATAGAGGTGAATGACTATAAGTCCCACTATCCCCAAATAGTATTATCAGTGGCTGGTTAGAATTGTGAGAGTTATATTCCAACACATCTGGAAGACACCACGTTGGAGAAGGAGGGTCTAGATTTTTCCAAACCTATTAATAATATGTGAGGAACCTGGAGTAACACTAAGAGCCATCTAATGCTGATTAATGGAGGGGTGGGTAAGTGAGACTTTCCATATATTTTAGGGTTGCTGCTCTCATCATCCCTCACCATTGTCTTTGCTGGCCAGGGCTGATAGGAGGTAGAGACCAACAACATTTGGAGGGCCATAAATTGTCCATACTTGTATTGGTGGGACAGTGGAGTACTAGTGTCACTCTGAACAATTATACATACTGTTTCACTAGCCTTGTGCAGGAGGTTGTACAGGAATTGGAGAGCATAAGAGTTTGCAGTGATGTCGCCAACACCAACTAATAGATAGATGACTGTAGTACTCATGTGATCACAGCACATAACAATACTTGCAATTACACAAAAAGTATTCCTCCCCTTCACTAGTAACAGCAGTATCAATAATTCTGGAAAAGGTGGCTTCCCTAAAGCAAAAATGCGACCTGGGAGAACTGTTTGTATCTGCCTTTCCACAACTGAGACACTGGAACTGGAGAATGTCACTGCCTGAACAGTGCAGAGGTACTCAATGTCTTTCTGACAGTGATTGTGATAGTCACGACACATTAAATCACTTACCCCAAGGAAGTGATGAAAGAACTCTTGGTCCCTAGAAACTATTTTAGGATCCAAATAAACTCCTGGTCACTTCTAGGCCCTTTCACACTATACAATTATACCACTATGACTCCACTGTAATGGTAGCATCCCATGGAATACTGGAGTTTGGTGGAGCTCTACAGGAGCTCTCTGGCTGAGAATTGTAAATGCCCTTCCCTGAATTGTCAATCCTAAGAGTCAACAGGATATTGCCATGGCAGCTAAAGTGGAATCATACTGCAATAGTTGTGATTTGAGAAATAGCCCTTAGTTTTGGGGAAGAGCACTCTGCTGAGATGTGTAAAAACTTCTCGAGTCTCTAAGATGCTCCCTTTCTGTGTTAAAGGAGAAATGGGGAAGGTGCTTCTCAGTTCTTGAACTGCAATTCCCCTCAATCTTTGCCAGCATAGTCAGTGGTGAGGGATGATGGTTGTAGTCCAACAATATCTGAGGGGCCACATATTCCCCTGGCCTGCTTCAAAAAGAACTTTTAAAAATGACCAATGTGCCTAATCTCACTTTCAAGTTTTCATATCAGAACTGACACACTTTATGACATACAAGTCAAAAGGTTGTTTTTGCTGCTGAAAAGTGAGACTCAGTGGTAAATCTTAACTTCAACACTTTATCTCGTAACATTTCTCCACTTCAAGTTTCCATGGCAGTACTGACTTTCTGTCTTAGAGAGGAAGAATTTTGTCAGGCCCTCTATGAGATGGTGTATTTTGAGACGGTTTCGATATAAAGTACATATATAACTTTCCATGTGAAAAGTAAATGGAATAAGTTTCCATAAGAGCAATCTACCTCTTCAGAGACTGAAAATGTGACTTGAACTTTCAGCCTGTGTCACATCCAGGCAGACAGAGAGGGCTTTTTTGGGGAGGGGATCTATGGCTGAGTGGTCATGTGAGGAAGTGGGAATTACAGTTCATATCACAGGCCATCTTATCACTACTGGTGCTCTATGTCCTTAACTTTTACATAATTTGCTGAATAGGTGAAAACGTATTCCTCTTGGACTTACAGCAACCCTATGAATGAGAGACTTCAAGGATATCCTGTCATCTATAGGTCTGCTCAGGTCCTGCAGATTTGGGGCTATGGTCTGTTCACCTGCAATGTGGTCTTTCTCTTTTCCTACTGCCTCCCACTTTACCAAGCATTATAATCTTTTCTAATGGGTCATGCCATCTCACAATATGCCCAAACTACAACAGCCTCAGTTTGATCATTCTGGCTTCTAAGGAAAGTTTAGGTTTGATTTGATTTGCTCTATCTATTATGCAAAGAGCTTCCACAAAGAGAATTATTTTTTAAATTACAGTCTGCCCTCCACATTTGTGAGTTTCACTTTTGTGGATTTGATTATTCATGGATTATTTGCTGTTACCTCTGCTGCCGCCCCGTGCCATTTTTAATAGAGACTCGTGAGACTGAGAAACTGTGAACGAGGCTTATAAGTCCCTACTAAAAATGGTGTAGGGCAGCAGTGGAGGTGGCAGTAAGCCCCACCAGCCACTCACTTCTGCCTTGTGAAGGAACCCTGATGCCTCAAAGGAACCCATGGTGGGTTGAACATGGTGATCATACTTTTTTTATGTGTTAAATATGATTTGGGAGTGCCTTGAGTTATTCATGGTTTTTCCATTTTCACAGGAGTCCTGTGCCCCTTACCCTAGCGAATGTGGAGGGATGACTGTACTCAGCCCCTTCCCTTTAAATTTCATTATGAGATATTCTTTCCAAGCGAGACCTCAAGACAACTGTAAATTTTTTTCTGCAGTCCTCTATGAACCTGCTGTTTTCTCCTATGGAAGTTCATGTAAGCTGTTGAGTGCAGCATTGGACTTACCTTTACAGCCCAAATTGACTGATCTAGAGGATGAAAAAGTTTGAAACAGAAGCCATCTTTTTTGGAGGGTCTCTCAATCAGCTCACAAGAATGAAGCAAGATGGTTCCCACCCACTGTCCAACTTTTGGCGTTTTGTAGATGAGCAGCACTCCTGGTTTCAGCACACACCACAACTTCGTCCAGCTTTTCAGGGTCCCACGAATCTGAAGAACAAGAACATAGAGGCATTTTGCCTCTCTCTAGTAAAATTAATGAGTCCTTCACCAAAGAAATCTCAGTCTTGCTAACAGGACTAGACTGCAATATCTTTATTCTGTGAGTACGCTCAGTTCTACAAAGCGTCTTGCTGGATCATTCCAGATGACATAACATGGTGTTGAAGCCAACCTCCCAGTGGCATTGTCTGTGGAAAAAGGGCCAGCTCTCTCCAAATAGCTAATTAAGAGGAGGACACTCCCCTTTCTGGCAAGAACTCAGACCCTCAACCACCGCTTCATTTAAAGAGCACTCCTGTATGGTATCCTGCAACTTCTCACATCTAAAGAGCAAGGCATGCTGGAGGTGAAATCTGTATGTCTCCAAGGTCTCAATAAAAAGAAAATCTGCTCCTTCTGCTTTTTCCACACTGCAGCCTACCTAAGATTTTAGTGCCTTTTGTAACAGTGACATAAGGCCTCAAAGGAGCATGACCCATTTTTATTTTATTCATCTGTTACGTCTTCAATGAAATAATTTGATTGGTTCTACTTTTTTGTTGTTGTTTTGTTGTGTGCCTTCAAGTCATTTCCAACTTATGGTGACTTCAAGGTGAAATTATCACAGGGTTTTCTGGGGCTAAGAGTGTGTGATGCACTCAAGGTCACTCTGTGGGTTTCCATGGCCTAGTGTCAGCAAATAGCATGGGTAACAGACTTGGCTGTAGTACTGTGCAGGGTTTTGGCTGTGTCCAATTCAGTTAGCAGGAATTTGTAATTAAGGAAAAGACCAAAGCCTTCGGCAATAAGTCCATGTGCTTTGTATATAAAAACATAAAGCCATCCATTCAATGCTTGGGACCTCCCAAGGAAAAGGAGCTTGGGCAGCAAGACTGGAGAAACGATTTCCAAATGTGTAATGTTGAGACAGAAGCAAGTAACAGTAGCGAGTCCAGTGGCCAATTCCCTGCCTCTGGGACCCTCTGGGGGTCACACAGGTGCCAAAAATGCCAACAAAACAAAAACAAAAACCTAAGCCAAGCAGTCAGAAATCAAAGTCTGGTTTTTGAAATCAGGCATCATTTGATGTTTAAACAGGACGGCTTGCAATCTGTTTGAAACATGAATTGCCTCTCCCAGAAGCTTCCAGAAGAGGAAATCCATCTCTCTGGAAAGTGGGGAAAAAAGGCAATTTCAGAAGTCAGGTAGAATTGAAGGCCACAGAAAGAGGTACCAAGGGCTACACACAGCCTCAGGGCCACACTTGCCTACCCCTGCTTTAGGTCTACTGGGATAGATGGGCCTCTGATCTTGTTGAAGATGTTGTAATATGCACATACAAACATAAGAAAAAGCAGAGAGAAAGGACTATCTGGCCCAGCATTCTGTTCTCACAGTAGCCAACCTGCAGCTATGGGACACCTACCCACAGTGCAAAATGAGTATAACAGCACCTTCTGGTTCATAGGCTTCAGCAACTGATATTCAGAAGGATTATGTATTGATATTGGAGGGAGTATATAGCCCTTGTGACTAGCAGCCACCAATTGCCCTATCCTCCAAGGAAGTGTCCAATCCTTTCTTAAAGCTGTCTCAGCTGGTGGTCATCACTAATTTTGTAGTCAATTCTACAGTTCAAGTGGGTGCGCAGTGAAGAAATGATTCCTTCTATCAGTCTAGTTTCCTTAATCTGAAAAATATCTCCTGTTTCTAAATTTGCAACATCAACCATGAATGTCCATAAATCACAACTAGCATGCTAATTGTTTCCATGTAGCTGGGCTTTTCTGGGAACAGGAAACAATTAAGTATTAGCCTATGGCATTCAAAAACAAAGAATGCCTTTGGTAAGTCAGCAAGGAAGCTATCCATCTTCCAAGCAGTTTTCTTTGCTTCCCTTCATCCAATTTTTATCACTAGCTTTGCCACATACAAGTCTCAGTTATTACTTTAGTCTCAGGAATTACTTCAACATATTACTTCAAGCCTTCTGCCTTTGTTCTCATGTAGGACTATTATTAAGCAGAAAACAATGTTTTGAAGGGAGGCAGCTGATGGATTATGAATGTACAAACCTAACACCCACTGGATCTTCTTATCCATGTAATCTTAAAATGATGTTTTGCATTAAATTACCTTGAGCCAATCTGCCATAATGACCACACTGGGATCTTTCAAAGCACTGAAGAGTTGCTTGGTGGCTCGTTTCTTCTCCTGCCTGTAATTTTTCTTCTGTACCTGTTAGACCATAGAAATAAAAGAGGACTTGTGAGCACATTTTCTCTTTCTCTTGTGCTAGCAAAAAAGAGGGAGAAAAACTGAGGGAAGAAGATGGGATCATGCTGTTCATTTCAAACTGCAGCCTGCCATTTTAGGGAACTCACTGAACGTGTACACCGCACTCAGTGCAACAGCAATAGGAACAGCAAGACTTTTTGTCCTTGGTGAAATTGCATACCCTCCAAAACTTCACAAATAAAAACTAGAACACAAGCAACTTCAGAGTGTGGTCAAGATGGCAAGACTTATTAATGAGAAAGAACCACAAGATAGGTGCGCCTGCAGTGGTTTGCTTTTGCCTAAGTCTACAGAAAAAGGCAAGATTCTGGCCATTCCTCTTTCTCCCTGCCCCCTCACTGAATTAACTGAGTACAAACTACTTTTGCACTTTCATGTGCAAACCAATCTATTGAGAACAAAATGCTGGGTAAGGTTGGCTGGAAAGATGGGACCCTTAGACCATGGAAAAGAAGTGCAAGTTTATCAGGACAATCATTTGCTGATACAGTTAGGATGAACCTCCTCTCACCTACCTTCAAAGTCTCTTTCTTGTTGTTTTTACCAGTAGGGGAGACACACTCTTTATCAGACCCATTGCAAAGTTTGTAGTCAACCTATAAAGAAAGGAATGGAGATGACTTAAAGACTTTGAAGTTAACAATAAAATGCAACACTAGCAATAACCGTATACATTATCTTCAAAGACACAGCTGTGTTATTCTGTTTTGGTGTAAAAGATAGAAAGGACTCCTGTACCACTTTTGAGAAAAAAAATTGTATCATTAAGTTTTCATGAACTCCACTCCACTTCATCAGATGCAATTATAAATTACAGAGCAAGAAAATGACAATACTGATTGTACACCAAGATACAAGCTTCTATTCCCAGCAAAAATGACCATTTCCAGCATGGCAAGGATACTGCCAGAGACCTGGAGGAAGAAAAAATTCATGATTACCTGTCATGACCCAGTCTGGTCATGGCTCAAACTCTGGCTTGGAAAGAGGTGAGCATCTGAACCACCAGTATCAGAATTGGGGCCTAATACTAAGCTGGAACCTAGTAACCAGGAGTGAGGGACCATCAGAAAATGAGATTTCCTCAAAGGGAAAGTCCTGAACCAGGATTCCTAAAGACTGTAGATTCTAAGTTAGAACCCACAGAGGAATGCTGACTTGGCCAAATTTTGTTCAAACCCTTACGTGAGCTGCTTCTTTCTGACTTCACTGAGGTTTCATTCTTACCAGGACAGGATTCAATCTTGCCTTCAGGGTAAAAATAGGGGAGTGTAATACTCTCTGGGTTATAGTCTGATAATGCTATCCAGAATACAACTGTATATGCAGGGGCCCTGGAATTGTTTCTAAAGTGTATGTAGGGGGGGCTCAATACTGGCAGGCAGGTCATAATGATTTTGTGTAGTTGCATGTATGTTTTTACAAAACAGTAAACATGCAGAATATTGTGCATAATAACAATACCATCAACTAAAGCAGTAAACAATGTGACTACTATGAATACAATGACAAAACAAACAATCAAACGCTATATAATTTGAAGCAATGGTTCTTAACTTTTTCTTTACCAAGGACCACCTTTAACTATTTTTTGTTGCTGTGGACCCCCAAGGCTTAACTCAAGATTTAATACCCTAAAGTACATCAAACATTTATTTAAAATTTCTCATCAAGAGTATTCAAATTGGGAGAGAAGGGAGAAATAAATAAATGCACACTTCTCTGAGAATGGGAACCCTCAATGCAAAGTGGCAGCCAACTCTGAAACAGGATAACAGGAAAGAGTGTGGCCAAATGAGAAGAGAGGCACTGTTGCAACAGGTGCTAAGACTGCAACAGCATAAGACTGGAAGTTAAGAGTGAGGGATCATAGTTGCAAAATAGGCTGCCATTCAATTCAGAGGAAAATGCATGCACTTCTGAATGGAAATGAGCAGGCATGCTTGAAGTCTTTTATAGAGAGGCTGTTTCAAATCTGCTTTTTTGCCTTAACCCCCCCCCTTCCCTTCTTTTCCCATCTCAGTCTCTTCCCCTCCTGCTGATGAAGGCAAGAAAAAAGGGGAGGTTGAATGTTTCTGATAGTACACTAGACTGCTCTCCGCTGGAAAGGAGGGGAGGGAGGGGAGAAGACGGAGAAGAAGGGCAAACACTGACTGGTTGGCTGGCTGTCAGCTCTGCTGTCACTGAACTGCTGAGCCTGTCTCTCCTCTGCAGTTGAGCAGCCACATGACAGGCAATACACAGGCCCAGCCAGCCAGCCTGCATACCTGCCTTGTTTTACCTTCATTTCTGTCATGTCACCACTCTTTTGTGGAGAGGAGACAAGTTGAGCTGCCTTCACGCCTTTCGCAGACCCCCTGTGAGGGCATTGCAGACTTCTGGGGGTCCCCAGGTTAAGAACCACTGGTTTAAAGCATAAAATTAATATATAAGGGAAAGGAGAAAATATATAAGATCTATTAAGTGAATGCAAAGATGGCTAAAAATTAGGGTACTTCTGACTGATATTTCCTCAGGGGGTTTAACTACACAGGAGTTTTGATGGTCCTGATCCTGGCTGCCTGATCATTTCAGGAGGGCTCTTCTTGGGCCAGCCTCAGGAGGTGCAAGCCCCTTTCCCCCTCATTTTGGAATTCAAGTGTACATGGATGGAGCCCCAAGAGCTAATAACTCAGATCACTATGACAGAACAAACGGTTTAGAAAAACACCTAACGCACTACAATAGAGCATCTTGATCTGTCTCTGAGGGACGAGTGGCATTTTGTATATGCGTTCTAATGCTCTTTCACTTTTCTGTACATAGATTATAGAGAGATGGAGGCTGGAGGAAGAATCCAAGTACCTTGAACACAGGTGGGCAGTGTCGTTTTATGCAAGCCAGATGAGAAAGGAAGGGGAACGTGTCCATGACCTGTAGAATCTAATCTAATTCAGTTTATCTAGCAACTGGCATCTATAAGCAGCCACTTTCATACTCTATTGTTCACACAGGCATTTCATTTAAAATAGGTTCAAATAGAACTGAAATTCATTTTCTACCTGGATGAATAAATTGGTCAGGAATCTGTTGTGAAGAACCTTCTTCGAAATGAATTAGACCTTTTGTTACAATAGTCCTCAGCAGCTTTAATTTGCAAGTCAGGTGTGCATAATCCTTCCCTCTAGAGCAACTTCTCCTTTCACTTACTTATTGTTGACAAGATTTCCATATTACTTGTAGGCTGCCAGAAAGTGTGGTTAATGACCATCATGGTCTCCTTGCAAATCTAAACCATGGATTGCAACATTGGTCTGAAATATAAACAAACTACATTTTATGGAAGTGAGATCTATGTTTACCATGTATTACATCAGTGTACATCTAGATCTTAAACATGACTAAATATTCGGTGATAAAAGGAGAGGAAGCTGATCTAAAGACAGGAGAGAATGTACACACCTACTACCTGATCTTACTATTTTAACTATGGGTAAGGGATTCGTAGCATCACATTTGTAACTGGGTCTTAGAAATCACCTGGACCCTAATTATCATCACCTATTGCTCCCACTGCTGACTTCAAGTCAATTTGGATGTAATGGGAGGCCACCATTTCCCACTTGTGTGTGACAGCCACACTGAGCTTTAGAGCTTGAATGTTTCTCTTCTCCCCGTCCCATGCACTGCCACAATTACACTAAAAGTATTTGTTTCTGTTTTGAAAACAATGTTCCCCATTATGTTAGTCTGAAATTTGGCTTGGAACAATAGAATCATAGAGATGAAAAAGATCACAAGAGTCAAGTATTCCAACTGCCTATCATGTAGCAATACAACCTTAAAGCATTACTGAAAGATGTCCTTCCAACTTCTGATTAAAGAGTTCCAAATGAGGAGAGTCTACTATCTTCTAAGCTAGTCTTTTCAACTATCGAACAGCTCTTATAGTCAAGAAGTTCTCCCTAGTGTTTAGGTGGACTCTGTTGTTTTGTTTTGTTTTGGCAATCTGGATCCATTGGTTTGTGTTCTGGTCTGTGGAGCAGGAGCAAACAAACTTGCTCCATCTTCTGCATGACATCCTTTCAAATATTTAAAGATGGCTATAATGTTTTTGTGGTTATTAGTACAAACCAGGATCAAATCATCTTTTGGGATCTTACTTTGTTCCAACAACCAACAATTCTTCCAAGCCCCAATCTTTTACTCCAGAATGCACAGGGGAATGCAAAGAGAAAGCTCAAAAACAGTGTGGATCACATAGTAGGAAACCATGGGTTCCCATCAGGTTGGCCCTCCCATGAGGGAGTGAAAGATGCCCACCTGAGATAGCAGAGCATGACACATAGCAAGCTGTGCTCCCTTTCTGTGACAAAAGGGCTCCAGGCACCATCCCAGAAAAGCCACACTACTCTGAATGCAGAAAATACTGCAGTCAGGAAAGGAGTAAGATAAGCTCTTCAGAATGGTGCACTGATAGGCTCTATGGAGAAGATGTTAAGACATGGCAGCCTGTGTCCTTCTGCTTCAGTGGCAGATCAACTTGTACCTAGTTCCCATTTAGTTCAAACCAGGCCTCAAGTGTGAAGGAAGATGAGGCAAAACCCCACACCAAGATCCTGCATCAGCAGACACAGTTATGATGAAGAAGATCTTTCCTGGTTCCGCCAATGCCGCACACCAAAAGCCTACTCTTAAGCCACACAGTGCCCCAATGGAATGTTTTCCAAGGCACTGTAGATCAGGGTGGTCAGAAATTATGAATGCAGCACTTTCCCAGCTGTGTTGTGCACTGAAACAGGCAGCTGGGGAGATCTCTTGGGACCCTGACACAGCACCTTGTCAGCCCACATATGGTAAAGTGCTGCATTTGCCATTTCCCAGTATCTCAGTCTGCAGCACCTTATTCTTTTGCTGTAGTGCTGTCTGTTAAGAGGAAGGTTTGTGGGTTCACTGGTCATAACAACAATCAACATGAATCCCAAAATTTATGAGATCATAAGTCTGGTTTATGATCTCATAAATATTGAACAGGACGGCAGCCAATATGTTTAGTTCCGGATGAAAACAGGTTTTTTGATCGGGTGGGGAAGCCATAATCCCAAGTATCTGTGCATACACAGATATATACTGTAATAATATATCTAAGAGAAACCATGCCTTGGCAATAGCAAACATCCCTAGAAATATTTGGATTCTGAACAGAGTGCTCAGGGAACACAATGAATGTTTTGTTCTTGAGATCACACCTGCCTGAATTCTCTCTATCAGAACTTCCTGCCAACAGGTGTCTGGTTCTTGCATCCTCAATAGTTGGATCTACAGTAAACAGTTCCAAGTCCTTGGGCCAGTATAATTGATGGATAAAAATGGCTACCCTAATCTTAGGGAGGTTAAAATGAAACAACTATTCATAACATGTTAAGTACTTGCTGTCATTTGTAAGCTGCTCCCCAGATTTAGGCCCTTTCCACATGGGGGTATTAAAATGGTGTAGCGTGACCTCTGACGGAGGTTGTCTACACCATAAAATGGATTGGGGAGGATTACTTTAGTGTAATTCCACACCCCAATCTGCACTAGGGCGACCAGAAGTGGTGGCTCCGGGTGCTTTTTAAAAACCACTTTTCATGTGGTTTTTAAAAAGAATGATCGTGCAGCCCCGTGTAGCCCCGTTGCAGTGCCCAGTGTGGATTTGCAGGTGCGCACAAGGTCGTGCCTACAGATTTGCTGGGGGTAGGCTTTCTGGCTGGCAAGCTTCTCCAGTTGGTGGAGAGCCTCCTCCAGTCGTAAGCTGCCATTTTGGACGCCACGGGACGCCGAGGAGTGTGGAGCAGCGAAAACGCACTGCTCCACTTGGCGACGGTTTCAGGTAAGCTCCGTTTCAGGACGTCTCGGGATGTTTTTTCCCTTTATGTGTGGAAAGAGCCTTACTGTAGGAGGAAGGGGGAAAACAGGACTGATGTGCTCCAGATTTCATAGCGCCTCAGCTGGGGCATCTACTCCTCTGAAAAACATTTACTTTAAGGCATGATAACAGCATCAAAAGGGAGTTTTAAGATCAGAGGCAAATGATTGATGTCCCTAGTTAACTAATGGGAATGTTGCAGAAAGGGAAGGGGAAAAGCAGATTGACTACATAAACATGCTTGTATGCTGAGGTCAGAGTGATGAGTAAAGCTTGCTTGGCATCACCACCTTGTGACTGAAAAGCCTAAGCAAGGATACTGGTTGCAGAAGGAATCAAGTATATTTTTGGCTTCAGTGCATTCCAAAAAGGACAGGTGCCCACTTCATACTTAACATTCATCAGCTGGCTTTTTTCCCCCCACTGAGAGACACAAAAGCCACACCTAGATAGGTTTCAGTACATACAAAATCTGCTGCTGTGTGTAGTAACTGTGAATGTTAGCTGTTTTGCATGCCAAGCTTCAGGGTGGCTGCTTCTTCAGGTTTTATTCCCACAACCATCAGCATGAATGAAAACAGGATTCCATACTTTTTGTGTTCACCTTTGAAGCTTTCTGTACATGCTTCCTGCACTCTCCAGCACTGAATGTGTGAAGAGGTGGGGGAATGAACTAGACCTGCTCCTCTGTCATTTCTTCCATGTAATGAGAGTGACAGTCTGAAAAGTCTCTTCCATGTGTGAAGGCTCTCCGCATGATCACTTTTCTTGACTTTGGGGCCTTCTAGATCACATGGAAAGCTCCATACATAGCAGAGGCAGGCTTCCTCAGATGGCTATTTTCCACTGAAGAGAGCAGTGATCAACTAAGCAATCCTTCACCACACATTAATTATGAGCATTGGAATAGGATTTCTTATTTCTCACCATACTCCATCCATGACCTTCACTTTTCTCTTGCCTCAAAGTCCCACAATCTTTTCATCTTTCAATACGCTGCCCCTTATGCCTGGGAATCCTCCCTCCAGCACACATCATTTTGCCTTTTTTCTCTTCAAGACTCTTCAAAACATAGCTTTCTTGCAAAGCATAGATTGACCCATCATATGTGACTCTCAACTAAAAAAAAAAAAAAGCCAAATCATCAACTTACAAAGCATGGCCTCTGTCAGTAAGTTATGGTCAGGGAGGGACAGCTGCTCAGCAGTACAGCATGTGTTTTGCATGCAGAAACCTCTGGGTTCAATCCTTAGCAGCAGTTTAAAGGAAAGACCTTTGGTGTGAGATCCCATAGAAAGAAAGCTAGTTGAAACAGACACTACCAAATTAGATGGACAGTCTTGTTTGACATCTTTGCCAAAAGAGTTGGGAACCTGTACATTTCTTAACATTATCAGGGTCTGTCCTTTAGATACCCCCAACCCCCCAGTGGTCAGGTATAAAAAAAACTGGAGAGAGGGCTTCTTCTCTGGCGGGTGCCCACCTCTCACTGGCTATTTTGTTCCCAGTTTAACTAGTAGTAGTAGAGTTGAAACATTATTGATTAAGAAATTTAATGCCTGTGCTTTAGCTATCTTATTTCTCTTACTGCTATGTTTTATGTGCAGCAACATATTTAAGTTGCTATGCTTCATATTACCAAGCAACTAAGTAAATAAGTAAAAGTTTAGTGGCTAAATCAACAGACCACATCAAAAACAGACAGTAAAAAAAATATCAAATACATACAGAGTGTAATGAATTTGAAAGAAAAGGAAGCTATTATAGTGCTGTTTTCATTTTTACCTCAAACTGCCTGCTTAAACTCCAAAAAGAACAGCCTTCTGTATTACTAGCTTGATAGAGCCTTCAGAAGAAAATTCAACTTGTCCTCAACTCTCCAATTTCCCACTTCAGTTGTACAACATATACAGAGTCTATTTCATATTGGGATGCCCTGGAATCTTCCTTGTTGCATTACTGTCTCCATTTGCTTGAACTCCACATGAGTAAAGACTATATGTTGTTCATGTTCCATTGGGAAGGACAAATATTTTAGTTTTTGAAATTTTGTTTTGTTTTGTTCTTTCTATCTATTTCATAGATCTTGTACTTGACAAGTTTGGGAAGTCTGCCTGGGCTCTAATATCTAATATTCTTTGCTTAACAACATTTCTTATGTCAGATCTGGAAACATCCAAGGATTCTACACTAAAGCCGTAATTTGATAGCATTTAGAAAAGTTAAATAGTCAGGATTTTTCTGAAGTTCCGATTATCTGCCCTTTCAAGTATTTCCTCGGGAGCCTGTCTTCACCCATTTCACCCAGCTTACACCATTATTGAATAACTGTAGATGTATCAGGTCTGAAACAGCTATTATTCCAAATTCAGATATAACTATATGAGCTGGAAAGCCTCTCGATACTCCTAATATCAAACATAGAAAACAGTTCTGCAGCCTTTCAGTTGTCTTATTATTGGTGAAGCCTCAGATTTCTGCACAAAAAGTTAACAGAGAATACCCCTTTGCTTTATAAACATTCAAGAGTGGATGTAATGAACCCAGGTTTTGGTCAAAGGTTTTGGTCAAAAGCCTGTTTAAATTTTGGGTTCAGGTGATTGCTTTCATTTCTCTTTATCAGGGAACTCTATGATTCTGCAAAAGAAAAAAACTTTGCAGAAATAAGTAAAAGAACTCACCTGCTCTACTTCATTAGAATTTAAATGCAAGTGCCATTTCATTTCCTTTTATTGCCAAAGATTACAGCTCTTGATTTTGTGTTGTTGATTACTCAATTGTTCTCCTGGCAAAATACACTAAATTTTCTCAGTAATCTATGCAAGCCTACCTGTGTGGTAGATAACAAAATCATGTTGTCTGCATATAAAAGAATATTTACTGGTCTATTCAAAACCTTTGCCATGTGAAATTTCAGATTATGAATTGCTAAAACTATATCATTAATGTAATAATTAAAACAGAAGTGGAGCTAAAATGCATCCTGTCTCACCCCTTTAAGTGTAGCAATCTTGTTAATCGAGGCATGAATTTACATGGGTTCTAACTTTCATACTTGCAAAAAGAGTCTCTTTAAGAAAGAGAAGTCTCCAATCTATATTTGTTTTTGACAGCTTCTTCCATGAGAAGTTTCTATTTATTGAATCAAAAGCTGCCCCAAAGTCAATGAAAGCAGCATATAACCGACAGCCTTTCACTGTATATTTTGTTATCAAATGAGCCAGACAGGGTAAAGCAGTCATCAATCACAGACCTTCCCTGTCTAAAGCCTGCTTGTTCTTCTGAAATCATAGTGTTTTGCTCTGCCCAGTCCTCTACTTTTTGGTAGAGAAACTGCATCAATTTCTGGGAGGATATCAATTAAGCTAATGCTAATGTTTCCTATTATTATTCATCAAAAGTATTACAAGTCAGCATGAAAATGCCTGATGATCAAGGTGGGATCTTTAAAAAAATACATGTAAATTTCATTCTTTGTTATTTCCTTTATTCCTGTTCCCTCCCTCCATTATATTCCAAACAAATTCAGAAGGGACCACAGGCTCTTATTTGCATGCATTTCTCTAGAAACACCCTATACTTTCATGGATGCATATAATCTCTTGAGGAAAAAATAGAAAGCTCAGATTTTACCACCTTCCCTCCTTTCTTACCCTTACATCTCTGTAGAAAGACTTTCTTGCTTTCTCAAGCCAGTTGGCCACGAAGTCTGAACTATCAAAGTATGGTTTAAATGACCCTCCACAACCATGAAGATCATGTTGCTGCTGCTGTTGGTTCTTTCAAGTCTTTTCTCACTTATGGCAATGCTAATGCAAACCTATCCCGGGGTTATCTGAAGCTGAGAGTATGTGATGTGGTTTCCGTGGTCAAGTGGGGAAGGAATCAAAACCTTGCTCTCTAGGGTTGTATTCCAAAACTCAAACTACTACACCATGCTGGCTGACATACTTGTTTGCAATCCTTACTGTCGTATTGTTGTGTGTCGTTGTATTATTGTGACACATGTTTTTATATCCCGCCTTTTGCCTGCAATTCAAATTCAAGCAGATCCAATATAGCTAAAAATACAAAGGCATACAAAAATACACAGTAGTTTTACACTAGTTTTACTTATGCATACAAAAATACACAGAACATATCATTACAATGTAATTAAATTACTGATAGCATTTAAAACAATTTAAAGTTAACATTGAAAGGCAGTTGAAAACAGTACAACATCCTATTAAAACACTCTCCAAAGTAAGCCCCATGTCCAGCATATTACAGCAATCCAAATGGAAGGTAACTAAGGCATGAACCCACTTGACCAAATCTAACATTTCCAGGAACAGGTGTAGTTGGCACACTAGTTTTACTTATTCAAATGCCCTCCTAGTCACTGTAGAAACCTGGACACATATATTTATAGGCTCAGAGCTAAGTCCAGGAGCTTACCCAAAATGTGAACCTGGCTCTTCAAGGGGAGTGTAATTCCATCCAGCACAGACTGAATCCCTATACCTTTGGTCTGCCTTTTGACCAGCCAGAAGCACTTCTCTGTTCTTTGGATTAAACTTGTACGTCCTCATTCAATCCACTGCTAATTCCAGATGCTGGCCATAGAACTCAAACTGTTTCTTCAAAATTCAGTGGCAACAAGAAGTAGAAGCGAATCTCATTTGCACCCAACTCCAAGAAGTCTGAAGGGAAACCCCATTATCCAATGTGTTTATTCTGACTCTGGAATTAACTGAGGATCAAAGAACCCAGGAAAGTTTGGTATCCAAGACACTCGTCATCTTTTAAAACCATGGGGATTTTAAAAAGTATACATTATTAACATGAGGGCTTCAGCAGTACTTGGGCTAAGAAAAAAATGCATGTGACCACACTGTGTCTCCTTTTGATGAATTATGTCATATTAGAGGTCACAAGATGGTGCTCAAGAGACTTTTCTTCTCTTTCTCAGAGCCCATAAACACTTCCTGAACATGCTGCCTTGAGCCCACAAACAGCTATGCCCAGGCAAGCCATCTCCTCTGTTATTATTTTTCTGTTATTTATGCAATAATGCTCTTTTGAGACTTATTAAAATGGATAAGCAGCAAAGCCCACAGGCTCCTATTCAAGACATACATCAGCTTCAAGAAAAACTACATTTTCATTCACATTTGATAATTTTAAATCATAAAACACATGTTTTAATACATTTTTGTTTTTATTATCATGAGTTTTGGTTAACCTTGAGAAGCCATTTAATATACGGAAAGCCACAGTGTTCTTTCAACTGTGCTTGATTTGACCAAAACAAACAAAACAGTGGTGCCACTTCTTACCACGGCTTTAATACATGGGTGGGCATTTCAGAGGGCCATTTTCAGCTCTGCAAGTCATATTAGTACATTTGACAGTAACCAAAACTATCACTTTTGGCAACTGGAAGTCTCTTCCAGCTGTCTTCTTTTTTGGGCAGTGGGTAGAATTTTCAGGTCCAAAAAGTCTATTCAGTGTCTATTTTTTTAATGAACATTTTTTCAAGGGGGGCAGCCCTGGGTCATCCAGAACAGGCTGCAAGGAACCCCCATGGACCAGGTGTGATTGCAGGTTGCATGACTCCCAAACCTGTTTAACAGTTGTTTGTTAACTGACGATGATGCTCCTGTCAAAGGTATAGAAAGAGATGCTAATAAGGGGGAGCTAATGACTGACACAACACCCCAGCTCACTGACTTAGCTCCAATGACACTGATCCAGTTCCAATATCATGGCCATACCATATGTACAGGATGTTGGGAACATGCTGAGAGCTTGCACACTTCTCCATCCCCATGCCTTCACCAGTCTCTTCCTGGTTCAGTGTTAATGAAAGTTTGATAAGACTTGTGATTCTGAATTGGGCAAATTATGGCAAAAGATAGCTAAGTCATAAGGTTCTCTATTGTGTGGCTGGCAAGTAATCTGCATTGCTACACACCTCCACAAATGTTTTCTGTCACATGCTCCAAAATTCATTACAAATATGGAAAGCATCCCATGTACAGGTAATACAAACAAGTCTTGCCCAATCTAGCAGCCTATCTATGTGTTAGACAATAACTTCTGCCATCCCTGTACAGTGTGGCATCAAATTCTGGGAGGCATGTTATTCATGACTAAAGAGCTAACTTTTCAAGAATGTCTCATCTACCTGTTTTTTTCTATGCAGTTTTGAAATTCTACAGTTCTCTTCATGCTTTTAATGAAAGATATACTTCCAATTGTCATGTGTTTTAAAATTTTCAATGTAAGTGTTTTTTAAGATAAAAAATATGAAGGGTTTTTTGTTCCTGTGTGTCATATGAGTCCCATTAATTTTATTTTTTGATTGCGTGTGTGTTTAGCAAGACTTTTTAAAAACATACCGCAGCTGGTTTAATGTACTAATGCACATCATTTTTCAATAGAAGAAACAAGATGTGATGTGTGTAAGGAAAAAATCTGCCTTGCACACAGGGAATGAATGTAGATAATTTCAATTACACAAAGTATCAGCATGTTTTAACTATTCATACAAGCATACAGCCAACACTATTATAAAATGCTTTTTAAAGCAGTAGAGTCTTTTTCCCTAATAGATCTTCTCCTCCAAAGGCCAAAATACTGTAAATATTATGTATCTATTTGTAACCCAGGGCAAACATCACCATTATACCTACATGTTTGCTTTTAAACGCAGCTTGTACTGAATAAATCACCTAGCTCTCTAAACAAAGAACTAGGAAATGGTGACAAAATACTGCAGCAACCCATGGAGTGAAAGGTAGATCTCAAGTCTCCACTCCATGGTAACAGTAACAGTCAATACACTGGGGAAGAAGCTACAACAAATACTGAATAATAGTCATCTACAGCAGTCACCTGTATTGCAGCACCTAAGCACACATTGGAGAAATTAGCAAAAGTCTCCATATGATAAACTTGTTTATATTCATGCCCTTGTTGCTCTTCTCCACAGTAGGCCTCCAAAGTGGAGCAAGAGATCATGGCTTATATATCCTCCAACATTTCACAGATGAAAATCCGGACACTTATGTCCAAGCAAGACCAGAGTGTGGTCAAGATGGCAAGAATTATTAATGAAGAGGAACACACAAGCTAGAAGAGTCTGCAGCAGTCTGCTTTTGCCTAAGTCTATAGGGAAGGGCAAGACTTCATCCCCCTCCCTTCCTCAGCTCCTGCTGAGTTATTTATGTACAAACTACTTTTACACCTTGAACTCAGTTTGCAACAACTGAAGCAAGATGAGGATGGAGGGAAAAGGTTGAAGAAGGAGAGAAAAACTGGGACATTTTAAAAGCAGCTGGAAAAGGGGGATGATGGAAGATTAATTGGGACTGTTCCTACCAAATCAGGACTGTTGGAGGATAATTGCTTAAAGTACATGGAATACATGAGCACACAGAGCATGGGCAAGGTACCAAGTGTTGTTAAACTATAAGTCCCCTCTTCCCTGATCATTGGCCATGCTGGGTGGGGATGATGGGAAGCAGAAACCCTATATAATCCAATGTAAAGTCAAATGCTTTCACAACAACCCTATATAATCCTATATATATATAAATATAAAATAACCCTATATAATCTGGCTGTGCCTCTTTGTCCATCCCCCTGATGTAGAGGGATGTTATCAGTAGCTGCTCCACAGCCACAAAATTCTGGAGATCTGGTAAGATGAGGAGAACTTTAAACAAGACTGGATTAAGATGGTTAGGTCCTTGGAACAGTGTCCAAAATAGTGTCCCTTTGTGCACTTATGTGAGCAATTCTACAAGCGTTGACATAGAAATCAAATAGCGCAAGAGGGAAATACACATAAAAAATTCTTTATATGCGAGAATAAAACTAACAACCACATCCAATGCATTTGTACTCCATTTGATGAGAACAAAAACACTAGTAGATTCAAGAAGTTCCTGAAGAAGAAGAGGAATCAAACTATAGTTTTTTCCTTCCAAGTGGTATCCTTGCTGCTGAGGGGGCTAGAGTAATGACACCAACTGAATAATCTAGCCCTAGCTGTAAAACTTCTTTTGGGGGGCTATTCCACAGCCAGGATCAAACAGAGATGGGGAGCTTCTGTTTAAGGAAACTGGGTATTTTGTTTTTATTGATCAGGGATCTAGAGAGACCTTCAATTTGTCTTTCTCTGCTCTTCCAATGGACAACAGTTTTTGAAACTGAAGGATGTCTTAAAAGCAATTTGAAATAGGCTATGTTCAAAGGAGCGGGGCAAAAGGATCATACTAAGACAGAGAGAGCCCTCTGTGATAAGCAGCTACATTTGTGCTATAAAACCAGAGTTTAGAAAAATTATTTTTGAGGACCAGAGCTCCCAGAATGCAGCAAGGCCATCAGTACACAAGAGGGCTTTCCACACCACCCTGTTATAGTTTCATTTTCAACATCTTATGGAATCCTGCAGTTTGCAGTTTAGGGAGGGGTATTTAGAATTCCTAGCACAAAGAGCTCTTTGACCTCAGTAAACTACAAACCCCAGAATTCTACAAGATGTTGAAAGTGGAATAATAGCACTATAAGAGTGGAGTATGGAAAGGCCCAAGGTCAGTATAGCCCATCATTTATGCTCTATATGACTTGGACCAAGATTATCTAAAAGACCATATTTTCCCATACAAGCCTGCCTAGATGTTAAGATCTGCAGGGAATGTGCATCTCTGGGTCCTGCCACCCTCAGAGGTACTTTTGATGAAGATACAAAACAAGAAGGTTTTTTTGGTGGCTGCTCCCAGACTGTGGAATTCCCTTCCAAGTGGAGCTAGACTGCTCCCTCTGTTCTGTCCTTCTACCAGGAGGCAAGGATATTCTTATTTCGACAGAGAATTGACTGGATGATAAGAACAGGAAATTAAACAGGTGGGCGCTGTACTTAATTTTTAGTTATTATTAACAGATGCATTTTTAATTCAACAGTATTTTAATATTATAATGAACTGTTTTCATCTGTATCTTTTTAAACAATGCTTTGAGTTGTCTTGGGCCCAAGTTCTAGGAGAACTGGCAGGATATAAATCAAATCAAAACCAAATAAATCCTTTTTTTTAAAAAAAATTGACTGACATACCCCTTGCCCTGTCCTATTAATTGAAATGAACAGCTTCGTTCAAAGTATGTTATGCAGTTCTCCAGACAGTGGACTGCAACTCCCATTTCCCCAGCAGTGTGACAGCATGACCAAGATCAGGCAAAAGGTATGAATCTCTGTCCAAGAGGCTTCAGCAGAAATACAGAATGAGTTCAAGAGTGGGCAAGTCACACTGTCTCAGCCCTGAAGGAACATTCTCTGAAGAAATCTTGCCAAGAAAACCCTAGGACAGAGTCACCATAAGTTGGTGTAGATTTGAAGGTACCTAACAGCAGCCCTCTGTCAATATACTCTGAAAACACATTAAGCTTGCGCTATAACACACCTTTCATCACAGGGGTGTTTTAATCCAAGTGAAAAAGCGAGTGAGGCATTTCTTACAAACTTCATTACCTTATTAATTGAGTTTGGCGTCTGAGGAATCTCATCCTTCAGCATGGACAAACTGTTTCCTTCCATGTCTTTCCCTGAAACACAAGAACGTTCACAAAACTGTGAATATGTTTTCTAGAAAATCAAGGCCAGTCAAACAAACATTTTGTAAAGCATTGACTTCTAAAGGGAACAGATAGGAATTGTAGCACAAGCAAGTCATATTAAGCTAACCAAGATCCAGTCCACTAAAGCAGAAAAGGATATAGAAAAAGGTAAATTACCAATGGGCCTAAAGACACCAGATCCCGTCTGATCTTGGAAACTAAGCAGGGTCAGCCCTGCTTAGTATTTGGCTGGAAGACTGCCAACAAGTACCAGATGCTATAGGCAATATTTCAGAGGAAACAACTGGCAAAACTTCTGAGTACTCCTTGCCTAAGAAAACTCTATGATATTCATGGCATTGCCATAAATTTACAGGTTCTTAAAGGCACATACAGACACATGAACTTCCAATAATGGTTCCAAATATCTACTAATATAAACAGATATGCAATTTCTGCATATTGTTTGGAACACGGAATAGTTCAACAATTGATAGCTTTAGAGTAAAGTCTGATTCAAGCATGCAAACTCTTAAGTTCTCTACACCTGATGAATGGCTGCTGAGTGAGTGAACATATGCCACTAGAAAGTAGAGCATCATGGAGTTCTCCAGATGTTACAGCTTTCTTCACCATAGGCTATCCTAGCTAGGGCTGCTGGGAGTTGCAGTCCAATAACATCTGGAAGGACACATGATTTCACCTTGATGTACAACACTGCAGACAGCTTGGAGACACCAAAATGTTCTGTGGTGTTATTTCTGTGATGGACCATTTACATATGTGAGTTATTACTTGATTTTCAGTCATTAAGGGATGAACATACAAATGTGTGAAGCAGCTCCTATTCCTATGCACACTGACATCCAATGAAGGAATAACAGCTTGTTTTTTGAAAGCATATTTTCACTCTCCAGGATGGTTCCTCAATGAACAAAATGCTCCCTGCCTCTTTCATTGATCAGTCTCACTTCATGCATGGAATAAGAATCAGTTCTGCCTCTCAGGTTGCCTTTATGAGAAGAGAGAAACCTAAATAGACTTGGTTTATGATTTGAGAGGCCTGCTACAACAAAGCTCAGTCACCTCTGGATTAAGGACATCCTTGCCCCACCACACTCAGACACATCTTAATGTTAGCCATTTGCACGGTGGTGTTTACATGGGCAGATGATTACTGAATGAATTCCTCTCTCTTTCCTCATGTGCTCATTTCATTGAAAGAGAACATATGGTCCAGCCTGCCAATTAGTTTTAATGGGAATCACAAGACTGATTCATGGTTCACAAATATGCAGATTTGCTCCCTCAGCTGCTTTTTTTGAAGTCACACCATCATACGATTATTGATTTATGCCTACAAAGAGAAAGAGATGACATCCAAGGCAGTCTCTTCCTTCCCACCCTCAAATGTGCGCATCAATTTCTGCCTCTGCATTTGACACATCAGGAGTATTTTCTCTTGTTTTTGCTTCTCCCTACTAATACCCTGATCCAAAAATACATGTCCTTAGAAGACAGTTCCAGGGATTTCAATAGGACTGGTGGCCAAGGTAGTATGTGTTGGAGTGCAGTCCAAAAGTCACTTAGTTAGCATTCATGTCTAATATCTTTTGTTGATCATCATTTAGCCTAAAGGTTACACTATCTCCAGACTGTCTGCATTAATTATGCCAGGTTTGACACACAGCGGATTTAGCAGAAATGTAGTTTCAGTGTTCCTACAACTGCTTCAAAATTCACCCCTCGTCATCTCAAAATAAGAAGAATACCCTTTTTATAACAATATAGCAGGAAGTCCTACTAGAATCTAGCACTAAAGTAAATTACTGTTCAGAATTCTACATATTTTCCCAAAAAGAATTATACATTATTCCCAAGGTTTGTAACATCTTGATACTGGAACATCAGGGCATTTGTTAAGAGTTCCTGAGGACTCTGGAAAAAGAACAAAGGTAGCCATATCAGCCACAAGGGGGAAAAACATATTCATATTTCTGCCATGCTTTTATTACGTAAAGCATATGGGAACAAAAATTTATGCCAACATTCAAGATCTTCTCACCAAGCAAGATGTATAAAACACAGGGGTGGAACAGGGACTGACCTGAAGTACATGAGCACAGTGGGGAGCTAGATTTTATTTCTTTTAAACAGCTGCTTCTTCTTTTGTTACTTAAAACCAAGTTGTTCTCCTTCCTTTATGATACCCCGTGTCTCCATTCAGTTCACTTCTTTATTGCTAAGCAATCCTTTTGAGTGACACCTGATGGAGCATTAGCCACCTTAGAATCTTGAGGGTGAATATGTATATTACTTTCATAAGAAATAATGTGGTACACATACCACCCAGAAAAATAAAAGAAGGAATAATAGGATAGATACTCAACTTTCAACTAGGAATTTATTTAGAAAAGGCCTTTTCACACGGCACAGTTAAAGCACTAAGATTCCTTTTTAAGTTGCAATGGCAACATTCAATGGAACTCTGGCATTTGAAGTTTAGGGAGTATGTAAAATTCTCAGCCAGAATCAGTACTAAGATGGCAAGCTGAAATTCTTTGGCTACTCAGTGCAGTAATCATTGGGGTCATGGTATCAACCCTTTAGGGTGTCCCCTTGCCCTTTCTTCCACTCCTAAAACTGCTATGGAGTTCCCACATATATATATATCAGTGGTTCTTTATTTAATATTTTAAAATTAAATTCATTAAGTGAAATGGTGAAACTGTAAAATGAGAGGGAGGGCGGGAAGGAGATTTCATTTAGTGATCTAGCACTAATATGGAGACTGTTATTTTTAAACAGCCACATGGGGACTTCAAGTTAGCTGTATGAACCTGAAGCCTGAACATATGGTACTGTGAGCCAAATTACTATACTACACAGTTATAGCAGTGTGATTCCACTTTAATAGCCATGACAACATCCTGTTGGATTCCTGGGATTTGCAGTTTAGTGAGGGGTATTTAGAATTCTCAGGCAGAGAGCTTCTCTGGTACCTTTGACCAAACTATGAACCCCCAAGATTCACAGGATGCAGCCAGGGCAGTTAAAGTGGAATCATAATATATAGTGTAAAGCTTTCCCTTTTACTCCTTAAATCTGGGTGGGAATAGTGTGGCCCTCTTGTTTTTGTCAGACTGCAACTCCCATCCTTCCTTCCCATTGAGTATGCTGACCAGCCTTTTGGGAGTTGCAGTCTAACAACAAATGAAGGGCTGATTGATTCCCACCACTGCCTCAGATGGCTTTGGCCTATGTGGAGCCTATGGCTGTAAGCCATATATACTGAGTGGGGCTTACTGCTGAGTATACATGCACAAGACAGCAAAAGAAGAGGAGGAAAGGTAGGGATTGGGATCAGTCTGATTGCCGCATGAATGGAGGAGTGCAAATAAAAGGTCAAAGCTTTCAACATCTTAATACTTCTGTATTAGGCAAATTTATTATGTTTATTATTTATTATTGCTTTTCAGTTTATCAGGCCTCCCGGAGGGGGACCTAGTACAGCACATATTTCCGCTAAAGAAGCCAAGCTTTGGTCCAAGAGGAAAGACAACCTGACATGCTAGCTATGGTGAGCATAAAAGACATTAAATAGGCACTAACCACTGTGTGATATATAGTTGCCAGTTTTTTTACCTTAGCCCTGCTACTATGCATTGAACATCAGACACATGGGCAATGCATCTAGCTGGGAAATTACCTGCAGCATTAAATATCTTTGCTAATTTTTTTCTTCTGACTTAGTGGCATAGAGCTAGCAGAAGAATATTAGAAAGCCAATGAACTAAAATGGAAACTTTAGACATCCTTTGGTCTCGACTTGATGTTCCATACATTACTCTTAGCTTTTCCACTTCTTTCCTTCAAAACCATTTTCCCCAATTATTTTAAAAAAAACTAAAAATGCAGAGAGCCACCTGTTCATTCCAGATACACCAAATTACTAGGTGATAAAAATACTATGGTTCTCATACATTTAACTATTGGGTAGAACAAAGAATTCAGTAAGTGAAAATTCTCTTACCCATTCATAATAAATGAATTACACACAATGCTTCATGACACAAGAGAGCCATCGTCCCTTCCTTCAGAGCTCCCTATTTACGTAGGTGATCAATTCCACCTACTCTGTGTCCTCCTTCACTTCCTAGAATGCCTTTAAGTCAGGAATGTAACAGCTGAAGTTTCTCCCAGCATGAATTGCAGCCTGTTCTATTAAAGACATGAAAATGCTAGAAAGGAAAAGGTTATCAGCCCTGAATTTATACTCCGGGGCTAAGGGCAGGTAACCTATCTTTAATTAAACAAAACAAAATATCAAAGGGGGAGGAATATAGGAGTAGAGATACAAAACAATGTGCACAGCCTACTAAATTCCCTTATCCGTTATTCTCCCTTCCATTCTATTTACTCACTTTAGTGAGAATATGAGAAGTCCTCTTTAGATATGGATAGTTAACAATTCTGGCTGTTGTGAACAGCAGCAAAGTTTAAATGATTTTAATTTTTCCTCATGTATTTTAACTGTCAGATATGGGGAGAGGCACTTTTACAATTTCCTGCTTCAAATTATTTCTTTCAAAGTAATTTGGCTGGCTTTGGGTACTGTGCACCTTGATTGATTAGGATGTAGCAAAATGTCTCAGGGCAGCCCTGATGGAACTTTTTGCTTTATTCATGGCAACTATGCTGGGATTAGATCTGGAACAGCACAAAAATGGGAGCTGCTTACAATCCAGCGGAAACTATAGTATGGGAGAAACTGAGGGCTCCCTTACACTACATAATTATAATACTATGATGACACTTTAACTGTCTATAGTTTATGGAGAGACATTTAGAATTCTTAGCCGGAGAGCTCCTCTAGTGCCACCCCAAACTACATATCCCAAGATTCCATACAGTGAAGCCATAGCAGTTGAAATGGAATCATAATGCTATAATTATGCAGTGTGAAAGGATCCTTATGAATTTCTGAATCCTTAAACGTTCACCCACCACAGTTTCAATTGTCCAGTAAAATCTATCTATCTATCTATCTATCTATCTATCTATCTATCTATTTTCTATCTATCTATCTTGTTTGTTAGCCATTCAGAGAGACAAACTGTGTTATACCAGCATGGATTGCAGCATGGATCTGCCAACTGCTCATTTTGGTTGCGTACTGGTTGGCCTCCCATGCATCTCTTTTGAAAAGGCCATGAAGTAGTCGTGAGAATAAGCTTTAAGCCTGCAGGCCAACATGGAAGCAAATCTCACTAACAGGAATGGAATTTACTTCCAAGAAATATCTCAGGATCTCAACACTAAGGAAGGAGTGGGCAACTCACAGAGGTCTGTGGGCCACATAAGTCTTCCCTCAGGTCCTGAAGGGCCACACCACCTGTTTTTTTTAGGCACGGGATGGGCTCCAGAACTGAAAGTGACAGAATGGTACTTCTAGTTTTTTAAAGCTACCCCAAGTCTAAAACAGGTGGATGGGACCCCCAAAAACATGGCAAAATTGAACCCATTTCTCCCAGCTGTCATGAGCCCTTTTAAAGTTCAAAAAAAGGGGAAGGAGTGTCAATTGTGCAGCTAGCATGGGGCTACTGAGGAGTGCATATAGTCCAGGGGACACCATGTGCCCACTTCTGCTACAAAACATGATTGAGCATCCCCACCCTCTTTGAATATGTTGTCAATTTAATTAATTATAGAGGCTTGATGGCCATCTCTCATGAGTGCCTTGATTGTGTATTCTTGCATGACAGGGGGTTTGACTGAATGGCCTTTGGATCTCTTCCAACTCTGTGATTCTATGATTGCTTTTTTCTGCTCCTGGATTTCTGTTTTAAGAATTATTTGTGATATCCTCTTAATTTTTTATGGGATTTTTATTTTGGTTTGTGAGTTGCTTTGATTTCCTTTGAAGAGCAGGATATAATTATGACGAACAACTGGGAGCAGGAAAGTCCCAGTTTCACATTTCCCCATACCAGTTGATTTGGCTGCGTACTCGTATAATTAAACTAAATGTGTTTGGATCTCCTTCAATTAAACAAAAATAATGTAATAGCAGTTGTAGGGGGAGATCCTCCAGGACTGACGTGAAGCAGTGGGATTGGAGTTACTCCTTTTTTTTTGCATACTGCTTTTCAAATGCAGTCCCCTTACCTTCATCATGGAACTTGCAGGATCTCATATACAGACAGAAGGAGAGAGAAGCAGGAGTGGTTTCCAAACAAATCTATTTTGAGCAACTGGAGAAGGCAGAAGCTGGAACAGTTTACTAATGTAGTTACAAAATTTTGTTTGTTAATCACTCCAATAAATACATATTTCAAGTTACTAACTGCCTCTTCCTGAGATCCAGAACAAACATGTTAGAAGTGCTGGGTTTTGTTTTGTTTCTGCTTGAAATCACTCCCCAATGTATTTCTTCCCATGGGGCAAATATGCATAATTGCCATCAGTTAGATATTGAGATCAGTTAGATACTGAGCACTGGTACTGGAGTGTGAGAAGATCACACTCCAGTACCAGTGTTGTGGTCCTGATCAGATTTTCCCCTTCTTGGCAGCTCTTACTAACCTTTCCAAAGAAAGCAGGAGGGAAAACTATTGATTCCCAATGTCATATGCAGTTAAGGATACAGAAGAGCCATTATTTTTCAATCTACTCTGTCCATCAAGGAGGAGTTCATAATACTGGATTACTCTACAGATGTGTTGAGAAAATCACTAATATATGTGAGTCATAGATAAACCACCTCAGAGATGTTGTTACATTATATACGGCACTGGAAGGATGAAAATAAATGATCAACATGTTTCTTTTCCTCAAAAGAGAACGGCTACATTCAAAAGTTTAATGTTTTGCTTTTCAGTGTTGACTATGTATTGGACTCTCATCTTTCTGTTTTTGTTTTTTTTAATTTTAGACTGGGGTTGGCAATCTACCATGGGAATGATTATGACCCCCCTAGGACGCCCCCATGGCTCCTACTGCATTTGCCATAGCTGTGAAAGAAAAAAAGAAAAAGAAAAAAAATCTGGAGATGAAAATAGGATATGCAGGATGTATGAACCTTGTTTTCAGGGCTAGTATGAATCCTTGAAATCTCTGGGAAGTACTGTAGTCACTGGAGACAAGAAAAGTCAGGCACATGCCTCCTTTTTATACAGCTAATAGAGCTTCTCAGAAATGACATTAACCAATCCAGTCCCACTGGGAGTTCTAGCCCCCATCCATATGCTACTGATAGGCTCCTCTATTCTAATGATGACAGCATGAAAACACACACACACCCCATATTGCATACAAGTTCCACCTAATGCTACTGGCAGCAGCTGCAGTGGCCCTTGCTGATACTCTGGCATTTGCTCACTATCACTATGGTGGGTGTCGAGACCAGGCCTAACAACAAACAGCTGCGATGGGAAGACTTTAGACTTTTAATTTTGTTCCTCACATGAGATCCCTATGAAAAACAGCGGCCCAGGAAGGCAGGTATAGATTTATGGAGCATGTGCTGAGCCTGGGAATAGATTTTTCAGTACTTGGACTGCAGCTTCCACACAATTCCTTTCACATACAAATCTGATCTTGTTTTTTTACTAAGCTTTTGTGCTTAATTCAGTTGAGAAAGGAGAGGTTTTAGGTTGTCACTATTATTAATCTGCTGCGAGACAGAATTTCATCTCCTCAGGTTGCCTGGAGATTCCAATCTACCTTCTCGTCCCCCGTGATGTACAGCAAAATATAAAACCTTTGAGGCTCACACTGACCTGGGCTGATTGGGTAGATCTCATTATCAGCCCCAAAAAACAGGTTCCGAGTCAGCTTGCGAGGATCAATTTTCTGAGGAGTGGACGCAGCAGGACAGAGCGAGAACCTGCGCCGAAGAAAATTCTCTTCCTTCATGGCATGTGCTGTAGGGGTTTTCTGAAAGGAAGGAAAAGAATAGCAACAGGGTCAAGAAAGGGTCACAGAAAACCTAAATGCCAGGACTCTAATGTTATTTGCTTGCTTGTGCTCTGCTTTAAACCAACCTGTTTTTAAACGCCGTGCTTGACTGTGACCAAACAAACAATCTTTAATGTTACTACTGAATGTTTGCAAATTCCAGTAAATAAAACACCTTCACAACCAATGGTTTCCCCCGCTGAATGTAGCAGCTGTGCTATTTATTCCTCAATAAGACATTATAAAATGATTTTTCATCAGACTCAGCTAATTTAAAACATACTACTTGTTAAATCTGATATAGGCTTATATAGGAAATGTTCTTTCCAATGGGTGGACCTCCTGGAAATTTGCTGGCAAATAGATGAAAATGAAGCCAAAAATTCTGGTTTTGATTTTGGCATATAGTGTGGCCTCTTCTGGTGTGATCTCCGTATGCACAAATATGAGGTCACACGAAGCGTTGCATCTCATTATAGTCAATGGATGCAATGGGCAGGTTCACACTGCATCCATTGACTACAATGGGATGTGGCACTCACTTTTTTAATGTGGGGGTTCCTAGAAGAGATGCACTGTATTGTCTTTCTGAAGTGGGGGAGACTGAGGGTGTTTTACAGGTATCGGCCACCAAGAGGGCCTTTTGATCATTTATGGGAAACTCTCACACACACACTGGGCTTTAATCATCTGGGTAGGTCCAAGGAGCTAATAATCCCGGCTATGGTTTGCCCACCTCTAATGTAAGACTTGAAGCAGAGCAAACTATAGGTAAAGACACGGGAAACACACACACACACACACACACACACACACACTGTTTGTTAAAAATGTGGGCAACTTGAATGACATCTCTGCATCTCTGTTTTTCTGGTATATGTCAGAGTATGCAACTCTTTGTCCTCCAGATGTTTTTGGACTTCAGTTTCCACAATCCCTCACCATCAGGTATGCTATATGTAGGCCAGCAAGATCCGAGGGGCCATCATTTTATGGTGTATCTAAAACAGAAAAGGATCTTGCCAGGATCACCCTCATTTGCCATACCTAGTACATAAATTAGTGTCTCAGTCAACAGGGACTCCTTTCTCCCAGTGAAACTCTACCTCACAGAAATAACCTGTTGCTGTAAAGTAGTTATTATGCAAAGAGCACAATGGTTAATAATAACACAGCCAGAGTGTTTATGATGCATATACTACGGGGGATGTTTTGGCCATATACAGGACCACAGATGGTATAGCTAACTGAGGAAACCAAACCACAATCCCTGACTGTAATAAGCTAGCAACATAGAATACTTGATGAAATGAGCACTCCATCTTATATCAGTAGGCAGGTTTTTGAAATCATATTTTTATTTGGTATGTAACGGAGGGGTGTCCGTAAAATAAAAATTCCCCTATGCAATTAACAAATACTATATTAGAACAAATCAACTAAAGATAATTCACCCAAGAAAACTACCCCAAAAGTGGTGGGGGGAACATGACAAATCAGGGAAAGAATCAAAACCAGAACTAGAAAATATCTCTTTTTCCCAACAAATTACCTTGGTAACTAGTTTTTTTTCCCAGTAATAAGCTGCAATGCAGCTACCTTTTTGCTTGCAACATCCATGGCAATAATTTAATACTTTCCATGGTATGGAAATGGGTTGTCTGCCAGTTACTCATTATTGAGTATGCATGTGCTGGTTTAGTCTGAGCTCTGTGAGAATGGAGAGAGAAGGTCACATGGTTACTGCCTCATGCTACAGTTGCCTGTCTTTTCCATTGTTCTTAGAATTTCCAAGGTGCAACATCTGAAGTGGCCACTTGGGGGAACCAGAGAACATGTCCTTGTATCTTCCAATGGCATATTAGTAACAGATTATGCCAGTATACCCATACACTTCTTAGTAATGAGTACTTCAGCAAGTTTTCTTTCTGGACTGCAGTAATAGTGCCAAGTATAGGAACTGTTGGGTGATTAAAGTAATGAGTAGTTTGCTTTATAAATGATTCCAAGTTTTGATCAAAACAAACTCTCTCCATCAACCTCAAGCCCAATGTCAACTGAGGCATCTCTGTTATTTCAGCCACATATGTAAGCAGCCTTAGCTCAAGGCAGTACCTCTGCGCTGCAATAATTAGTTACTGAAAGAGTGCTACTGTGTCGCATTTCTATTTTAAAAACTCTTACATTTTGTCAAAATTACATTGACAATGGGGACATTTATCACACTGATGTTAATTCAGAGTTGATATTTAAGTTACATTACTAAACAAACCTTGTTGAGTGAAAGTGAAAAATCCCATTCATGCTTTTACTCCCACCCACCCTAGTCTTGTCCTTGTTTGAGCTTGGGAGAGAAGAAAAGATCTGTATGGTGTGTTTTTGTTGCTGCTGTTTTGAAAACCTCATTTCTCACCTGCCCACTCACTGAAAGGGAATGTGTGAGATTGAAAATAAACACATACACATGAGAGAGGTACAGAAAATAAAAATTCTTTTCAGGAGCAAGGCAGCACAGTTAACAGAGACTTTTGGAGAAGACCCTTCCCAATACTTCAACCACCAAACCCAGTAATAAAGAAATGTCAATCCAAGCTCCTCAAACCCCCAAAAGAGACTCCTACAAAAAACAGGCACTGCTCACCTTTCTTCCCACTGTCAATACAATACTGTAGAGCCCCTAAATGGGAGATTACCATGCAAACAAATGCATTGTAACCAAACGACAAAGACAACAACAACAACATCAACAATGGGCTACACACTAGTAATATCAGCAAAAATGAAATGTGGCAAGCAGGAAGAAGAAAACAGGATTAACCCTTCCCCTCTTTTGAAAATCAAGTCACAGATGTCTGCATTGTCCCCCAAAAGGAGGCAGACGAGTACTGAAAGTGCAAAGCAAGGTGTCAGGATGCAGAGCCCCTGCCCTATGTTGGTCTGTTGGATGTGTATTGAAATAATGTATTGTAGTTAATGTAGAGGTGTGTTGTAGAAGTCCCTAAGCTTAGTTGTGATGCCACAAAATATCTAGTGCTAATTGGTGATTGTAACAATAAATCTGTTGGGAGCCATCCTGTTTTAATACAAAGTATCAATTGGTTAACAGTTTTACTGCTTTTTGCTACAATTTATCCCGGTGAGGGAAGGAGGAGAGCAAAAAGATAAAAAAAATTAATGTGCAAAGGCTGGTGTTTTGAGAACTTGGTGTGTCTAAGATAAGAGGCAAGAAATATGTGTCTGTCTCAAGGATAAGAACTGGGAACCAAATACAGCTCTGGAAACTGTTGGAAGAATGGTGTGATGCTAGATTTATGATCCTCCCCAATCACAACTTTGCCCGCTTAAATTTTGGGATTGTATCTGTATACCGTGTAAACTCCATGTCTGCTTTAGCCTCAGCAACTTCAGAAAAAACACACTGTATTGCCTGCATTTTCTACAAATAAAAACTAGTAGCTACCTCAGAGCGAAATTTGCAGCTTGTGGGTTATCCAGTGCATAATACAAGGTGGCCTGGACATTGTGGAGAAAAGAGAACAAAAAACTCACCATATCGTATCTTCCCTTATCCCCCTCCATTCTCTCTGCAGTCCCTACTCCCTTTCGCATTTCTCTGTACTAGAAGACAGCACACCATAGCTTTCCTTTTCCTGCCCTTCTCTCCTGTTCTTGTTCTTCTATGCCATGCTTTGTGCCATTCAAAATTGCTACCACCTGCCAGGGTGAGAAACTCTCAAACACAGCAGGAGAGGTGGTGAAGGAGAGAAACAATCTAGCAAATGGAAGTGATATTTCCCTATATTGCTTCTGGAAAAACACACTCAAAATGACATTAAATTTTGTTGGGAAAAAGAGGGACTTTCCACGCTTCTTTGATTTTTTTTTAAATTTAACAGAATTAACACCTTGATTCTAATCTCTGGCCTGAAAATCACAAAAGTTCTAGCAGAGCTACTCTCTGCTTGTTTGCACTGCCAAACACTGCTTTCTGGAATAATATTATCACCACAATGTTTAGCAGAACAGCCCAAGCCATTTTGCCCCTCAGGAAAATACAATATGATGTCTACCTTCTCCACTCCACATGCAGAACCCTACCAGACTGTGGCTTTGAATCTTATTAAGAGGTTCAAGGTAGACGCAGACCTTATGGCATACACAGTTCTGTCTTCCAACCACCTCGCCATTTTCCCCATTTCTCAACACCAGCTGGCTGAGTTGGTGGCTTCACTCTGGATGACTCATTTTAAACTGTGCTGATAGAATGTTTTACAGATTAAAACACAATAACAGAAAAGGGCAGTGGGACATGTGGATTAACAATTATTTTGAAGACAGCTAACAAAAGGGAGACAAAAGGTGACAGCAAGCTTTAGAATTTACCAGGTGTGCCCAAAGGGGTAAACAGAATCATGTAAGGAAGCTGCGTGCCACAGTTGCCTGCTAGGACTGTATTAAGAGAAAACTATAAGAATCGGTCCTCAAAATATCCATAGTGCATGCTTCACCTATAAAGTTGGAATATATCAAAGAAAGAGACTGTGTGTAGCTGCATCATATCAAGGAAATCTTACAAATGTATTGTTTCTGACTTCCAAGTATTGGGCTGCTGTAACTGAAAGTAGTCTCCTTGCTGCCCACCCCACCAAAATGAAGAGACCACACAACAGGACTTGGGATGAACTATGGGTAATTTATTATTTATTACCTATTTAGACATGAACCTGAACTTGACCTTGGACATGACACTGACATTGAACTTGACCTCACGTGGGCTGTATGATAGCAAAATACCTGGTCTTGAGGGCAAACCCCTGCTCCTGAGTTGCCACCTTGGTGGCCGCCTCTGGAAGGTGTGACCCACGAAACCCACCACCTGCCACAGAGCCCAGAAGTGAGGGCATAAAATATGTGGGCCCGCCCTAAGGATGCCTTCCTTCTTTGCCCCTCACCCCTGCCTGACAACTGGGAGGCTGAGCTCCACAGGCGTATCCTATACCACCTTGTGCCAAAGGTATACACCGATGCCTTAATGCCCCCCCTTCACCTGCCAGGAGGCCTATTTAACTCTTGTTTAAGAAACCAAATTGAAATCCAATTGCCCAGTGCTTTGCTGCGGCATAGGGTAGGCGGGGGAAAAAAGCCTTTAGGGAGAAGAAAATTCCTACCCAGCCCTGAAGCAACCAGCTAGCCTACACTACAAATGAGGATGGAAGGGTGGGTTGCTAGCAACAAAGGAGAGGCCAATGGGAGAGCGGAGCCACAGTTTAAAGGACCTGCATGGCCTGCCCCCTCCTTGGCAGCCAGCATGACGTGGTCCCTTCTCGAGGGGGACAGCAAAGTTGCCTCTCCCCCCTAGCCACTTGGAGTGCAGGCAGGAGGGGGAAGTAGATTCTTTGCATAGACCATTTCAGGTATCCCCAAGCTACCTGTCTCATATGTTTATTGTTTAGGGGCCTCGCTCTCTTTGATATGCAGAAAGCGCCTGTTCTTTAACAACTCAGTATACAAAGATAAACTTTCTCCAACCCTGATATTGTAACAAGTACCAAGTCTTTTCTTCTTTTTTACTGGAATCTGACATGAGGGGCTAGAACTTGGAAAGAAGTAGTAGTCCTTAAGAAAGGAAAGAAAAAAGTAATTTTCTCAAACTCTGAAAGACAAGTATAAAACTCGTATGTATCTCAAAAGCATTAAAATCACCTAAGAAGGTCCAGGTACAGATCTATCTGTTTCTGAGAAAATTTAGCAAAACTCCATGCCACTGACTTTTCTGAAGTGGCTCCTTAACTGTGAACTCTGATAAAGGAGGCCTCCTTGATCCACCATGTGGATGTTAAGAATTGTTGATATTTCTCTTTATTCTAAGTTAGGAAATGTATTCCTTTCCTGTTGTTAAAAAAAAAAAAAGGATATATCTGTCAATTAAGTGGAAAGATAGGAGACGGACAGATAAAAAATGACACTAGCAGACTTAGCTTGAATTGGCTGCTCACACTTGCAGCATCTGATTGAATCTTTTCTATTAAGCTACAAGCATATTCTGTTTCCTCTTTATCATCTTTCATTTTTTGCACATTTTCCTACATGTGTATGTGTTTTTAGTGGGGGGTGGTGGTGTACAGCAAGAGAGAACTATGAAATACCCATAATATCTCTGAGGACTCTTAGTACAACAGCTACATCAACCAACAGTCTAACTCAGTTTTAATAAGAAGCCCAGTAAAGTAAAAGTTTAATTTTAATTAAAGATTTAATTGATTAACCAGTGGTGTTAATTCTAGGACAATATTTAATTTACAGAGCTGCAAATTAAGCACGTGTGTTTAGGCTGCTATGCTATTACAGTGGGGAATGAAACAAGAAAATATTACATTGCTACATAAATATATGTAGATACATTTCCCTCTGACAAGTAATGGAATTGTAAGAACAATTGCATGCCCTAGATTTCCTTTTGATACAGCCAGAATGGAATATCTGGAGCATTTGGAATTAAGAAAATTATGAGATGAACACTTTGTTGCTGTGCGCCTTCAAGCTGTTTCTGACTTATGGCAAACCCATCACGAGGTTTCCTGGCATGATTTGTTCAAAGGGGGTTTGCCATGGCCTTTCTGAGAGGTTGAGAGCATGGGACGTGCCCAAAGTCACCAAGTGGGTTTCCACGGCTGAGCAGGAATTCAAATTCTGGTCTCCAGAGTTGTAGTCCAGCACTCAGATCATGATATCACGCCAACACTAACACAACAGTCTCCAAATGAGTACAACTCACAGGAAGATACACTGCTAAATTACACTTTAAGTGAGCCTTGTTTCTTACAATACAGATAAGTCTTCAAGATGCACAATAAGCGAACCACTCATGTAATCAAAAAGAACAATGAAAAGAGGTGTTTACTAAAACTCTTTCCATTTGAGAAAATCCTCCTTAATAAATCTTTCAGGGTGGAGACCTGGCAAAGTAAGTGCTCTGAGTTTGCCAGTAACAGAAACAGAGGAGAGGAGAAATCAAGCAGCACACAACCTTTTGTGTTTCTGTAACGGAAAGAGAGACCTTTACAGAATCCAGAACAGGAAGCAGAGTATAAAACACTGCATATCTCCTAAACTGTTCCCAAAAAGCTGACATTAAATCCAAAATAGTCTGGACGCGGCAGTTTTGCTGGCGTTATTTCACTGGATTTGCCAAATGACAGAGCAGAGCTAAGAGCTAAGCCAACTTTCCATGTTAATAATAACAGATCATCCCACCATGATGTAACCCTACTCTGGCATGCCTTTTAGGATCAATTCATACTTTACTAGGAGAAATGTGGTTGTTGTTCCTGACGCAAACCACCCTTCCCACAAATCCATCTACAACTAGCCCTATTCAGATATTTTTTCACATGAGTGGGGAGACCAAGGATGAATCTATTAGCTCTATTTTCACCATCACTGTCCTTGTTGCCCTGCATATTGAGGGGGATGAATGGCAATAGAGAAGGGGAGGAACCAGTATGCTTCTGCTTCTTCCTCTTCCTCGCATCCTCATTGTACATTTAATCAGAATTCCATATGAATGGCATACAGCATACCCTCTAACATTTCATGGATAAAAACCAGGACATATTTGTCCAAGCAACATCAGAGTCTGTCAAGACTGCAAAAGTTACTAATGAGTAAGAAGTCAGATGTTGCTGCACTTTGCTTTCACCTGAGACTACTAGGAAAGGCAAAATTTTACATCCTCTCCCCCTGCTAAGTTAACTGAGTACAGATTGCTTTTGTGCTTCTAACTCCATTTGCAGCAATGATAATAAGCCAAGGACAAAAAAGAAAGTGGGAGGAGAAGAGTGAAACTGGGGTCATTCTGCATAGACTGTTATAGTGCTATTAGTCCACTTTCAACTTCCTGTGGAATTCTGGGTCTTGTAGTTTACTGAGGCCCAAGAGCTCACTGGCTGAGAATTCTAAATGATCCTCCCTAAACTCCAAACCCCAAGATTCCATAGGATGTTGAAAGTGGAATAATAGCATTATAACAGTCTAGTGCAGAAAAGGCCTGGGACATTTTAAAAGTAGCTGAAATGTGGGATGACAGAGGACTAATCAGGATGGTCCCTGCCAAATCAGGATAGTTGGAGAGCATGGCATATAGAGACTAGAACAGATACTGCCGAGAAGGAAGTGTGCACTGCATTGGTAGTAGTGGAACTACATGTCTTCATAGATAGGCAACTGTTGACACCGTAGTGGTAGGGATCTCAGCTCCCTGAGATGTGGTGTAGAGGTAAATAGTTTTTCTGCAGTTGCCCACCCCAGATGGATAGAAACATCAGCCCTGTTTTCCCCCTGTGCTCCTTCCAGTGGGCTGAATTACTCTCTTTTGGCGCACTGGAAATGATGCAACATCACTTCTTTTTGCCATTTTGGTTGATTTTGCCCATTTTGGTTGATTTTGGTGTTTTTTTGGGGGGGTGGCTCTAGAGGGGTTGGACAAAAGAAACCCTGCATTTGTAGCCAATCTGGGTGTGTGAAAACTGGCTGAAAAGCAGTGATTTAAAAAAAAAAAAAACAACAAATTGAGGGGATCAAGGTGCCCTGGCTTGGCTTGAGGGCTGCACTTTGTGGGCTCAGAGATGCACACAGCCTGCAAACTGCACTTTGACCAGGTGTACATACTTGATGCTTCCTCAGATGACACCAAATACAGTTCTGACAGGCACCCCAGCCATAGAAAAGAAGTATTAGAGTTGAATGTAATGAAAACTGTTCTTGTTGGACTATACAAGGCTATGGCAAGGACCAACAATACTGAAAAAGAAGCCAACCCAGAGCCCTTTCACAAAACAGTTCTAGCCCTTTGGTTTTACTTTAACTGCCATGATTTCATGCTACAGAATTCTGGAAACTGTAATTTCATGAGGCATTTAGAATTCTCAACCAGAGAGTTCTAGTGCCTTCGCAAGCCACAAATCTCAGGATTCCAGAGGATACAGCCAAAACAATTAAAGTGTTACAGAAGTAGTATAATTATGAAAAGGCCTCTGTTTCTCTTCTCCTTTCTTTATCAACAATAATATTCCCACCCACCCCTTTTCAAGGCAATAGCTTTCTTTTGCCTGGAACCTGTTTTACTTCAAAATATTTGTAGTTTCCCATTAGAACAGCAGCTCATAAATTTTGATGGAAAATACTGGGAGTGCATTCACAAAAAATAACTAGAGTTTACATTTACTTTGTTCATTTCCTCTGACCTTTAGGATATAAACTGATTCCTGTGCAGAAGCCTATTAATGTAACAAAGTACATTCCATTTCCTCTTTGCACTGGAAAATAGAAATTTGACTGGCCTCTCTTTCGATGCTCTTGGAGAGTAACCTCAGTTTCTTTTTCAATTAGATAATATGTCTCTTCACATTCCAGCTGCACACCTATCTATGTACAGGAATTCTGCTGATTTCACTAAGGGTTGTTTCCAGGTAATGAAGTACAGGACTGCAGCCTTGAAATCCTGTACCTACATACCTTGGAGTCAGTTACAGGTAGGGAATATCAAGGCTTTGGCCTTCCTGGGGTCCCAAGGCAATCCACACACACTTCCCCATCTTTCAGTGGCTTCTCAGTTTTTTTCTAAGTCTGTCCTGCTTCCCAGACTAAGATTTAACTACTAGCAGTAAGAGTTTTAAGCTAAAATATGCTGCTACTTTTGATCCTAGCTTTTCAGCCTTTGTCCCTCTCCCTCATGTTATCTGAACTGAATTTGACCCTTGGGCTGAAAGCAGCTCCTTTTCTTTAGAGTAAGACCTACTGGGTAAGCCCTACTTAGTAAGAATGGACAGGCTCCATTCTAAACAGACTGGGACTATACTGGTGTTTTCTCAGTACCAGTGGGTTTCAGTTATAGAATTCCATTCTGATAAAAAAAGAGTAATGCTGAGAAACAAGCTATGCCAGAAACACATGATTATTATTTTTTTGCAAATTCCAAAAAGATTTCTCCCTTCGACTCTGACATCCTGCTTCATTAATGCCATCTTGGGGGCAAGGGTTGGAATACATTTAAAATTGATGATACATTTATATTTTATTCAATGAGATGAAACTATTAACTGTGTCTACTTTGGAACAGGCCACACAGGGTTTATACATTTTTCATACATTGAAATTTACAAGTGCTTACTGGAATCCTGTCATTCTGAATTTTTTTCTAGAGAACATTCCAAACATTGCAATCACCATCCCACTACCACTAACACATCTATTTAGGGTTATTTCTCAGTCCAGATTTAATATGCACTACCAAGTCTGTAATTTTAATGTAGCCAAACCTGCAATATAATCCTTGCCAAGTTTACTTAGATGTAAGTTGGCGTTCAAGGAGGTTCACCTGCATTCTTAATACTTATTCATCTTGGCTAAGAATAACACTGAGCCAGAGAAAACTGAATGTGAGGGGTGAAGCATTTGATAAATACCTCCTTGCAGGAATGGATTAGTCCCTGAGCCCATTCACACTACACAGTTATAGCACTATGATTCCACCTTAACTGCCATGGCATCATCAAGGTTTGCAGTGGTTAGAAGCACCAGAGTTCTCTGGCTGAAAATTCTAAACATCTCTCCCTAAACTGCATCTCCCAGAATTATATAAGATGGAGCCATGGCAGTTAAAGTGGAAGTACATTGCTATAATTGTGTAGTGTGAAAGGGACCCCAATCCCCTTCACAAGAGATATGGAGTGACCATTTGACTCTTGGGCTGAAACCTAGAAGGTGTTAGTAATTTCTGAACTTGGAAGGTGCTGGTAATCTTCAGCATTACAAACACATCTGCTCCCCTACTGGACAGAAGTCTTCAACTATGTGATGGCAATTCAGCTGCAGGCATTCCTGGATGAAAGAGATTACCAGAGATCCATTTTAAACTGGCTTTAGGCCTTATTTTGGCACTGAAGCAAAATTGCTCTCCCTCACAGTTGATTTCTACATAGAGAAAAATCACATTAAAAACAGCAGTCACCTTTCCATTTGATTATTCAGTGGTATCTATTTAGACTGACTCTGTGGGTTGAGCATGGAGGCACAGCAATATGGTGGTTCTGCTCCAAAATGAAAGTCTACTTCCAAGGGTTAGGAAGGTGGGAATGTCTCTCAGAAGATCTGTGGCACTTGTTTTACATGACAGAGCCCCACAGGCTTCTATCTGACCCACCCATACTTTGAACAATGGTATTTAGCCTTCCCTAGCCTTCAGGCACAACTGCCATCATCCCTGACCATTGCCCAGGCTGACTGGCTCTGATGGGAGTCAGTCCAAAATATCTGAACTATAGCAGTTTGGTGATGACTGATCTATAAGAAGTCACAGGATGCAGTGATGCAAGGGTTTTGAGGAAGGAGCTATCAGTATGCTGACAACACTCAGCTTCATGTCTCCATGTCATATAGATCAGGTGAGACTCTGAAGGCAATGAATCTGTGCCTGGATGCAATAAAGAGATGGGGGGGGAATTGAAAGGAAATCCAGAAAAGACAGAGACACTACACTACATGTGGTTCTTGAGCCTAGGGAATGAGTATTGCTCTTCTTTTGCATAGTCTTGCTTTCACTTTAGGGAAACAGCCTTGCAACCTGGGAGGAGATCTTTGGTTCAGCCTTATCCCTTGGTGAGGGACGGGTACAGTGGCATGCTTCCTAATAAGTGTGCTTAGGACTACAGCCTCAAAGTGGACTTGGTCAAAAGGAAGGGCCCATAGCTCAGTGGAGAAGGTACCTGACTTAATCCCTGGCATCTTCAGTTGTGGGGGGGGGGAGCAAGAAGATAGGATTGGAAAGATTTCTACTAGAAATCTTGGATAGTCAGTACCTGCCAGTCAGAGTAGATGACACAGCATTAAAGGGAAATATACTTAGAGCTGGCATAACACATGCCATAGACACTTATTCCCTGTACTCACTTTCCCATCACTTTCCAATGCCAGGTTTACACAATGCCTTGCCACAAAGCACTCCCCTCTGCACCACTACAATGGTGGCTGGATAGCAGTACGTGTGAAAGGGATCTAGGAGTCTTCATAGACCACAAGCTGAACATGAGTCAGCAGTGTGATGCGGCAGCCAAGAAAGCCAATGCAATTCTTGGCTGCATCAATAGGAGTATGGTGTCTAGATCGAGGGAGGTACTGGTACCACTCTACTCTGCTTTGGTTAGACCCCATCTTGAATACTGTGTCCAGTTCTGGGCACCCCAATTCAAGAGGGATATTGACAAGCTGGAGCAAGTCCAGAGGAGGGCGACCAAAATGGTGAGAGGCCTGGAAACCATGCCCTATGGGGATAGACTTAGAGAGCTGGGGATGTTTAGTTTGCAGAAGAGAAGGTTAAGAGGGGACATGATAGCCATGTTTAAATATTTGAAGAGATGCCATGTAGAGGAAGGAGAGGGCTTGTTTTCTGCTGCTCCAGAGACCAGGACAAGGAGCAATGGATTCAAGTTGCAGGAAAGGAGATTCTACCAGAACCTCAGGAAGAAATTCCTGACAGTCAGGGCTGTCCGGCAGTGGAATATGATGCCTCGGAGTGTAGTGGAGTCTCCTTCCTTGGAGGTTTTCAAGCAGAGGCTTCATGGTCATCTGTCGGGAGTGCTTTGAGGGTGTTCCTGCATGGCAGGGGGTTGAACTGGATAGGCCCTGTGGTCTCTTCCAACTCTACATTTCTATGATTCTATGATTCTACCTGTAATCAAACTTGTCCTGTTTTTAGGACAGGGTAAGGGCCGATTCTTTCCTGAGAGACCCAGCATGGTGTAGTGGTTTGAGAACTGGACTACAACACCAGAGACCAGAGTCTGAATCCCTACTTGGCCATGGAAACCCACTGAGTGGCCTTGGACACATCACTCTCTCAGCCTCAGAAGAAGGCAAAGGCAAACCCCCTCTGAACAAATCTTGCCAAGATAGGATTGCCTTAGGGTCACCATAAGTATGAAACAACTTGAAGGCACAGAACAATAACAAGGACCAATCCAAGCCCCCTCAATCCAAAAGGAGGCCTATCCCAATATAAGAATTTGAGACTTCCATTAAGGTCAACTGCAACAAAGTGTGCTGACTTCAGGAGCAAAAACCTCGAGTGTCTCCTGCATTTTTTTAGCAACCAAGGGCAAAATTGGCTACAAAGCTTAAGAGAGTGAAAGAAACCAGCTCACAAGCCTACCAAATTTTCTAAGCAATTACAGTTTTCCGTTGCAACTTTGGCCAACTTTTTTTTCAAATGAAGAAAAAAGAAGAGGGGGAAGCAGTGTGACCTTATTTATGGCATGATGATTGCCTTTGGCAATGACTTTTGGTTTAAAGTGTCCTGCGCAGCTTTGACACCCAATATTTATCAGCAAACTCTTGCCCTTCTCTTGGGATGGAATTATTTAGCAAGTTGTCTCATGCTGATTAGCACTATTAATTAGTTGTGTGTTGCTAGCAAGCAACATAAACTCTTGCCTCATTGACCCCCCCCAACAATTTTTTTTTTGGCCTCCAGTATGCATAAAAACCACAAATGGCCTCTTTACAAGAGTGCCAGCAGCCCTTTTAACTCCTAAAAGCAGTAAACAATATCTATCTTTCTTAAGACAATCTTTCGGAAACCATTTAAGAGGGGTGTCTGTAAACCAAGGCAAATGACCTTTGATCAGTATTTAAAATCCCTTCTTTCCATATATTGCTAACAACACTTCTGCATATGATGCACACCCTCCATCTGGCCCGCTCTGACAGGGACAGTCTCAAACATCTCTCATCCTGCTTTTTCAATGACTTTAAAAATGTCTCAGTGTCCTTCTCATACTCCCACTTTTCCTTTCATCCTCAGTTTACTTCAGTTACTGCAAACTGATTTCAAAAAGCAAAAGTACGGTAGTTTCTACTCAATTAACACAGAAGGGAGAAGAGGAGAAGAGAGGGCAGAATTTTAGGCAAAAGCAAACTGTTGCAGCCATTCCTTGCTTGTGTGTTCCTCATGAATAATGTTTTCTATTTTTGACCACACTTGAATGTTTCTTGGCCGCATGTGTCCCAGCTTTCATCCCTGAAATGTGGGAAAGTATGATTATGTTTACTATGGCCACTGACTTTTATAGACACAGCAGCCATGGAGCTCAGGGGCTGACCAGAGGCAAAAAGCAGAACCACACCAGGAGGCCAATCTTTTAAAAAGAACAGCGGCAATGACCATTCTTTGGTGTTGGCTGCCCTCCCCTCAAACACATGAGTACCTGTGCACTTTCTACCTCAGTCACAGAAGAAGAAGAGGAAGACACAACTAGTGACAAAGTTTTTCTTTCTTGGCATGCCAGAGCCACTAGAACCACCACTGCTAGTAGGATTCTGGTTATCTCTCTTCCTCCTTCCATGGCAAGCAAGCAGGGCAGGCAGAACAGCTGGCTTTTGGTGGCCTCAATTTGCTGATAGCCTGGGAACCTGGTCCTCCACAGTCTGTCATACCTGTGCACCTGAGCAGTATTGTCAGCTGAGAATCACTCCAGGCCCTGACGCTTCCAGGCCAAAGCCCAAAATCTAGGGATGGTCCCTGGTATATCATTAAGCTTATGTATTAAGTACAAACCACAGCTTGGCACCCAAACACACACCACTAAAAGCATGCACACACACACAAACAGTGAACCTATTTTCCTGCTTGAAAATGAAAACAGAAATCTTAGCCTATATGGCTGTTCCCAGTTCAAGGTGCAAAGAAGGGACTATTTTATCTCACGCAGGGACACAGGAGAAGTAATCTTTTATCTAGCCTACTTGCTTCAAGCCAGAAGATGGATGCAGAGCAGAGTGCAGGATGAGCTTTGTGACCTAACAACTGGGGAGAAAGTAAATACATATCTAAGTAAATACATAGACACATTGGAGAGTCTTTGCAAGTTGCAGCAACAAATCAATTCAGCTTTGAAAACTATAGCGAGCTGGAGACTTACACACAGTCCTTTCCTCTTGCTTGGACCTGAGCACACTCCACTCCCCAACTGGAGAATTTGTGCCTTTGGCTCCCACTTGGAGATGACTCATGAAAACCAAAGACTCAGGGTCAGGCCCAGAGATCTGGCAACCTTACACATAAGACAAAGTTTTAAGTTTCAAAATTATTTGTAATTTGTAAAGCAATTTGGAGGAAGTGACATCAGAAAATACACTTTTGGTGACAAATGAACCAAGCTTCAGCTCTTAAAAATGATCTTGATACTATAAATGTGGTTGCCTTTCAGAGAAAACACAATGTGTACAACAGTGCAGTGTAGAACCAATCCTATTCAAACTGGTAGCCCAGAGATTGGTTCTGGTCCACTCGCCATCAGCTGTCAGTCCCTGTGGAGTTTCCAGGAGAGAAAGAAACAGTTGTAGCCAATGGTACCAGTCCTTGGCACATTGAGGGGAGGAAAAAAACCCAATCCCCTCCCTTCCAACATTAGATAGCTTGGGAAGCACTGACACAGAAGATAGCTGAATTTAGACTAAGGAATTGTTTGGTTCAAATCTCCATCGAGCAACCGAGTTCCAAGACAATCTTGACCCAGTTATTTTGGGCCTGCCTAGCCCACTTCATAGGTATGTTGTGATAATGAAACACTTCCTAGGCTGCACCATGTGTCCAATATGGAGCTTCTGGACAGAAGGACAGGATTAGAATATACACCCACAGAAGAAATGAATTTCTGCTGATGGTGATAGTACCTGAGTACTTCCAAAGTTCGTCCTTGTCTCAGAGACCCTGAATCATGTTATCTACCTGCCACAGACTCATTTGGAGATAAGACTAAGCCATGGTTCAGTGTAACCTTCCCCAAGTTGATATCCTCCAGATGTGCTGGACTGCAATTCCCATTACCCCCAAGCAGCATACTCAATTACCATATTGGCTGGGGAGAGTCATATATAACCAAATAATCTGTGATCATGTTGTCCATATGATGTGGAAGGCACTAAAGTATAATAATGCATTAAAACAAATGCCATTATTTGCTCATTTTTCCTCTTCAATATCAAGGGCCCACAGCTGCCATCCTGCATTGCAGTTACGGTTCTATAACCTATTATTATGGATCCTTAACTGCTCCATACTCAGATACGCTATATATTCATGATCACAGCACTATTGCCATCACCATAAATAACCTCTGAGACCCAAGGCTGGGGAAGGCTAGTTGCATCATCCTGAACCACCCTACTTGCCCAGGCTGCACTTCTGCAACACTTGGAATGACTCTCTCAGGGTTATGAAGTTGATCCCTTAGGTCATTCATAGATTTGTAACTCCAGTTCAGCTAGGATCTCAGCTAATTTCATTACTTTTAAGCATTTTGGACAAGTATTTGGTATATTTGAATTCTTTTCTCCCCTTCATAACCAGCTCTATTCGTTCATTATTGCAGAAGTATCATATTTGGAGGAAATTTGGGGTTGGCCATCATCTCTCCACCCCCAATCATGTTGGCACAATTAAGAAAATTTCCTCCAAGAATCTGTGCACTTTCAGTGTAATATAAATATACACAAACATAATTGCAATGGATCCCATACTAGTGCAACCAACTGCTTAGTGACCACCACAGCCTTCAGCTCATCCATTAGGAAAGAGTCAACTGGCTCCTTCTCCATCAGATCAAAAGTGAGAGAGAAGAGCTTTTTGCTTGCTTCCAGAATGATTGGCTACACTGGGGACCACATTATGCAACCTCTGAGAAAGTGAAATGGCTGAAACAACCACTTTTACAGTAGCACGGTGTTGCAACAGGATCCAGACCATTAAGTTACTTTTGACATACAGATAATATGCTGCTCATAAAAAGGAAAACAAACAGATATCCTGTTGGTGTTTGAAGTAAGGATTCTAAGCTCTGGGAACAAACTAATTTAAAACAATGATTTATGAAGCCTTATCAATTATCCAGAATTTGAGATTTAGACAAAATAACATGCCAACTGCTGTGAATGTGAAATGGAAGAGAAGCTAACCATTTCTTCCTTGTAGCTGTGCTAGAGGCATGGGGGTGAAAGCATGGAGGGGGTAATGCAGGTCATTCTCATTCTGTCCAGATGCAACCATTATGAGAATACCTTGCTGAAACTACCAACTCTGCAAAAGTTATATCTACATAGAAGTTATAAAGTTATAAAAACAATGGTTATAAGGTTGTAAGAATAATGGCTGGCATTCAGTATTACAGTTACAGAGCCACAATCTAGAGTTACAGATCTATAACTAATCTGTATTCACTAAAATTAGATAATCTTACTGAGAGCCTACATAAATGCCAACCCAGCCCCATCTTAAAAGCCAGTAGCCAGGTCCACCTGCTAATTGAGGAGCAAGAACATTATGTTTCCACCTCCCTCCCACCAGCCAGTGAGCCTGTGACCATCAGGAGCAGGACCCCTGTCACAAGTCCTTGTCACAGCCTTGCTCACCACTAGGAGGAGGGTGGAAACATAACCCATCTTGCGTCCTGATCAGAAGCTAAACAAACCTCTGCTCATTCCAGCAACTCTTAAAGTAGGTGGATGGGGTTGGGTGGGTTCCAGAAGATGTTACTTACTTATATCCCCTTAACTAAGTAGCTGACCTAGGATTCTGACAAATATTCTTTTAAAAACTAATAGGCTATAAGGGTAGTGGCAGCTGGTGGCTTCCATATCAGTGAGGTAGTGAACCCCACCCCTGATTTTAGTCTGGACTTTATGGGAGCTCTCCAAAGTGTAAACTTTCTCCATAAAATAGGTCCAGCAGCTTGGACCTTTAAAGTTCTAAAACCAAAACAGATTCGCCACGGGCATGGAAGCCAACAGCTGCCACTCTGTGATGGCTTTTTTGAATCCTCTTCCAGGCTGTACATGAAGGGTTCAGTGTCAGGAAGTAACATAACCATGTAGCTGGGTCTTAAAATCCTACCAATTATGTTATAGGGGCCTGACCCTGCTGTACAATCTCATTCAAATTTAACAACAGAAAACCAGAAGTAGATCTCAGCAAAAACAATCGGTAATTCTTAAGATAATCTGATTTTAAAATAAATAAGTTTATTTACACGGCATAGAGCCCTTCCAGTAAGAGAAGCTATGATCTCATATTTTAAACAAGCTAATATGTTTTTTTTCCCCTCAAAGATGATTTCTTGGAAAAACAACTCTTTAAAGCTATGCCTCCTCCCATGTGGAATTTAAGTAATCTAGAGCAGGTCCACAAAAGCAATTTTTCTAGTAGAGTTAAAGCCTATGAACACGTGAGACATCATGTGAGCAATCAATTCTCATCAGTTTATGTGAAAAATTCAAGTTACTATGTATCTTCTGTGCTAAAGCCAATAATTTGGCCTGTGGTAAGCCACAAGGAGCCAACCTGGCATAGTGGTTTGAGTGTTAGACTACAATCATGGAGACCAGAGTTCGATTCCTCACTCAGTCATGGAAATTCACTAGGTGATCTGTGGCATATCACACACTCTCAGGCCCAGAAAATCTCATGATAGATTAGGCTTAGAGCCCCCTAAGCCAGAAATGACTTGAAAGCACGCAACAAGAAGTTAAGCCACCCAGCTGACTGGATTCCAACAGAACAGAGTTATGTGAATAAAAGATGGGTCGCCAATGGAAACATGGGTGAACATATAAATGAAAACACTTTTCTCCATGAGAGGGTAACCCAATGATGCTTCCCTGATTCTGCTCGTGAGGGCCTGTGCACACAGATTCAAACCCTCACATGTGTCGTGGGCTATTTCATGTCAGAAGAAAATTCCCAGTGATTGGAGAACATAAAATCTCATAGATCTTACTCTTCCTAAACAGAGAATCTGAAGCAAAGCTGTAGAAAAAAGTACTGAGGAACATACACAGTTATTAAGATAGCAAATTAAGAGGAGATGTCCATGGTAAGGGACTCCATTCCTTCTTTGAGATTTAGTTTATTGCAAAATTTCCATCTAGCTTCCTTCCAAAGGCTCTGTGCTATTAACAGCTGGTTGACAGACAAGTATTTAACAATCAAGTGACTTCTTGGATTTATGTCAACATCATTAAGTCATACAGATGTTAAGATCAGATTCTTGGTAAGAAAAAAAAGAGGAGACTACAGATTTAAGAGTCAGAGTTGGTTTTTACAAATCAGGTTTAGATCAGATTTTCCCTATTATTTTCTTTTTTTAAATTCCTACTTTGGATAGAACAGGGATTATGGATGTTGTAGTCTGACATATCCAGAAGGCGCTAGGTTAACAAAAGCTGATATTTGAGTCAGTGCCAGTCCAATAGCTCTAACATCAGTGGCACATCGAATCCACTCTGAGCTTTAGTTCACACTTAAAAGGAAATATCCAAATAGGATCAGAAATTTTGATAACTCCTTTAAGTATCAGACTAAAGCCCAGAGTGGATTCTCTGTCTCAACGAAGTCAGAGCCCCCAACCTCCACTGCTCTAATTTGCAAATCTCCCTCTTGTATTTTTACTTCTCAAGCCCATGCATGTCCAACTAAGAGTGTGTTGGTTTGGTTCTGTCCTACAGAATTCTGGGATTTGTGATTTGGAGAGAAACTTTAAATTCTCTGCTAGAAAGATGCAGTGTTGTAGTTCAGGGGAATGGACTAGAACTCTCTAACTACAAATCCCAAGATTCCATTGGATGATGATATGGCAGTTAAAACAGTATCACACTGTTACAGCTATGTAGCATAAACACACTATAAAGCAGAATTTGGAAAAGCTTCTGTTTTGGACTATAACTTCCAATGGCTACTGGCCATGCTGATTGAGGGTTTCTGGGAGTTGCTGTCCAAAAAAATAACTTTTCCAAGCTCTGGACTAACCGCATATTTAGCATAATTCCTGAAAACGCTCCTGATTTTATTTCTCCTCTAACGTCTGTTTGCCATTCAGGATAGAATTTAGGGTTACAATACCGCTGCTAAAATTAACTTCTTCCCGAAAATAGACAGCAGAAATGTTCACTTCCACCGTTCTTTTCTATCTGACCACGCTGCTAGCAAGACTGTAATCATGATACGGGATTTCTAATTAGGATCAGCTGAAATCAACAGTAAAAATAGAACTGCACTGTCTGCACACAGCTGGGACTGGGAAATGCTAATGGAAAAGTACAAATGCCATGAAAGTAAGCAGAAAGGAAAAAGCAGAGGGAAAGAATGGTGCTTAAAATGTGGCTAATTGAAAGGAAAAACTGCTTGCTAAGGTCCTGGAAGGCAGGCTTTCTTACCCAGGAAAGTGCAACCTGAAGGTCATAAAGTAAAAAATGCACCACTTAGTCGTGATCTTGCCAGGCACACAGTGTGCTTGATCTTGCCCTTTAAGAAAAATGCAGTCAGGCAAGTCCAGAAACGGTGATACCAACATTAAATAAATACACTAATTAAATTAAATAGAGGTCTCCTTCTTGGGTGGAACCCATTACGCTTTGTAAACCTCTTTGTTGTTGCGTGCCTTCAAGTTGATTCTGATTTACAGCGACCGTGAGGTGAACTTATAACCGTTTTTTTTCTTGCCAACATGTGTTCAGAGTGGGTTTGCTTTTGCCTCCTTCTGAACCTGGGAGAGTGTGAGTGGGGTTCCGTGACTGAGCAGGGATTGAAACCCTGGTCCCCAGAATTATAGCCCAGCACTCAAATCAGTACACCATATTGGCTCTCATGAACATTTTTGCAAGCCTTCAAATACACACATCTTAAAAGTGTACCTATTTGATAAGTCCCAGCAGGGTAAATAACTTGGGCAATGAAGCACTGCTTCCAAAGTTTTTGCCTCTATGCACAATTTGAAAAACACATAAGCCATAAGAACAGACCTGCGCTTGCTAAAGTGGTATGGGGAAAATGTGGCTCCCCATGCCCCCTTCTGTGACCCCCGAATCCCCTATATACTCTCCTGAAGACCTCTAATTTTAAAAAAGGTGCAATTTTCACCCAAACCCAGACATAAAATACTCTCAAATAAGCAAAAAACAAGCTAGCACTTCTAGAATTCCCCAAAACTCACCAAAAAGGCAACCAGAAGTGATGCGACATCAGAAGATACTTGGGTCTTGATGGGCAGGTATAGCCTATGGGGTGGACAGTCGGAGAGGCAAAAATCGTCCCCCATAGCCTGCAACAGTGGCCCTCCTTGTTCTAGAGGCAGAGCAAGCTCCTTGGCCTCCATCTTTTCTAGCCCCTTTACACAGCATCAGAGCTTGTATTAGAAGCTGCCAATTTGTATTTCTTTTGCATCAGCTAGTTCCTGGCTCACATGATGGAGCAATATGTTTCAAAGCAGGAAGATGCTATTTCAAACCATGAAGCATGCACCAAACCAAATCAAACAAGCCCAAAACGGGAGCATCAGATGATGTGCTGCAAACTGGGTCAGTGAACTAACCACACAAAGGAACGTAATGTGAATTTGGCAAATGTACAACTGGTTCCTTGGCTTTCTTGTCAACATCTTTCAGGATTTGACTGCTGCAGCTATTATTATAAATTCCAGCTTGCTCTTCTAGTTGCATCCCACAAAGTTGTTTTTCAATCATATCAGATTTCCATAGAATAATCAGTCACTATGGGATCAGATATAAATATGACAACCACTCCCTGTATTGTGTCAGGAATGACTTGTGACTACCTGATGATTGAAAGGCTAAGAGGCAGAGCATATGGACTACAGGATGCCAGCTTTATCCACTGATGTACTAAAAAGACTTTGCCACTAGTTCAGATAGGACCATGTTAAGGTTTTTGTAGACCTATGCAGTCTTGTATTTGACTTCCCACCTCACTTTGATAGGGATGTTTTTGTAGGCCCTAACATTTTCGTAGGCCCCAGGCACTGTGTTTAAAGTGCCTAATGGATAACACAGCCCTGGTTACAAACCTGGAAACAGGGGGTGGCTCTTTTGGTCATCCTTTTACTTACAAGGGTTCCTTTCCACAAAAGAACTGTAGGAAGCTACTGTCATCAACTTTTCTTGGCCAGCTCTTGTTTTGTAGGCATAGGCCATTTTCTCAGACACCAATCCTACCTATGCACTGTGCAAAGTCACACTTCTGAGTCTGCTGCAGCTTCTAGAGCAGGGATGAATAAAGTGCAGCATATAGGCTGCATGAAGCTCCAAGGCAAGCCTTAAGATCCCCCAAGTCCCTCTTATCCGTTAAAAATATTTCGCAGCATTTTTCCCTCCCCAGGGGCTGTTTTAGGTTCATAAGAGACCTCTGCATTCAACTAGGATGTAAAAAGTCCTCTCAGCCTAAAACAGCCCAGCATGGTGAAACTGACTCCCCAACAATGTTAGACAGGAATTTTTACTTTGGAAAAAATTAAGTAAAAAAAATAAATAAATCATATAGTGATGGCACGTATCATGGCACCTCTTGAAAAACCCACAGAAATGGGCATGAAGGGAGGATGTAACATGCAACAATGAGAAGAATGGCATGAGTGCTCTCACTTCAGAGCTTATGCTACTGAATTCAGAAGACAGAGATCTTACCAAGACTTTCCAATCTATCCCAAGAACACAAGGGATGCATCTCTGATCTCTTACTGGAAGACCTGGAATGACAGCAAGCCTTACATATTTATGGGAATTTGGGGTCAATGAAAACAGGTCCCTTGCTGGAGACAGATTCTTGTTTTAACCCAACACTCTCCATTTCGGGTGCCAGTAAGCTAATACGAAATTTACTGATCGATCAGATTTTCTTAACAATTCTACACTTAGAAAAGCTTGACATTTCAGACTAGATGAGTAACTATGAAAAAGAGATAAACTTCTGGATCTGTATTTAGATATGAAAACCACGATACTCATTCAC